>JARQOC010000001.1:449342023-449677973 GCA_033576535.1 Allobates femoralis
CTAAATGTAACACTGTTCCTATGTAATAAACTAGAGAAACTGCTTCACCGTCAACATTTAAGCAGAATGTGCAAAACGTAAAATGGGAGGAATATTCCATACAAAATATACATACAGCCATTTGTATCAACATTAAAAGCAAGTTGATTAAACCTAAAAATGAAAAATATTTGGCAGAGATGTGGACGCCATGCATATCGCCCTTTCATCTGTATCAGGTCAGATCTACTTTTAAATGTTTTGGGCTAAAATTACATATAAAAAAATAGAAATGTTAATGACACTTCTGCATTTTATCTTCTGATATGTTGCAAAATATTAGTATGTTCCTGTAACTTCCACCAATTTAAATGGTTGCTGAACATATGCAGACCTCTCTCTTCAACCGGCACTATGTGATTGCATGTTTTCTCGCCTCCAAAAGTGTCTTCTGACGACATCCTACATTAGAGTATCCCTTTATTGGCAAATAGAGATCATTGATAAATTATTCCCAAAATAGGTGAGTGTTGAAGAGGAAAACATTTACAGAGTATTTTATGAAGGGCATAAGTCTTTAAAGGGAATCTGTCAGCAGGTTTTTGCTACCTTGTCTAACAGCAACACATTCCAATGGTGTATTACATAGATTACTGGGTGAAGCCATTCTGACACAAGCAAAAAATTGAGTTTTGAGGCTGGCTTCAGACTTGCAGACCCTCCGCAGCGTCCTGCAGAGGGGATCCGCAAGCTGACCGCAGCCTCTATGTTTATAATGAGAATGCACGGTGCTGCGCAGGTCTGCGCATGACCGTGTGCTCCCAATCACTGCAATATGTGATTTGTACGCAGGCGTTCCTGGTGCGGACGAGAGTGTGTGATTTGTGCGCGGGCATCCGCCTGCATACAAATCACATATTGCAGTGAATGGGAGCGCACGGTCATGCACAGACCTGTGCAGCAGCGTGCGTTCTCATTATAAACATAGGGGCTGCGGTCAGCTTGCGGATCCCATCTGCAGGACGCTGCGGAGGGTCCACAAGTCTGAAGCCAGCCTAAGCATGTGGTAGAGCTGAGAGAGCTGCCTCCACCCACACCAGGCTCTCAACAGAGATTGTGCATTGACTGTGAAGTGTCAATCCACAGCAGGGGGTGTGTCTGACTGCCTTGCTTGTGTTTCTAGTCCTGCAATGGGTAATAAACCCATAATAATAAACCAATCTAGTCTTCACAGCATAATAAACCCTTTAGTTTAGGTAAACAATAGCAGGCACACTAATTAGAGAACCACACTTGCTTTTTTTTTTAACTCCTACATCATGCTGTATTCTGCTTACATAGCAAAATGCTGCTAACAGATTCCCCTTTTTTGTGGCATATGATATATTTATATAAAGCGTCATCCACTGTCACCACCTAAAAGGCTTGGTCAACCTCTAAGGATCGCCTATCCAATCACCCTTCTTATTTGGGTCCCTTGTGTCTTATTCTGAATGCAATGTTATTTTTGGAAGGCACACAGTGGTGACATAGCTATGGACAAAATGTCACCATAGCAGGCATCACCTGGTCTTGAGATGACAATATGTTGCCATTAAAATTAAGCACTAGATATTTTTAAATTTTATGACCAATTTAGACCCATTTTGAAATGCCAGAAGGCCATTACAATATTAATTTTGACAATATTGCATCCATTAAATGTATTACTTTATACACTTGGAATAACTCCGCAGGGCAGGTTATGTAGATGCTAGGTTTTACAATACAGTGGATAATATTTCTGAGAACTATATACAGATTTACCCTATAAATGAAAAATGTCAAGAGTTTTTGGATTTGTATAGAATAAAACCAAAGTGAAAGCAATCTGCAAACATTACCAGGTTTGAAGAAATACTTACTAAACAAATCTAAGCAACCTTTAGTACCTACCACCCAACTTAAATGCATTCAAGTATTGAAAAATATTTTAAGTTGCTTTTCTTTGTTTCAGATTTTACAAACTTGAAAAAAAAAAAAACAGATCAATGAACCACATCGCTTACAGTTAACAAAAAAATAATGTTATTATAAATAAGGCAGTTTTCCCATGTAATATTCTAACATCTATTGAACCAAACACAACAGAACAGACACGCTCCCGTCATGACACATAATGGCTCTTGTTCAGTCATCAGCAATATTGCATGTAAAAAAAGAAACCAACAAGAGTGCCTTCACACAGGAATTATGGATTTTTCCAGTTGAAATTATTTTAATATTTGTTTTTGTCCCATTTGGGCTATGTATACTATTAAAACGCTTCTTTATCCACAGTTGTTGAAATGTTTCCATGCCATAATCTAGGCTCATTTGAGACGCTGAGTCACATTAGCCAGAGCAACAGCAAAGGCTTGGACGGCTGAAAAGGGATACTGAAAGTCTAAAATGTAGGCATTGCCGTCAATCCTCCCAAACTGCATTACCTGTCAAGGAAAGAAGAAAAAGGCCAATTTAAACGACACAGATGACATTCTGAAAGACAAGCTTAATTTACACTTCATAATGGTTTCCCTGGATTACATGTTTTTTTCCATAGAGTTACAGATGTAGAAAATAACCAACAAAGCTATACTCATCGATCCCAGGATCAGTGATGCTGCCCTGTTCTTTGTTGCCATGCTGTAGTGGTGAATGCTGCATAACTAATGTAGGTTGCACTTTACTATTGTAGGTTGCACAAGCCACGAGCCATGGAGCCCAGTGATTGGCTGCAATAGTCATGTGTTCTTTTGTGAATTGGCACAGTTATTAGCTAACCACTTACAGCCACATTGAATATGGGAAATTGTCTTAAAATATACAATAATTCAAAAAAGCAAAAATCTCCAGCACCAAATTTAGTAAAAAACTACGTGGTGTCTGAAACACGTAAGTTAACCTTGCCTGTTTTTATCAGCATGGCTTATGGATTTTAAAGCTTTCTACATAAAATATGATTTTATTTTTTCACCGAATCTGGTGCCGGAGATTTTTGCTTTTTTGGATTATGGGATTACTACGTTGGTTCCAGCATATTGCCCTGTTCATCTCTCGGTATCATCAGACCGCAGAAGAAATAAAGTTAATAAAACAACGCACTGGCACTCGACTAGATAAAGAAAACCCTTAAGGGTACCTTTACACGTCGCAACGTTTGGCGGCGATCAGAGGCAACCTAACGTGCGCGTGCACGTTTTTTATGGTTGCCTCCGAAGGCGCTTGTACACGCCGCAATTTTGCCCTCAACCTAACGGAACGTGTCTCCCCGGACGTTGCCACACAAACTGCAGGAAACATCCGGTAGCCTCCCGTTGCCACTTCACACGGCGCAATCCCCAATGGAATGTGGGCGTACATGTTCAGCGCGGCGAGAACATAGGCGTGGCAGACTGGTGTATACCGCGCCCCAAGCACGCTGATTAGACAACACAATAGCATTATGATTGGCCAGCCTGCGCAGGAAGGCTGGCTAATACATGACGCCATTACCATGGTGTAGTGTGATTGGACAGCTGTTCAAATATGGTGCCCTGTGACGGGACAGCCAAAGGAAACACAGTAGCCACCACCAATCATCGCTGTCCAGCATGCTGTGGCATGCCTCCGGGAAATCAGTAGGTGACGCTGATTCCATCCCTATCGCCCCTTCACACGCCAAAAGCAGGGAATTTGCCCTTCATGGTTGCCTCTGGTTTTGGAGCAGTGCAGTGAAACTGGAACCAGCCGCAACTATTTTAATCACCATCAAATTCCACAATTACAGGCCGCAATTTCGTAGCAATTTCACGGCGATGGTGACGGGACTACGGATTGCCTGTCAGTTTTCTCACCGCGGTTGCGGTGTGTAAAGGTACCCTAACACAGTGGGATTTTATTAGTAAGATCGAAGGATAAAATGTACATAAATTAAAATAACGGAGAATATATGAGTAGAGTCATAGGTGGAAGACAGTGTCAGCATCCATACACCTGTCAAAAAGAGGAAGCAATAAACAAATATCAGACCACCGCGCTTACTCTATAGGGCTGAGGGTAAGTTTGATAAATAAAATATATAAAATATATAAAATAACAAGTACCTGTGGCCAAGGGACAGATGGTTTGGGAACCAGTTTAAATGGTTCCAACCCCATCTGCCCTGTGGCCACAGGTACTTGCTGTATCAATGGCGGATCTACATTGGGGCGATTGGGGCGCCCCCGGCCCAAGGCTTCTTGGGGGGCCCAGGGGACCGGCCGCCTGTTCGCCTACCGTACGTCATGACCAGCTGTAAGGGGCCCAGCGGTGATTGACAGGAAAAGGGGGGTCTGTGGAAGACATGAGGAGGCGGGCCCCAATATCCTCCGGGCCCCGCCCCCTCATGTCTTGCACGGCCCCCCCCTCCTTTTCTGTCAAATCAATCACCGCTGGGCCCTGTCCATTACCGCCGCGCTGCTGTGGCCCGCAAACCGGAAGTTGCGGGCCTGGAGGAGAGGAGAGGGGGCGGGCCCCGGATTGTGTGCGATCTATGGCCTCATGCTGTATATGTGGGCTGTGGGCGGCCTCCTGCTGTATACCGGGGGCTGTGGGCGGCCTCCTGCTGTATACCGGGGGCTGTGGGCGGCCTCCTGCTGTATACCGGGGGCTGTGGGCGGCCTCCTGCTGTATACCGGGGGCTGTGGGCGGCCTCCTACAGTATACCGGGGGCTGTGGGCGGCCTCCAGCTGTATACTGGGTCTGGAGAATGTAACATACTTGGGGTTGGGGGGCCCTAGCCTTCAAAACAGCCCTGGGCCCTGGCTAATCTTAATCTGCCCCTGTGCTGTATTATATATTTTATTCATTTAACTCACCCTCAGCACTATAGAGTGAGTGCAGTGTTCTGATATTTGTTAAGAATTATTAAAGCACTGAAATGATAGGCTGAACATTTATTTTTCCTTTTCCTAAAAATATACAATGCCTTGCAAAAGTATTCACTCCCTTGGTATTTTTTCATGTTTTTCTACCTCACAACTAGGAATTTCACAATTTTTTTTTGAGAGTTTGCATCAGTTCATGTAAATAACATGCCAACAACTGTGAACATTTGGTTTTCCTTTTTATTGTCAAGCAAACAAGAGAAAATAACTGAAATCTTCAGTGTGTATAACTATTCACCCCTCTAAACCAAGTACTTTGTAGAGCCTTCTTTGCAGCAATTATAGCTGCAAGTCACTTTGGATAAGTCTCTATGAGGTTACCACATCTTGCTACTGGGATTTTTGCCCATTTCTCAAGACAAAATAGCTCCTTCAAGTTAGATGGTTTCCTCTGGTGAACAGCAATCTTCAAGTCTGAGCACAGAAGTTTTGAGTTCTGACTAGGCCGCTCCAATGCATTTACATATTTCCACTTAAACCACTTGAGTGTTAATTGAAAAGATTGAAAAGGAATTACTGAGATGGAAAGACTTACCCTTGTCTCTGTTAGGTCGGGCGCACTTGATTAAAATGATCAGTTTTCCGTGGCTCCTCTACCCGCTCCAAACAATTCCCCTATTATTGAAGCACGCAGATGTCAAGCGGCTCAATAAAGCATTTTCAAAATTTTTATGGAGAGGTGGGAGAGCGAGGATAGCAATGCAGACTCTTCTACAGACAAAAGACATGGGTGGACTAGGACTACCAGATGTAAGGGGCTATAACCTCGCCTGTATGGCCAGACATGTAGCAGACTGGTTACACAACACAGATAGATACTCTGACGTTCTGCTGGAAAGTGAATTAGCCAAACCATGGGGACTACCGGCCCTACTCCACTCCCCATTATCGGTCATACCAAAAAAAGATTAAGGACACGATGGTCTGCAGAGATACCATTGCCACATGGAAAGCCATTAGGAAAAAAATGAGACTCTCATGGAAAATTTCAATACATTTATCACCATGGAACCATCCTGGATTCAAAGTAGGCCGCCTTAATAAACTCTTTGAGAAATGGAGGGAAAAAGGAGTGAACACCATGAAAGACCTCATGAACCTAAGTGAAAAAAGGTGGTTATCGGGTCGGGAAATATTGCAGAAATTTGGACTTCCAAATACACATTTTCTGCAGTACTACCAGATACGATATCAACTAATGGAGAACCTCCTAGATATAAAGAGGGAGATAAATAACGAGCTTTGGGCAAACACGATAGACTCGAATCCATCTAACATAAACATCTCGTTTCTCTATGCAGGGCTACAAAAGATATTAAGACCGACTACCCCAGACAAACTGTTCCGAAGATGGAAAAAACACTTCCCAGACCAAGACTTGACAACAAAATTATTAGAGGGATGGCAATTAGCAAGACGACACTTAGAGAATGAGAGATGGAGAGACACCCAATATAGGGTGATGCACGGGACTATCCAGGGATTCAATATCCCTTCAAAACAGGGAGGAACACAGAGATGGCTAGCTTGTCCCAAATGTAAGACACCGATGACAGATATAGAACATGGACTGTGGTCATGCCCAACAACTCAAAATTTGTGGAGGGGGGTTGAGACACTAACAACGACCATGGCTGGACGTAAAATTGGATTATCCCCACTGCTATGGTTGTTCCATCACATTGACACGACTGACCAAGCACCGACTCCCTTGACATTATTTCACACAATAGCTATACTGGCTAAACGCCTCATACTACAGTGCTGGCTGGATGAGTCATTACCAAACGCACGGGTACTCGTTACGGCAATGAAAAATGTAGCGTTTCTGGAAAGAACGGATACACTGAGATCACCGTCTAAGCTGACCACAAAATTCTTTCAGAAATGGCGACCTTTCATTGAAAACGTGATGACAGATCATGACATAAGGGACTTTGTGATGCCCTTCAGGAATACGACATGGTATGCGAAGATGGAATTGGAGGGAAATCTGGGAAAACTCAGATGTGACACAGAACCATGAGAACACTACACATAGATAACTCCGAAAATTAAAGTAAAATATTTTATTCAGATACTTTGTGAGCTTACAAGAGACATTTAGACACATGAATCACAACAGAACCATCGCAATGGGAGGGGGGGAGGAGGGAGGGATGGGGACAGTTATTTGGAAGGTTGAAAACATAACTTATGGTTAAGAAAGCTGTACACCGCTGAATTTCATCAAACCATGTTTCTGTTCAATTTTATATTTTATGTGATATTTGATACAGTTTTACCTGTTAAACGCAATGTACATTAGAATGTTGAAAATTGAATAAAAAAGATGATTAAAAAAAAAAAACCACTTGAGTGTTGCTTCAGCAGTATGCTTTGGGTCATTGCCTTGCTGGAAGGTGAACCTCCAACCCAGTCTCCAATCTTTGACAGACTGAAGCAGGTTTTGCTCAAAGTAAATCCCTGTATTTTGCACCATTCATATCCACTTTGACACAGACCAATTTACTGTCTTTGCTGCAGAAAAACATACCTACTGCATGATGCTGCCTCCACCATCTTCCAATGTGGCGATGGTGTTCTTAAGGTGATGTGCTGTGTTGGTTTGGTGCCATATATACCATTTACCTTGGTGGCCAAAAAGTGAAATTTTGGTCAAATCTGACCACAGCAGCTTTCACCATACATTTGTGGAGTTTCCCACGTGTCTTTTAGCAAACTTAAAATGAGCCTTTCAACTTTTGGCTGTAAGTAGAGGCTTTTTTCTGGGCATTCTTTTTTAAAGGCCAGTTCTATGTAGTGTGCAACTATGTAGTCGTATTGACAGATACTCCAGTCTCTGTTTGCGAAATTTGTAGCTCCTTCAAGGGTTACCTCTGGTCTCTGTGCTGCCTCCTGATTAAAAGGAATCTGTCAGGTCAAAAATCCATATCTAACTGATATAATTTTCTAATTCCTCTCTCTAAGTGCTCTCTATTCATGTATTTCTATTATTTATACTTCCCGCCTATCCTCTGTAAACTGTAAATAAAGAGATTAATTCCATCTGCCAATCACAGTGAGTGATCACTTGCTTCTCTGCAGCCCACTCCCCAAGGAATGAATATTTATATCACATATTCACATCCCTGCACTGCACACAAGATCAGTAAAAATCACTCACATTGGGTGCGTGGCTGTATCCTTTTGTCTGCTCTCCTTGTATGCAGCAAAACAAGAGTTCAAATAAACAAACAATCTCTCACAGACAGCACGGCTTCTGGTCAGAGAAACAAACGGAGGAGATTGCCTTACCTAGATGAGCTATTTAATATGAGCCTGCCATCTCTCCCTCCCTCTCTTTATCAGAAGCTCTGTGCAGGACAGCAAAATAAAAATGAAACTAGATAGGCAGAGCACAGGGGGAGGGAAGGGAAAGCTGCTTGGGAAGGAGTACATAAAAAAATGAATATTTACATACCCAGACTATTCACTAGTCCAGTCAATTACTTTTTCTGCTGAAGATAGCCGCCTGCAGGGTGTGTAGGTGCTTAGCAAGTTTTGTCATGGGAATGAATATACATGATGAAGATATTCAAAAATGTATTGATTAACTTGTATTTGCTTATTGCTGCTTCAATATTTATCTAAACTGTATTAAATACATATATTATCTTCACAAGACAGACTTGTATCAGGAAGATAGGTAGGTATAGGCTTTTGTAGAAAAGGGGAACCAACGATACCGCTATTTCTGGGCATACAGCCAGACATTGGCATACAGGTGTTGCTTAACATTTGTATTTAACAGAAGCTCTTAATAAGGTAATATGTTTTAACTGAGTACTTATGTATATGTAGTCCAATTACATTCGAGTTGTGTCTCAGCCAATGAAGTATAATGCTTAAACGTTGTATCCAATCATGAGTAACTCTTGGGTTAAGGAAACCCTCCTCAACAGCTGTTATATTGTGATGTTTTAAGGAAACAAACAGGCATTCTATTTTAATCAAACCTAAGAATGGTGATTTCTCCATGTGCATGCAAGGTTTATTGATATGGCAATCTAAGAGGAAAGCATGAGTGATGCCCACTCAAATTGACGACCTTAACTGTTTGTTGTGGTACCATGTTACTACGTTCTTTCCATTTGATGACAATGGATATGATGGTGCTCTGGTGGATCATCAGAGCTGGGATATATTTTTAGAACCCAACTTGTACTTCTCAACAAGTTTGTCTCTGACTTGTTAATCTTTGTGGTCTTCAAGGTGTTGTTTGGTTAGTGGTGCCTTTTGCTTAATGGTGTTACAGCCTCTGTGGCCTTTCAGAAAAGGTGCATATATACTGACCGACCATGTGACACTTAGATTGCACATAGGTGGACTTACTATGACTAAACATGTAACTTATGAAGGTAATTGCTTACACCAGAAATTTTTAGGGGCTACATGACAAAAGGGGTGAATATATGTGCAAATGGCATTATTCCATGAATTAAATGTTTGCCTTATTTTTATCACATCACTTCCCCAACTTAAGGTCCCATCACACACGACGCTCCAGTGATCCCGACAGCTATAATGACCTGCCAGGATCGCTGGAGCGTCGTTACCTGGTCGCTGGGGAGCTGTCAAACAGGCAGATCACCCCAGCGATCAGGGACCTGGGAGCAACAACCAACATCGCTGGAAGTGATGTTACCAGCGTCCTCCCTGCTTAGCTCAGCCTTTAAGCAGGGAGGAAGCTGGTAACTATGATAAACAGCGGGTCTCTAGGCAGCGCGCGATGCCTAGATACCCGCTGTTTATCATAGTTACCAGCGTCCTCCCTGCTTAGCGCTGGTAACCATGATAAACACCGGGTATCTAGGCAGCACGTGCCATGTGAGGTCACTGATTGCTGGTCTCTCGCTGTCACATGCAGTGATGCATGCTGACCAGTGGGAGACCAATGACCAAAAAATGGTCCCGAGCCCTTTGCAGCGATCAGCGACCTCACAGCAGGGGCCCGATCGCTGCTAGATGTCACACATAGTGACATTGCTGGAGAAATCGTTATAACGTCACAGTTACAACGATCTCGCTAACGATCTCGTTATGTGTGACTGGGGCTTTAGACTATTTAGTGGTGATGCATCATACACAAATCTAATTACAAAAATATTTAAACGCAGGTTGTAATTTAATAAAAAAAGTTTAAAAGCCAAGGGGATGAATAATTTCGCCAGGCACTGTACATCGTCCCTAAACCACAACAGAATTAAACAAGACAGTAACAGCTTTAAAGTTTTCACTGCAATGACCCTTGGAGCACAAAGGAGAAAAACTTGCAAAGTGTATAGTTGGTGGTCCAAGGCTTCTCTGGAGTCCTGCATTACTAGCAACATGAGTCGGCTCCAGCGTATGTACAGATAATGATAAGACCAGTACATTTTGCTTCATTGCATGATGCTACTGATGCTGAGAGAGCTGGCATGTAATGCATGAACTGTGTAACTCCCAGACACAGGGACAATCTCTTGATTTTTTTACAGGTAGTATAACTTAAAATTTTTCCTTTGTGCTCCAAAATCTATTTCAGAGAGTAACATAGAAATCCGATTGTGGTAACCAAAATAGTAGACCATGAAAAAGTGAATACCTCAATGACACTAGTGGCTTTATTTCATATAACAGTGAAAACTATGCTTTTAGTCTCTGAAATGCCTTTTTTTTACTGATGCATAAAGCAAAACAAAAGATTTTGGAAAATGTATAGACATGGTATGTGGTGTCATCAAGGTATTCACTTTTTCAGGCACTGGAGTTTCTCCACTTCATTAAAGAAGTGCAAATTTGCATATATCTGAGAGGAGGGAAGTGGCTACAATCTCCTCACCTACTTCGCTGTCTCCATAAGGTAGATAGCAAGCTCCCAGACCACTTGTTCATGGTGTTTTATTTTAGATAACAGCATGCCGTATGATAGAGTTGTACCAATAAAGCACAACAGTGACATCTGTAGAAAACCATTACTATTCTGTATAAGATTGTGGTGGCATTTTCAATGTGATTCCAGTAAGACACAGACTGTAAAAACCCATGTCCTTGGATTCTAGATGTAATGTTACTTCATATGACCTGACAGCTCTCCTGAACATCGTTTCTGTGAGCGATGATAATCCTCCATTGCCCTCGTAAATAAATAGGCTCTCAATATCCTATCTGTCCTGGCAGTTTTAGTTAAAGTGGTTGTTCAGGCTTAGGATATTGATGACTTAGGACAGTACATCCAGATCAGATTGCTGGGGTTTCAATGCTTGGCATCGCCACTGATCTGTTTTTGACATCTGGTAGAATGTAAGCAATGAATTATACACTCCAACATATAACTTCTAATTATTTAGTTTTAAGTATTTTTTTTCTCTTAAACATATAGAAATATAATCCATTTAAGGGCCCTTTCACATCAGCGTTTTTTTGAAATCGCGGCAGATGCGGTGAAAAAACCGCATCTGCCGCGATTACCGCATACCGGCTGCACTTGCGGCGCGGTTGCGGTTTTTGCCTTGCAAAGTATAGGCGGACTTGCGGCAGGTGCCAGGGCTGACCGCGATTTTTTTCGCGGCTGCACCTGCCGCAAGTGCAAAACCGCACTTGCCGCAAGTCCGCCTACACTTTGCAAGGCAAAAACCGCAACCGCGCCGCAAGTGCAGCCAGTATGCGGTAATCGCGGCAGATGCGTTTTTTTCACCGCATCTGCCGCGATTTCAAAAAAACGCTGATGTGAAAGGGCCCTAAAAGGTACAAAATACTTTTTTTGTCATGTTTTACTGTCTTAGGCCCCTTTCACATCAGCGGTAATTGCTGATTGCGGCAGTTGGGGTGAAAAAAAAACGCAACTGTCGCGGTTACCGCATAATGGCCGCACTTGCGGTAAGCCCCATGCAATGTCTATGGGGCTTGCGGTAACTGTGCGGTAGGTTCGGCAAGTGCGGTTTCGGCACTTGCAGCAGATGCGGCCGCGAAAAAAACACGGCTGACCGCGTTTTTTTCGCTGCCGCATCTGCCACAAGCGCAACTGTACCGCACTTGCCGCAAGCCCCATAGACATTGCATGGGGCTTGCCGCAAGTGAACCGCAAGTGTGGCCGTTATGCGGTAACCGCAGCTTTTTCACCGCAACTGCCGTGATCAGCGACTACCGCTGATGTGAAAGGGGCCTTACTCATTTAATATAAAAAAATAAATCAATTTTGCAAACACTCTTGCTTAAAATTAACCTACAGTTTTGTTTTGCAAACCTTTGATGCAAAACTATGGGGGTATTTTTCAAGATTAGCATTGCTAAGTTGATTAAGAAGTTAAAAAATAAATGTAAAATAATGTGACACATCTTCAAGCTGTCCATGAGCCAGACAATGAAGAAGTGTATTATTCCTAACATAATGGTGTTATATCTCTCACCTCAGCAAGCTTATAATTAACAATGCATTTTCATGTTACTCACTGTTAAAGGAGATATCCAAAACGATTTTATTTTTTTTTTTTATTATGGAATAAGAATTAACATGCAGGTAGATGTGAAACACACGTCTGTTCAGAGCGGGTCATGAACTGCTCCTGCCGGTGATTCTGCTGCTGCATGTCAACGGAGCAGTCTTTCCTCTTCCAGGCTGCTCTGTCAATGGTGCATGACTGCTAATGTCATACTGATTGACAGCCGGCTCCCAAAAGATCAACAGCAGGCTCCCCATTGCCCATCAGCATGCCATCAACAGTCAAACAGTCATACCCCATAAACAGAGCAAAGCAGAAGAGAAGCAATGCAAGATATTCAAACGTGTGTCCTATTCACTTAGTCTTCAAAATAGTCTGCTCATATCTATTTGCTTCTTATATGTTCTCTCTAGTGCTCTCTCAACTAGACCACACTTCTACACATGCAGTCCACTCTTCACATCAGTCCTTCTGTCCTCCATTCTCCCATGTACAGTATAGCTCTCATGCTTTCCTCAAATTCTTAAAACACTCAAAGCCATCCTCTTCCACCATGCAACACAAGAGGCGCTCTCACAAAATCACTAAACTATTTGCTTACTCCCTTGATTCTCCTTCTCATTAGCTGTATACCTTCTCATGTCTCCTTTAACTATGCCCTCTAGAACTACTGTCAGCATGTAAAAAACTCATCTACATTACTCTGCAGGCCCCACATACAGTAATCCACATTCCACCAATACCCAGAAATTTATTAGGCATATACAGGAGAAGTGGGCAAACCCACCAATGGTCGGTTTGGTGGATCCAGTCAGACTTTACCCAAACTTGAGCCCAAAATTGGACTTTAATTTTATGAAATGGTGGCTAGGGGGGGTCTTAATAAAAAGCAAAAGAGTGATTAAATATCAGCATTATACTTACCAGGCTCCACGGAATTGTGATTCTGGGCCACTCATTAACTTCCTGATTTATTCCCTTCACTGGCTCCAACAGCCAATCACAGATGCTCACCCTGTGTGACAGTGTCTGTGATTAGCTGTTGTGCCCCTCACAGATTGTCCTGGTGTCTGTAATTGGTTACCATTGGCAACGAACATGATGTCGTAGTGTAAAAAATAAATAAAAAATATGTAGGTCTTCACTGTATTTTTTATTTGAGAGCACATAAAGTGGACAGCTACAATATGCCACCCCAGCTGCCAGGCTTTACCTTGACTGGCAATCAAAAAGACAGGGCCCATTGTTATTATTTTTTTATTACGGTATTATTTAAATAAATATTATTCACCTTATCTTTAATTGCCAGCCAAGGTAAAACCAGGCAGCTGGGGGTTAGTATCCTCAGCAGGGTGAGGCTCATAGTTATTGGGCCCCCAAGCACCTCACAGCTGCTTCAGAAATTGGCGCATTCAATAGATTCCTGGCGCTTTGCCCTGCATCAAATCTGCATCAAAAACATATCACACGTTTTTGACAAATGCATATTTTATACTAAAGCTGAAGACTAGAGGGCTGAAAAATGCAGTAAAAAACTGATCAATAATTGACATGCTGCAGATTTTTCTGCATCCGTATTCTGCCCCAAATATGCAAGGGAAAAATATGTAACGTGGGCGCAGGATAGACGTGTATTTGATGCAGAATTTTCTGCACCATATATGGACCAATAACACAGTACGGGCACAGGGCCTCATTTTTTACTCTTTACAGTCTTGTTTCCATTCTTCACGTTACTTCTCTAAATGGATTATCTGGACTTTGTTGCCAAAAACTGTCTTTTTTCATTAAATCAAGACAATTTTTACAGTTGTTTTATTTCTAAATTATTTGATGCAACAAAAATGTATTCAAATTTGTATGTCTACAAAACGGCTCAGTTTATGAATAATTAGTTTATCAATGTATTTTTACATATTAAAAATTATTATATAAATATATTTATATATATAATATATTATATTATATAAAAATTATTTTACATACCTGTCTACCTTCCAGTTCTATTTGGAAATTTTTTGCTGATTCCTGAGTCACCCGACCACCAAAGTCTAACTGGTACACCTGTGTTGCCTCATTCCAAAGAGGCTGCTTGTTGGCCATTACATATACAAATCCTTGGCTTCCCAGTCTGCCATCATCTTTATCGTTTGCTTTCCGACACTTAAATTCATCCAAGTCACTAGCTGTCCTAAGATTCCGCTTTGTTTTCCAACCCTTTTTATTGCTCTGGCTCTGATTCATCAGCTCATCTCCACTAATGAAGAGCTCTGGTTCACTTTCTGAACTATCTTGAAATTCGTTTGTCTTATTAAGCTTCTTGGATTTTAGCTGATCTTTCTGACTTTTAACCTTCTTTTTTTCTCTTCCAAGTCGGGGGCTAGATATCAGAGAATTAAAATCACCCAAAGTTCTTGCTTCCTTTTTCACTTTGCCCTCAGTAATGGCCTGAACGTTTCCTTCTTCTGCCCTGCTATCCAAACGCTTTCTATTTTTCTTAGCAAATTTGTCTGTTCTCTGGGGTATTGGACTCTCCGTCAAAGAGAGTACTCTTGGAAATTATCCGCAGTTTCCACCATTACTTCTGTACCCACATTATTTTGGAGCTCAGGCTGAGGAGGAGCAAGGACAGGTTTCTCTGGCAACAAAAGAGGTTTTGGTGGTAGGGCCGCTTGTGAGCTTGGAACTGGTGGGCATGCATTGTATGTGTTCCATGGGTCAAAGCTATTGCAGGAAGCTGCAAGCCATTGCAATTACTGCTTCCTGGATACATAGGTGGCAAGGGGCAACAAGGCAAGTTGGGTGGATATGCTGGCTGTACTACTAAAGTAGACTCCTGTTGAACAAACTGTGTTGGAGCTAGAGCCTCTTTCGGTGAGCACGGTTTTTGTATTTGTTGAAGAGGAGGTGGTATATTATAACTTCCAGTAAAAGGTATCCCAATACCAAAATTTGATTGGAATGTTGAAATTGGGCTAGCAGTCATCTTAGGAGAAATAAATGGCACACGTGACACATCGTGATGTTGGCCCTGTCCTAATATTAAAGGAGGTGGTCTTTTCGGAATTGGTAATGTGTTATGAGTGGTCCTTTCCTGTGGAACCCATACATCTTCACTTACCATTGGGTCCCACTGGTAAGGTGGGGGGCGTTTTATTGTTAGTCCTGCCTCAGACAGGTTTATATGTCTGACTGGCTTTTCTACTTGGCAATGTTGAGAAACCGATTCATCTTCCGTAAAAGCAGAGTTTATATAGTCTGTCCTGTCTCTGCAACTTTCAGCAGGACTTAAAAGGTTATAAGATGACTGAGAAGCTAAAGGAGTTGTGCTGGCGGAGTGAACTATAACAGTACTCTGCTGAGGACTACATGCTGAGGGAAGGTCAGGGCGTATACTTCCAGCACCAATGGTGCTAGTGCTTAAATTACTATTATGATTACTGATGCTACTGCTGATAACTCCAGTGCTACTGCTACACTGGCTGCATGTGTACAATGCTGTTGGTGTCCTCTGTTGGTACTGTCCAGTTACAACATTGCTCTTTGATTTGGGTAGATGCTGTAAAGTAGCCCTCTGGTTATCAGCCATCTGAGCCATTTTAAGAGTAGCTTCACGACTATTTCTCCGTAGAGTAGCATGGATGAGACTGCTGTCTATTCTTTGAGCTGTACCTCTGCTTTGAGCGAGCTGTGCAGCAATCTCAGGATATGGTGGGGGATCTCCAGGGGGTATAGAATAACGGGGAACAGTCAGTCTATTCAGTGTAGCACTAGTGCAAGGTTGTTTAATCTTCTTTTCTGTTGCAGAAACTCTTAGTGTTGCAGAGCTTCCTGGGCCAGGAAGAGTATAAGTATTTTGAGCACACAATATTCGAGTTCGTGGTCTGCACACCTCTTCCACATTACCACTGCTATCAAATGTTGTAATTCGTTCATAACCTAGTGGAGTCTGGTAATGCGCATTAGAAAACAGGGAAAAGTCTCCCTTTTTCAGGCAGAGATCTACAGGAGGCTGTGGAATTGGTGGTGGAGGGGCTGCTGATGTTGGAGGAGCTGGGATTGTTCCAGGGTATGGAGGGGGAGGATTGAGTTTGTTCAACTGCATTTCTTGAACAGTGGTGAAGACAACAGCATCTGCTTCTGCAAACTGGGGAGCTGCACGCATAGGTTTTGATTTTTGGAGTTGTTCATGGTCTCGTTCAATGTGCTCCACAGACATCTGTACTGCATTTTGGGGTGGGAGTGGCAAAGGAGGCTGGGGAGGTTGTAACATGCGGCCCATTTCGACTCCACCAAATATTACTTGCCCTGGATTAGAATATCGATTCTGTGCCGGATACTGAACGGTATTTTCTGCTGGATGATCTTGTGGTGCTGGTGCAACCATTTGATTGGCCAAAACATCTAGTTGTACATTTTGATTAGCTAACAATGACTGAACTAAGCCAATGCTTTGAGTTGGTGACATAGCTTGGGCAGAACTATGGATAGGCGCAATGGGGATATTCACAGTGCAAGGTGGATTATTTTCAGGTGCCCCAGAAGTTCCAGTTACTGTAAGAGAGGGAAAAATACATTAAATAACTAAAAATAAACAAGTAACGATTTTATGTTAAATTTCAATAAAGATAAAATTATTATTCCTATACACTTAGTTTCTACAGATGACATGTATGCCGATTGAATTTTAGCTATTCTATGCTGTACGAGTGTAACTAAGGACAGGCATATTTGTGTTAGTAAAATTAATGGATGTGTGTACATACCTCTGAGTCTATAGAGTAATACAAGTTAATACAGGACAAATTTTTTAAGAAGAGACCAGCCTGATTTTGCTGCATCCATAGCCTTGATTATAATACCTTGCTTACTAAATGGCTCCCATATCTGGCTCCCCATTTTAACTCTGTTGTGCTTCTATCTTATCTTTACCAACAACAGCCTATTTTATGGCTAGTATTGCTTGCTGAATATGCCTACTAATGTTTGAAAACCTGCACAATTTTTCTGGCTTCTCTGGCTCTACTTAAGCCTCATGGTCTCAACTAATACTCCAGTTTATATGCCAAAATACTTCCTCTGTCTACCATTTTTGCATGCTTCAGAATATTGTAGCTGCATTTAGATAATTAAAATAAGCAAAATACGATGTTACAAACTCACATACAATAGTAAAAACTGAATACTGTAGTGAAAACCTATTTCTAGCCAGGGTTGACTATGAGATGCTGGATGGCTTCAATTAGCCTAGCCAAACATCGTTGGCAAGAAACAAGAAAACAGATTCATTTAATTAGCATTACTGTAATAAAAAGTTTGTTCATTTCATAAAAACGTACCTGGTAAATCATCTTCATCTTCGCTGAAAACATTTGTATTAAATACTGGCAAATTAATATAGTCCATAGAAATTTTTCGCACTTCCGGAAGGTAAATAGTCATCTGTCTTGGCTGGAGGTGCAGCAAACTCGTCTTATAAATAACTATATGACGATATGAAGAGGGTTAAAAGTGAATAACAGACAATGTGAATGACATTTAATTAAAAAGTATTCCCATCAATTAATGTTATGGCATAATGACACAGCTCTGACCACCTGCAGAGCAGAAAAGGCGCTACAGCTACATTCTTCTAAAAGAAGCAAGAAATACTACTTAAAGAGGGTCCTATCACTTGCTTAACAAAAAATAGTTAAATATAAGAAAAAAATTAATGGGCTCCTCCAATTCTGCTGCTGTATTTCGATTTGAACTGCGTCAGTCCATTGCAGAGATATTTACATTGTTGCTTTTGGACAGCAATATGTGAAATCTTTGTTTGTAATGCAACTGAGTTGTTTCTTCAGAGTTTTCTCTTTCGACGTGCTCTGTTACCACACACAGATGCTGCCAAACACAGGTTTCTGTGTTTCTAGAAGTCTAGTCATCAGAGAAGTGGTTGAGCTGTGATTGGTTGTCTCTGGGAAGAGTGAAAGTGAATGTCCCTAGGTAAGACCCTGAAGAAGGCCTAATTGCACTACATGCAGGGATTTCACATATTGCACTCCAAAATCAATACTGTGTTCGTGACACAGCACAAGATGTAGAAGAGTGGCAGAATCAGTGGAGTTCAAAGAACTTTACAAGCTCTAACTTATTTTTTTAGCAAGTGACAGGTCCTAAGTGAAGATGCAATTCAAAGATTGGTGGGGGTCTGGAGTTCAAACCCTCATCAACTTTTAAGTGACGGCATATACTGGATATTTTCTGTGTTGGGAAAACCATTTAAAAAACTTATAAAAAGATCCATGTAGATGTTCATGTATTCACAGTAATAGCAACTAATAATGCAAATAATGTGGTAAATATTATTTTTACTTATTACTTATAATATTACTGTTCTCTAATTTCAAACAGAATGCCAAACACTTGATAGAAAATAGAAAAACAGCTTTTTATAATCATTTTGTGTCTAGAATAAATTGCCCAAGTACTTACCTGCTCCAAGATTAGAAGGTAGGAAAGCCGCTAATCCTACTATTTTAAATTTGGTTCCCCATATATTGGATGTGACCTGAGCAAGATAGTTATGCTGTAATGACAGATGAGAATACCCATAAATATGTGATTAGTCATCAATAGGATATCAAACGTTTCAGTTTTCTTTGCAAAACCTTTATCATATTGTCCAAGCTGATATTTCAAATATTGGTCCTAAAGAAATATCCATACAGTATATCTCATAAATGTATGTTTGTGGTCAACATTATTGTCACCCTTTAATATCCTTTGTTTGGATATATAAACTCATATGTTTGAGGCTTCATACAGATAAGCATAAAAAAGAAATTAAATGAAAACATGGCACGAAAAAAAAAGGATACATTAAAAATGCCAGGACACTGTTAATGGCACCTTTTGTTCATTTTAAAACAAGGAACAAAAACAGACTACCCTGTGATTAATTAGGAATTAGATTTATCCCTCACCATTTTGTCAATGCTTGCATGACATTTCTTTTTTAAATATTAATGTTAAAGTTTTTTAAGCCTATCAAAGCCGGCTTTGTTGCTTTAAAAGGTACATTATTACTAAATCCTTGTTCACAAAGATAAAAACAAGAGAGCTATATTATCACCAAGCACAAGCAGTCTAAGGCTGCTTTTACATAAGCGTTTTTGCTGATTCGCGGCAGATCCGGCAGATTTGCTGCATCTGCCACGTAACAACCGACTTGCGGCAAGCCCCCATTCATTCTCTATGGGACTTGCGGCTGGTGCGGTTTTTGCCGCGATCCGGCGAATCCGGCAGTTGCGGTAGGTCCAAAAAAACGTGATTAGCTGCATTTTTTTTTACTTGCCGCAACTGCTGGATTTGCTGGATCATGGCAAAAACCGCACTTGCCTCAAGTTCCATAGAGAATGAATGGGGGCTTGCTGCAAGTCGGTTGTTACGCGGCAGATGTAGCAAATCTGCCGGATTTGCCGCGAATCGGCAGAAACGCTGATGTGAAAGGGGTCTAAAAGGTACAAAAGTATCTCCAATGACCTTAGCATGAACAGTTTAACATGTAATTAGAAAGTTTGCTTTTCATCAAACAGTCAAGAGTCTTCCAGGATGTGATGAAATAAAAAACTGATTAGCACACCCTTTACATTAATAAATTAAATTTGCAATATGAACATTAAAGTGACTCCCTTTCCCCCTAATCAGTCCTCCTTTGGGCATCTTCCACATCCTATAGACCTGTCAAATCCAAATTATGACAGATAAGCTTCTTATTCCAGGGCTGTGGCAATAAACAAACCTTACTACTGACCCGCCCCAGGGTCGTGGGGTACCCAGTTCCGGGCATTGGTTCACAGGGGAATGTCACTGGGGCCTGTGCCCAGTCCCGTGACCCTGGTGGTCGCTAAAAAGAATCGAGAAAAATAATTAAAAAAATGAAAGTAGTTTGTGACTACACCTTCGGCTCAGGTATGGTTACCGATGCCGCGGGTCAGACCTCCAGGTTGATGGTAGGTCTGCAAGATCGTTACGCTCCCGTAGGTGCAGCGGGATCTCCGGGGCAGTTGTAGTAGTTTTTACACAGGAAGGCAGCTTACCACACGGCACAGTCACTTGTCCTTTCAACACAGCAAGTATGCGGCTCTTCAGGTGAGGGAAATAAAGTACTGTACGTCACACAGACTAACTCTGAACGACTTTACTTGCAGTACTTCAAGCAAATTCACAGATGTTACAGTCACTCGGGTTTCACTCTGGCCTGGGTAGTCACCAGGGATGATTCACTCAGGACCCTCGGTGGTGTGCATGTCGTTCCTTGCAGGTCCCTCACTGTGCTCCTTTCTCCTCGCTACCATGCAGCGCCTCCGTACGCAGAGCCTCGAGCTAGCTCCCATGGATCTTCAGTCGAGGACTCCCCTTTAGGTCCCCCTGACCTTAGTTCAGTATGCCTTTTCAAGTATGCTCCGGGTCTTTGGCCGCGACTTCCTAGAGAAACTTGGGGCCTGCAGTTTAACGGCTTGGGGATGAACACCCGCACCGTGTCCAGAGCCGGTCCTCTGCCTGATACCAGACCCCTCTGGTCGGTAGTACCGGGTCCAGATTCAGGCGCACCCCAACGCCTGGTGCCCCAAGGGTCTCCCTCCTGTCATGACGACCTTCCTGCGTCGTCCTTACTCCTCAACTCGACTCTCTCACTGAACCTAACTGCCAACCCACCCATACACTTTTCTACCCACCTGACTCCTCCCACAGGACTGGGACTTCTCTACAGCAGGTTCACCCACGGTCTTCTACGCTAGGGTGTGTATGAATGGGTGTTGTGAGGGTCCCTTATTCACCATCCAGTTCCCTTGGTCACAGGAATACCACACACTCTTATCTGGGTTCATTACCCCTACGTGGCATCCCGACCAGTGGGGCGCCACACTACCACGACAACTGCATAAAGTTTGACAAAATCAACCAGTTCTACCAATCTGAGAAGCTTGCTAGATGGAAAGACAGATGGCACAATGTCTTTATCATAACATGGCAACTCCGGTTAACTTTAGAAACAAGTAGTCTGATCAACATCCCAATAATATGCATTACTGCACAACACACTGCTACAAACTTCTTTGCTTGGTCTTTAAATTTCACCCATCTTTACAACCTAGACGTGGCCTCCTTACTGGATGTTCACCGAAGCCTCTATCACTCTACCCTCTTGATATCTTTCACAGGTTTCCTTTCTGCATTATGTTTTTCCTATGTTGTTTTAAATGTTTTCCTATTTTCACATTTAGTCAGTATTTTCCCCAGGCATGTGATTATGCTATTTTCATCACCCCACACAGCAACAAGCCCGCCCCCCTAATCTTGGTATTCCCGACCACTTCACTCTCAATATGCTCATCCCCCCAGTCTCTATCCCGGCCACTCCACTCTGCACAGTATGTATGGCCATTCCACACCCTATAGCTATATGTATTCCGTAATAGAACTGTTGCATTGCACTGAGAGCGGTCATCTCTGAGACGCTGTGATGAATTTGCAGCTGTGAGATGACTGCTCTCAGTGCTGTGTGTGCGCTTACCTCTTCCTCTGTGTCGGGACTAATGTGATATGATGAAGTGCTGATGCCTCTCAGGCCCCGCCTCCTCTGACCTCACAGCCTTGCCCCCTCTGCACTGAGTGGTTCATTCATTCTGCTTCACAGAAGGGGCAGTGTGGCTGTGAGGTCAGAGGGGGCGAGGCCTGAGAAGCATCAGCCAGTCATCATATCACATAAGCACTGGCACAGGAGAAGAGGTGGGCACACACTAACAGGACCAGGAGCGGTCATCTCAGAGCTGCAGATTCATCACAGTGTCCCAGAGATGACCACTCTCAGTGCAATGTGGCAGTTCTATGACAGATTACATAGGGCAATGGAGTGTGAAATGGCCGGTCCAATGTGAAGAGTGGAGTGGCTGGGTATAATGTGGAGGGTGGAGTGGCTGTGTATACTGCGGAGAGTGGAGTGGCTGGGTATACTGTGGAGCGTGGAGTGGTTGCGTATACTGTGGAGAGTGGAGTGGCTGGGTATAATGTGGAGGGTGGAGTGGCTGGGTATACTGTGGAGAGTGGAGTGGCTGTGTATACTGTGGAGAGTGGAGTGGCTGGGTATACTGTGGAGCGCAGAGTGGTTGGGTATACTGTGGAGAGTGGAGTGGCTGGGCATACTGAGAGTGGAGTGGCCAGGCATACCAAGACTGGGGGGTGGGCATGCTGGAGACGGGAGGGAGATGAGCATAATGAGAGCAGTGTGGCCGGGCATACCAAGACTGGGGGGGGGGGGACGGGGTTTGTTGCTGTGTGGGGCATGCTTGTAGGAGAATAGGTGTGAAAGGCCAGTTCCAAAACAAACACACCCCATGGTCGGTCTGCTTTAGATGCAAAACAGTGATATCTAGGTAACAATTAAAAATGCTGACAGGGTGTAAATTATAAACTGTCAACATTTGGCAGCCTAGATACACATATGAATTATAGAAAAAAAATGGACAACCCCTTTAAAAGTTAGGGATTTAATAGAAATGTTTATCTATCAGCAGAGTCGAGGATAGCGTTGTCAAGGCTTAGGACACTATCCTATTGAAAAGATTATTGACAGTGACTGAAGGATGTCCATCATATGGGTGAGATCATCCGATGCTTTAGCATATAATTTAGACCACTATATATAGGGGCATTCTTGTCTGTTTCTCATATATTAATTTGAAGATCTGAGGGTAATATGGGTAATATTGGTATCAGATTTAGCACTATTATTATACCAATAAATTGGGATTTAATTTTTACCCAAAGGTCTGATTATACACTCTATAGTATACTCCTATACCATCAGTGGCTAGTGACTGGATTGTCCTGGTGTTAGTGAACAATCTGACACCTTGGATAAATGAGTGTATAATCACCACCTTTTTTTGATCAAGGTATACTGTATATGGTATTTGGGAATTAATTTGTGTTTTTAATGAAATAGGTTTTTTGTCCATGTGTCTTTATGGTCTCCCTGACAATAAAACGTAAATGACATCAAGGACCTTTTTTTTCCACAACTATCTTTATCACTATCTTTTTAGTACACAATGCCTCAAAAAAACGGATCAAAAACAAACCTGTTTAAAAAAACGGATCCAGTTTTGCTGCTGAAATTCAGCAACAACAGATCCTAAAAAAGGCAGCACAAATGCTGTGTGTGTAACCTAGTTTCCAAGCATGGGCAAGTGTGAGCTGAATAGGACAGTGAAGGTGGCTTTTTCTGGGCTGGCGCTTCTGTTATACTTGCACGTCTTCCTTCTGAGCTGGGCTCCAATGTTTTTTGATCATGGGAAAAAACATTCTTGTGGATAGAATTCCTTCTATAGGATGTACTGGGAGCTTCCCATCTCTGGGAATGCTTTTTTAAACCATATGGTAAAGGTCCAATCAACTCAAAAGTAAACATATCTGCAGTGTTCATTTAGCTTAATAATCGGAGAAGAATGGTATAGCGTTGTGTAGTGATACACCCTTTGTGTCAACACAGCCTCAGTATAACATTTTTATTAAATTTATGTGTTCAATGGAGAAAGAAAAATAATTAATGACACTTTTTCTGCCATTTACCGATTATCTACTATATAATCTCCTAATCGTGTCTGCCTGACGGCGAAATCGCGCGCCAACGCTCATTGGCCGCCGCCAGCCGCAGCGACCAATGAGCGCAGCGTATGCAAAG
Source organism: Allobates femoralis (assembly GCA_033576535.1). Lineage (NCBI taxonomy): Eukaryota > Metazoa > Chordata > Amphibia > Anura > Aromobatidae > Allobates > Allobates femoralis. The sequence continues at coordinate 449,366,122 of JARQOC010000001.1, forward strand.
GAGGCGCAGGATTTTGGCCTCAGAGACACGCCGCGCTGTCACCCTCTTCCTGCCCGCACCCGCCCCAAGGGTATCAAATTCCTGTGCCTGCACACCCATACCCTCTGCCCATCCAGACCGCGGTGGCTCCATGCTGGGACGCGCACCGCCGGTAAATTCAGGGCGCACGTTCATAGCATGGGAGTGGGAATGACCATACCAGCGGTGCAGCCTGCAGTACAGCGGGTCTCACCGCCACTCCGGGGCCCACGCATATCCAGACCCCGGTCTGGTCCATCACTTCAGTGACGCCCAATCCATGATCGGCAGCCGAGGCTGCCAATCATGCCAGGCCCCTTGCAGCCATGTCATAGTGCCCGCCCCTATGACGCACACCCAATCACGGAGCCTCTCACCGCCAGAAAACCCCACCCACTGCCTATGACAGAGCGCAAGGGGTGGCTTAAAGCCATGCCCCCTCATAACACACGCGTTCCGGCCAATAAGCACATGGCACCCACACAAAAGCCATGCCCTCCCCCATCAGCAGGAAATTCAATAGTCCCATAAAACACTGGAGCCATCTATACAAAGCCTAGGTCACTATTCATTACCTGCACCATCAATCAGCGACGAGGGATTTCCCTCACAGAGAAACAGACACAATTAGCCGGCAGCCACAACTGACACCGACAGCGGAGGTGAGGGTGCCTCCGGTGATTTACTGTCCACCCGGGGACAGCGGAGTGCTGGAGGAGAGAGTGAGAGCGGGGGGGGACTCCCCACCTCCACCGACCCGCCACCTCCACCGGCCCGCCACGTGAGTCTCCCCAGAGCGTGCCTGTCCGCCCTGGGACAGCGGCGTGCTGGAGGAAAGAGGGGGAGCAGGGGGAGTCGCCACCTCCACCGGACCGCCACCTTCACCGGACTGCTACGTCAGTGTCCCCAGAGCGTGCAAGAAGCCTACTGGAGAGAAAGGGAGCAGGGGGACTGGAGCCTACAGGAGAGGAGGGGAGCAGGGAGGCAGGAGGGGGACTGGCGCCTGGAGGAGAGAGGGGGAGCAGGAGGAAGACTGGCACCTGGAGGAGGGGGGGAGCAGGGAGGCGGGAGGAGGACTGCAGCCTGGAGCAGAGGGGGGAACAGGGGGCAGGAAGAGAACTGGAGCCTGGGGGGCCAGAAGGAGGACTGGAGCCTGTAGCAGAGGGGGGGAGCAGGAGGGCACGAAGGGGACTGGAGCCTTATGCAGAGGGAGGGAGCAGGGGGTCTAGAATACCCGATGCGATAGAATCGGGCTACCATCTAGTCGTAAATAATCTTTTCTCTGTATTGTATGGATTGTTACAATTACAGTGATACCAAAAATGTATGCTATTTATTGATTTGTGATGTGTATCAATTTAATTTTTTGAAGCGAAGTAAGTATTTTATAAAAAGAAAATAATCAGATTTTTATCTTCCCGCTAGAATACTGGGACAAAGAAATGTCTTAGTACAAATGTATCTCTATTTAAACCCAAACTAAGGTTTAAAATATGCTACCCCAGATAAAGGAGACAACAACTTCCTACTAAAATAGAATTCATATTTTTATTAATTCATAAATTATAATAATTAATAAAGATAAAAAAACAGGAAACATGATATTCTAGTAAAAAAATGGGGACACACAATAAGTATAGGTGCATAGAGATTATTAATATAATAAATAAGTGAGATCAAAATTCAATATATTGCCATATAATAATAATATTTATTCATTTATATAGCACTATTAATTCCATAGAACTTTACATATAAGAATACTTTGCCTGCCTTGCCTGTAAGTATAATAATCATAAAGAAATCACAGAAAGATGATAAAATATTTTGAACATTACATAGCAGAGGACAATCGTAATAATAATGGGTCTCACGGAAATAACACTGAACCTGTGTACATAAAAGAAACCTAATTACGATGTAAACTAGGAGAATACTGCAGGGCAAGTAGGCAAGTTCACAGGCTATAATGAGGTAAATGAAAAACAAATACTGTGGTACATGTCTCATCAATACGTCCAAGTGGCTATAATGTGCATGAATACAGTGGTGCATATAGCATAAGCACAAATGGCTAATAATGCAAGGTATTTACTTCACAGATAGTTAGCAATGTTTCCGGAGGACCGTGGTGTGGTGTCCTACGAGCCTGATGCGCGTTTCACGACTTCTTCCTGAGGTGTGTTTCTTACAGGAGGGAACCAATTATTTATAGTGCAGGCTTATCAGGGTTGTTTTCCGTTGCTGGGATGGAGTGGTGCATGGGGCGTCTGCTTAGTCACCTCTGTTATAAATATGACTTCTGGAGTGCGCGAATGGACCACAAACGTGCAACACAAGCTGGTTCCAGGTGACACCCTTCCTGTTTTTTTTTTATCTTCATGAATTCTTTATCTTTATGAATTAAATAAAATTTGCCTCTTCTCTGGGGTCGCATACTTTAGACCTTACATTGGGTTAAAGTACGTTCTATGAGGTGTCATACACATTGTAATTTAAGGGCTTGGGTATACAGAAGTATCTATGTATCAGTACAATTTGCCTGTAATTTCAGAGCCTGCGATGCCCATTCAAGTACTGAAATTTTTCCTATAGTAGTCAGTGCAGGCTGTGGCCTGTAGCTTTTAATACTTGCAATGATACAAAGTGGGTGCCCAATCCTGGTGTAATCCAATCTCAAGAAATAGAGTAGACTTTTATTATTTAATAAATGATAAGTATGTGCAAAGTAGAGAGATGCTGGCACTGCCTATGAAGAGGAGCGGCACACTGAAGATTGCAGGAGAGAAGAATCTTTACAAAGTGAGTGGAAGTCGGGATACAGCCCTAACCTGCCAGGACAGATCTCTCATATCGGGGACAATCCTGCTGGATCTGGGAAGGTTGGGAGTTATGCTTAAGGTCTTTGCAAGTCTTCAGTTTCGACCCAGATAGAATGGTTGAGCAGAGATCTGATAGCTTCTTGCACCCTCAGCGTATTCAGCTGTTTCTGTATCCTCAAGACACAGATAAAGTTGGAGTGTTAGGACATAACCTTGACCCACCAACTTGGGACTGTCCCCCTGGATTTGAGGTTATTCGGAGGTATGATTAATGTGTGTTCGGACTGAACTACTACACCTTGTAACTAATTTGGTTTTAAAATAGGAATTAGTCCTTTTAATTCTCATACCTTACATATGTATTAAATATAACAAGATTTTAATTCAATACTATTATATTTTTACCATGAATGAACTAGTGTTACCTCTAACCTTGCGTTAAATTCTTAGTTAGATTTTAAACATTACAATGTCCATCTGTTGATAAAGAAAAAGTTTATCCACCACTGCCTATAAAAAATCTATTCCTCGCTGTGGGCCCGGTGACATGATCGGAAGATGCCGGGCAGCACAGAGACGGGGAGCTAGTGATGGCGCTGTGAGCACAGATCGCTGGAGGGTGAGTAATCAGCTTATTTTATTTTACTTGCTGCATGCTAGCATGGGGACATATAAGGGTGACGGGGCGAGTGCAGGACGGGGGCATATGTATAATGGTGTGGGTTACAGCAGGATGTGGGGGGGCATATGTACAGTGGAGGGGGAGACAGCAGGACGTGGGGGGCATATGTACAATGGAGGGGTGAGCAGAGGCATAACTACAACAGGTGCAGGGGTTGCAATTGCACTCGGGCCCTGGAAGCTAGGAGGCCCCAAAAGTCCCTTTGGCCTATAGAAAAAGACTGATATTATTAAAGAATTGTAATAATTGGGGGCCCCTTTGGAACTTTCGCATCAAGGCCCATGAGCTTCAAAATATGTCACTGGGGGTGAGTGCAGGACGAGAGGGGGGGCATGTGTACAATGGAGGGGGTGAGTGCAGAATGGGGGGGCATTTGAACAATGGAGGGCATGAGTGCAGGAAGGGGGGGCATGTGTACAATGGAGGGGATGAGTGCAGGACGTGGGGCCAAAAACACAATAGAGAGGGTGAGTGCAGGATGGGGGGGCCATAGCAAGGAAGACGGGCTTTGTACCATCACTGGGGGCCATAGCCAGGATAGTCAGCTATGTACCATCACTGGGGGTTATAACCAGGATAGGAGGCTATATACCATCACTGGGGGCCATATGCAGGATGGGGGGCTATGTACCATCACTGCCAGCCATATGCAGGATGGGGAGCTATGTACTATCACTGGGGGTCATAGCCAGGATGGGGGGCTATGTATTGTCACTAGGGGCTATGTACCATCACAGGGGGCTATGTACCATCACAGGGGGCTATGTACATCACTGGGGGCTATGTACCGTCACGGGGGCTATATGCTGTCACTTTGGGCTATGTACTGTCACAGGGGGCCATATCCAGCATGAAGGGAGCCACGTACTAGGATCAGGGGATATATATTTCAGGATGGGGTATATATATACAAGGATGAGGAACATATATACTGATTGTAAGGCGGACACTTGCATTATATTATGGACCCCATTTAACATAGAAAAATTATTTTCTCTTTTCCTTCACCAAATTTTGGGGTGCGTCTTATAATCAGGTGTGTCTTATAAAGCGAAAAATATGGTAGATTTTATTAACACAGAAATTAACAATCTCACCTGGGTGATATCATCTAAAGGAAATTCTCTTCGAGTTAAGCTTGGTGACCCAATTGAAGGCTTCCTTATAGGTAATCGAGGGGACCTAGTAATCTCTTGTGCAGCACGAGACAGCTTTGGAGATTTTCTTGCTTCAATGTTAATTCTATAAAAAGAAACTCTGTTAAAAATGGCAATTTAAGGCAAAAAAAATTACATATAAAAAAGCAACAACAAGAGGACGAGTTATTGATTTCAATCTGTCTATAGCACTCTAGTGGTTATGGGAGTCTATAAAAACATAGAAACTTTTATCTAGAAAGTGCACCACTCCTGTTCATGGGCTGTATCTGGAAATGGAATTCTTAATAGGAGTGAGCCGTAATACCATCAACAGACCAAGGACAATAGTAGCACTGATTTTAGGAGAAAACAATGGGGCAAATTAAGAGTCAATTTTGACTTTTAGGATTCTTAACTTCCGTAGGTGGCACTAGAGTTCATCTACTTCCTCCCTGAAGAGATAATCTGCATTTATTACAGTGCCATAAACTGCATGATAAATTTGGTCAACCCTAACATATAAGTTAGATACTATTCTTTAACGTAAATCATAACCGCCATTTAAATTTTTATTTAATAATAATGGAGAGTAAGTGATTTTAATAAAGTTTGTAATATACTTCATTAGAAAATTCTGGCTGGTTACCATTCATAAACCTCCCACAAGGTTTCTGTGTCAGAGCCGTCTTCACAGTGAATACAGGGCATGTAATCAGATAATGGAGAGGGGCGTGGCCTACACTGTGTGCATGCAGCCCATGAGGAGACAATGTATCAGATTGCAGCACAGAGGTGAGCAAGGATGTAAACTCCTCTATACAAGCTTCTCTCTTCTGTCATCTGTCTCCACATAGCAATCTCTGTTAACCCCCTGTCTGCTGGCTTTCCACACAGCTCACTATCAGCCTACTATCACACACAGTGCTATCAAATGTCGGCCACTCCCATACACAGACATAAAATGCAGCTTTTAAAACATCACTTAAAATGTGTGAAAACAAGTCATATGGCATAAAAAACATTATCTTAGCTGCTATGTGACCCATCATTAACAACCAGTGGAGTTTTGGGTTTTCTATTTTTTTTTTCTTTCAATGAAATGACATTTACATTTTAACCAATTTATTTGGCTTGCTCACATTAGATCAGTATTTTGCGCTAAAATGTGGGGCACATTCATAATAAATCTGGCTCATTTTAGGTCTCTGTTTTGCATTCAAAAAGTGTCTGGTAAGATTCAAAATTGGACTCACAGAACCCTGCGGAAGGGAACACCAATGTGAAATCAGCCTAAACAATTCTTACTGTATGTCTAGCTCTATTGTGTCTGTGCTTTTATAAGCTTTGTACAAGCTTTGTTTGTAAATGTAACAGAACAGGATATTGGTGTTTCTGATGAGCTGTTGAATACAAACGAAGAACTGTTTAGCCAGAAGTCAATTAACATTTTTGGTAATTCACAAATCTTGTTCTGGTATTGTAATTTCTGTGAAGAGAGACCCCCGTGTACCCCTGATATTCGTAACCAATTATTCAAAACAGGTGATAATGATCATCATTTTCATTTACAATGGGGAAAAAAGTATTTAATCAGCCACCAATTGTGCAAGTTCTCCCACTTAAAAAGATGAGAGGCCTGTAATTGACATCATAGGTGACCTCAACTATGAGAGACAAAATAAGAAGACAAATCCTGAAAATCCATTGTCTGATTTGGAAAGACATTTTTGTCAAATTTCGGTGGAAAATAAGTATTTGGTCACCTACAAACAAGCATGATTTATGGCTCTCACAGACCTGTAACTACTTCTTTAAGATGCTCCTTTGTCTTTCACTCATTACCTGTAGCACTGGCACCTGTTTTGAACTTGTGGTCAGTATAAAAGAGTCCTGTCCGCAACCTCAAACAGTCAGACTCCAAACTCCACGATGGTGAAGACCAAAGAGCTGTTGAAGGACACCAGAAACAAAACTGTAGCCCTGCACCAGGCTGGAAGACTGAATCTGCAATAGGCAAGCAGCTTGGTGTGAAGAAATCACCTGTGGGAGCAATAATTAGAAAATGGAAGACATACAAGACCACTGATAATCTCCCTCGATCTGGGACTCCACACAAGATCTCACCCTGTAGGGTCAAAATGATCTCAAGGGAATGGGGAGCAAAAATCCCAGAACCACACGGGGGGACCTAGTGAATGACCTGCAGAGAGCTGGGACCAACGTTACACATGCTACCATCAGTAACACACTAGGCTGCCAGGGACTCGGCTCCTGCAGTGCCATACGTGTTCCCATGCTTAAGCCATTACATGTCTGGACCCATCTGAAGTTTGCTAGAAAGCATTTGGATGATCTAGAAGAGTATTGTCAGAATGTCATATGGTCAAATGAAAACAAAGTAGCACTGTTTGGTAGAAACACAACTCGTCATGTTTGGAGTATAAAGAATGCCGAGTTGCTTTCAAAGAACAACATACGTACGGTGAAGCATGGGGGTGGCAACATCATGCTTTGGGGCTTTATCTCTGCCAAGGGACCAAGACGACTGATCCATGTACATGAAAGAATGAATGGGGCCATGTATTGTGAGATTTTGAGTGCAAACCTCCTTCCATCAGCAAGAGCATTGAAGAAGAAATGTGACTGGGTCTTTCAGCATGACAATGATCCCAAGCACACAGCCAGGAAAACGAATGAGTGGCTTCGTAAGAAGCATTGCAAGGTCCTGGAGTGGCCTAGCCAGTCTCCAGATCTCAACCCTATAGAAAACCTTTGGAGGGGGTTTAAAAGTCTGTGTTGCAAAGCGAAAGCCCTAAAACATCACTGCTCTATAGGGGATCTGCATGGAGGAATGGGCCAACATACCATCAACAGTGTATGCCAACCTTGTGAAGACTTAGGGTGCTTTCACATTACGATCTTTTGGCATCCGTGGCTGTCCGTTGTAAAACGGACAGCCACGGATCCGATTTGGCCCCCATATTAGCCTATGGGCATGGATCGGATTGGATTTGCCCTTAGTAGCATCTGATTTTTGTCAGATCCGTTTTGGTCCAATTTTTTGTTGTACCCAAAATCAGAGACTGCTCCGATTTTGGGCACAGCAGATCAAATCGGACCGAATCGGATCCGACATGATCTATGGCCCATAACATGGGGGCCTATGAAGCACAGTCCGAGAAAACATCGGACGCTTTTTCGGACCCGATTTTAGTGTACTGAGCATGCTCAGTACACTAAAACTGCTCCTCTCCAGCTAATTTCACTTCCGCAATGTATATATACATTGCGGAAGTGACATTTAAGTAAAATCAAGCAATAAAAATGAAAAAAAAAAAAAAAAATCGATCCTCACATGTCCAGCGATCCACTGCCGTCGGCATCTCTGGATGTACAGGACCTGGCCTGACGTCACAGTCACATGACCGGTTACCGCGGTAACCAGTCATGTGACCGATGACACTGAGCGGCTAGCCCCGCCCAGCCAGGTCCTTTCAGCATCCGGAGCTAGATGCCGACGGAGCTGGATCGCGGGACAGGTGAGGATTGATTTTTTTTTTAATTTTAACACTTGATTTTACTTAAATTTCACTTCCGCAATGTATATATACAATGCGGAAGTGAAATTACTCCGCACAGCACTTTCTGTGTCCGGATCCGTGATAATCTCGGACCCAGACACAAAATAGGTCACCTCCAGTGGTGTCAGTTTCTGTCCGTGGGATCCTACAAAAAGTAGGATCCCACGGACAGGAAAAAAATCGTAATGTGAAAGCAGCCTTACAGAAAACATTTGACCTCGGTCATTGCCAACAAAGGATATATAACAAAGTATTGAGATGAACTTTTGTTATTGACCAAATACTTCTTTTCCACCAAAATTTGAAAACATTTTATTTCCAAATCAGACAATGTGATTTTCAGGATTTGTTTTCTCATTTTGTCTCTTATAATTGAGGTCTACCTATGATGTCAATTACAGGCGTCTCTCATCGGTTTAAGTGGGAGAACTTATACAATTGGTGGCTGACTAAATACTTTTTTTCCTCACTGTTTGTAGGGTAGAACAGACATTAACTCAAACAGTTAAAGAGGACCTGTCACCAAACCAGGCATGGTGATCTAATTACAGCACTGGATGCAGCATGTCTGCTGCATCCAGATAAGGGGTCCCCCAGCACTTGAGCAGCCTTGTACCCCGAGATAATACACTTAGAAAATAAAGGAGGTGGCTAGGGGCTGCAGGCAAGGGCAGATTCACACCCCCACCCCCTGCATGTGTAATCTGCCCACCGCTGCCAATCATTCTCTCCCTGTCTGCAGCATAAGACATAGTTTTGTTTTTTTTTTCTACAAAATGTCAGTTTAGCCCCGCCCCCTGCGGTGACGTCACCGCTTATACCCGCGACCGGCCTCCTGCTCTGAAATCACCACCTTTCCCCGCCCTGCTCTATGTTAACCATAGAGCAGGGCAGGTATAAACTGTGATGTCACCGCAGGGGGCGCGGGCTAAATGGACATTTTGTACAAAAAAAAACAAACTACGTATGTCTTATGCTGCAGACAGGGAGAGAATGATTGGCAGCGGTGAGCAGATTAAACATGCAGGGGGTGTGAATCTGCCCTTTGGCTGCAGCCCCTAGCTACCTCTTTTATGGCTGGACGATGTAAGTTTTCTAAGTGTGTTATCTCGGGGTACAGGGCTGCTCAAGTGCTGGGTGACCCCTTGCCTGCATGCTGCAGACATGCTGCATCCAGTGCTGTAATTAGATCACCATGCCTGGTTTGGTGACAGGTCCTCTTTAAGCTGGGTTCACACCAAGATTTTGTTCCTGTCTGTGGGGATCCTGTTTTATGCAGGACCACACAGACAGGAACGGATGTGTAACTCTGGATCCCATTTCTGTGTCTAGATCTGGGATTCTGAGGGATCCGGACACAGAAAGAGCTGGGAGCTGTACCTTTACTTTCGCAATGTATCTACATACATTGCTAAAGGGAAAGAAAGCAATGGTTAAAAATAGAAAAAAAATGCTCACTTCTCCGCCGAGAGTCCCACGATGTGACATCAGCTGATCGGGTTGCCCCACCCGGTCAGCTGATTAAGGTCCTGCAGACATCAGAGGTGGACGCCTCGCATTGCAGGAAGCTCGGCGGAGGTGAGCATTTTTTTTTTATTTTTAAACATTGCTTTCTTTAATTTCACTTTAGCAGTGTATGTAGATATACTGCTAAAGTGAAATTACAGGAACAGAGCAGTTTTAGTGTACTGAGCATTCTCAATACACTAAAACCGGATCCGGGAAACGATCCTGTTTTTTCCCGGATCCGGTGCCCATAGACCCCCATGTTATGTGCGCCGGATCGCCCTGGATTCATTTCTGTCCGGTTTTTCCACTGGAGCCCAAAACTGGAGCAGTCTCCGACTTTGGGGTCAGGAAAAAAGGGTCAGAAACTAATCCGGGACTGAATTGACAAAATCATATGGCCATTTATGACCAATCCAGCACCATAGGGATACATGGGAGGCAAAACAGGATCCTGTTCTGTCCTTTTTAAAACAGACAGAACAGGATCCAAAAAAAAAAGGTGTGAAGCCAGCCTTAGCTGGATGAGGACCAGTCGAACTCTGCTACACAAAGTGAGGTTGTGGAAGTCAGTTTCATGTCATAGGTCATACACCATGTCAAGGCTGAGCACAGCAACTAAAAACAAATATGGTTCCATAAGTGGTCTTCATAGGAAAAATTTGAATTACCAAAAAAGCCACACCTTGAACATAATAAGATCAAGCAACTCAATTATGCGTGAAAATATAAGAATGTGGGTGCAGCAAAAATCTTAGTAGGTGCTGTGGACCATTCTCCAGTCCTTTGACCAACAATGAATGTCTGCAAGGAAGAACAAGGCATGGGAAAGGTTGCTTGCAAGTTGGGGATGCATTACAGCAAATAAAGTTGGGGATTTGTTCAGGACCAAAGGTATCCCCAGTGTGAGAAATGCAGGCAGATGCTTATCCATCAGGCAATTCCATCAGTGAGGCATCTAATTGGATCCAAATTTATTCTTTAAAGCTTTCCCAAGATTGGACAAACTGAGTACGACCTGATGGTCGGTGCATTCCCAACAGAGGACATACCCAGTAAATCTTGGTGAATCTGCAGGCACAGGAGCTGTGAGCAATATCAATCGCAGCATTTAGGTGGCTGGGAGGGAAGCAAGCTCAATCAAGCAATGTAAAACCCTTTGATGTGCTCACAGGGACCCAATCGCTGCCATGGTGACTTGGGGTCATCATCATAATGACCCCTGGGTCACCCAGCTACGGAAAACCTCGCACACCATGCCAGAAACATGGTGGGAGAGGTAACTAAGTGCTGTGAGTGCAGAACTGATATGTAATCCACTGCAATTTCTGGTGCATTGCAAAGGATTATAACTGTGATCTAGACAATAAAAGGTGATGTCCCACAAAGGGATTAAGTAATAAAAAAAAGTAAAAAAAAAAATAAAAAATTAATAATATTAAAAAACAAAAATGAAGAGTGAAGAACATGAAAATATTTGGGTGTTCGGAATGACCCTCTCTATTAAACTGTCACACTAGTTAACCCCTTCAGTGGACAACAAGAAAAAAATGTAGAAAAATGCTTTTCATTCACACCACCAAAAAAAGTGGAATAAACTGCAAACAAAAAGTCGCACATAATTAAAAATGAGATTGCTGAAAATGTCATCTTGTCCCGCAAGAACAAGATGCCATACAGCTCTGTCAGTGGAGAAATAAAAAAAATAGCTATATCTCTCAGAATACAGCAATGCAAAACCTATTCTTTTCTATAAAAATTGTTTCTATTGTGTAAAAGTGGCAAAACATAAAACAAAAACTATAAAAATGTGGTACTGACCCAAAGAATAAAGCTGTCCTATTAGTTTTATGGCACAGTGAACAGCGTAAAAAAAAGCTTCAATTCTTGTTTTTTCTTGAATTTGGGTCACAAAAGTGGCACATAAGGCAGTCAAAAAAGATTGTGTATCAAAATGGTACCAATAAAATAATTCCAAACTCATCCCCCCAGAAACAAGTCCTCACATGACTGTTGGCAGAAAAATAAAAAAAAATATATAGGCTTCAAAATTTGGTGACGCAAGAAACTTTTATTTTGTAAAATAGTGTTTTTATTGTGATGGCAGCCAAATCTAAAAAAAAAAAAAAAATCGATATAAATCTGTTATCACTTTGATCATACTGACCTGAGCAATAAAGCTGCCTAATCACCTGTACCACAAGGTGAACAGCATAAGAAAAGTAATGAAGTAAATTCTTAAACTGCTGTTGATTTGTTTATTCTACCTTCAAAGATCGCAGTAAGCCTCGTCTCACGTTTATCCTGCACTCTACGCTGAGCATTACGTGTAAATCTCTGAAAAACGGGATTCAGACAAACTTCCTAATGGGAATTCACTGTAATGAGGCACAAGGAGTCACTTTGAACTTCCATCTGACCTGTGGAGCAGCTGTGTCCATCTTTTTGTGCATCTCTTTAGGCTAGCCCAAAAGTGCGGTCAACCACAATTTTGTGCTTCAAAAAGAAGGACATCGCTGAACAGAGAGCAGATAAAGTCCAGAGTAACTCTGCTGCCTCATTAGTGAATGGATCCGTTGAGGTTTCAACTGATTCATGTATTTCGGAGATGTAGCGGGAAACCCAAAAGCAAGTGCTCAGGATAAATGTGAATGGATCCGAAATGTTCTGTACCCAATAGTATTCAAGTCAAAAAACAAGTCCATCATCCATTAACGGAAATATAAGGGACTTTCATGTTACTGGTAGCACAAAGCTCTGGAAAATTGCTGTGACTCCTCACCCTCAAAAAAGAAAAACCAGCAAAAGCTGAGCTCCCAAATCCAAATGCTCGCCTCCCTTCTGAGCCCCACAATGTGTCTAAAGCACAGTTAATGCCCAAATGTTTGGTATTGTTGTAGTGAGAAGGCCAAATTTATGGGGTGTGTTTCTCCAGAAGCACAAGTTGGGCACAACGTACAAACACTACAGTGTGGCACTACAAGGGCTTATTTGCAATTTTTAATTCTACAACATTCACTCTTTCACTCCATGAGTGTTTTCCAGAGATAAAATCGTCACTACACCAATAGATGAATCCCTTCAGGAGTGTAATTTTCAAAATGTGGTCACTTGAGGAGGTTTCAGCAGTTCTGGCACCTAGGGATTCGGCAAATGGAGACTGCAAATTATTTTAGGAAAATATGTGCTTCAAAACTCAAATAGAGCTCCTTTCTTCCTGAGCCCTGATGTGTGGCCAAAAAGGATTGTAAAGTCACATGTGGGGTATTATTTCGTTAGGAGAAATTGTGTAACACATTTTGGGGCCCTTTTTTTACCTATTATTCTTGCCAAAATTGGAAATCTCGGGTTAAAATGACATTTTAGTGCTAAAATTGTAATTATTTTTTCTTCACTGCCCAATACTATAACATTTTGTGACGTTCACCTAGTGTTAATATTGCTCACTACACCCTTAGATGACTTCATTGATGGAGCAGGTTGTAAAATGGTGTCACTTGTAGGGGATTTCTGCTATTCTGGCACCTCAGTGGCTCTGCCAATGCGACATGGCACCCCCAAACCATTCCAGATAATTCTGAAATCCCATATGGTGCTCCTTCCCTTCTGAGCTTTGCACTGTACCTCAAAAGTAGTTTTCGACCAGATATGGGGTATCGACGTAGTTAGGAGAAATTGCACAACAAATTGTATGGTGCATTTTCTCCTCTTACCCTTGTGAAAAAGCAAAATATGGGCTAAAGTAACATTTTTATGGGAAATGATTCTGAGATTGTTTTTTTTCCATGGCATGTTGTACTTTATATTAGTGGTAAATTTTGGATGATATGGTTTGCTTTTATTTATGAAAATATTGACAATTATAAAAAGGGTTTTGAACAGTTCACAATTTACAAGCTTTAAATTTTTATGCCTTTAAAACAAATAGTTATTACACAAAATCATTAATAAATACGGTACCATTTCCCACATGTCTACTTTACATCAGCACCATTTTTATAAATTTTTTTTGTTAGAATGGTTAAAGCGTAACTGCCTTTTAAATATTTTTTTTTTTAATAGTAATGTAGAGCAAGTGATTTTAATAAACTTTAAATTATGCTTCATTAGCAAATTCTGGTTGAAAACCATTCATAAACCTTTCACAAGGTGTCCCCCTACACTGTGTGTGAAGCAGACATATGTTCATTCTCTCTCAGATCAGTCTTCACACTGAATATGGGGCATGTAACCATGTAAGGGAGGGAGCATAAATTTAAATATTTGGGAATATGGGTCTCAGCCCCAATTACGGAATACCTTAATATTAATCTATCCCCTGTATTGGACCTTCTCAGGGCAAAGGTGGGGGCATGGAGTAAATTATGCCTATCTGTGGTGGGCCGGATAAATCTAATTAAAATGATTTTGATGCCTAAACTGCTATATATATTGCACAATGCTCCCATCTGGGTCCCACAGAAGAGATTCAAACAGATTAACACCATTTTTAGGAGCCTAATTTGGGGGAAAAAACAGGCACGTTTGAGGCTGGAGATCATGCAAAAACCTAAAGATGAGGGGGGTCTGGCACTGCCGAATCCATACCTTTATTTCTTGGCAGCTCAGGGACAACATGTGAGGGGATGGGTGCAGCGAGCAGAGGGACCCGTAGTCCAAAGGATATTGGAAAAGGTAATGGAGAAATGCCCGTTGGTGCAATGCTTGGAGGACAACACCATGAATTTAGCGGGGAAACTAAAGCCCACTCTGCTTTTATATCATAAAGTATGGGAGAAATTGAAACAGGCGAGAGGAATAACACAGTTCACTAAATATTCCCCACTGTGGAACAACCATAACCTGCAGGAGATACGAGAGATGGGATGTTTGCATGAGTGGCGAAATAAGGGCATTGGATATGTGCACCAGATAATAGTGGGGAATAACTTAAAACCGTTCACACGATTGAGAGAGGAATTTGGACTAAGTGAAACCGGGGTATACCAATATGTACAGATGCAGCATGCCTTCCAAACACAACGAAGGGTTGGGAGGATTTGTATACAAAATGACATAGTGATGGATTATGTATGTGGTGACGGACCTACAAGAGGGGTGATTTCCACGGTGTATGGAGACTTACTACATACATTCTCGCTTCAATACCCGACACGGGCAAAAACAAAATGGGAGGCGGAAGTGGGAGTCATAGATGAGGACAAATGGTCCTCCATTCTGGAGTGGGTCCCGAAGTTATCCCTTAATGAACCGGGTAGACTGTCTCAGTTATATCTGATATATAGAGTCTACAGGTCACCTGCCTTCCTGTTTGGGGTGAATTTGAGACCTACCTCGGAGTGTCCCAGATGTAAAACGGAAGAGGCTGGGATATATCACATGATGTGGACGTGCCCGAGACTGTCAACATACTGGTTATTGATCATTAACAGAATTGAGGGGGCATATAAATGTATTATACCAAGAGAACCGGTGGTGTGTCTGCTGAGCTACGTAGACGAGATTCGTGTGGACCCCAACTCACAAACGGCCATCGCAAGATTGTTGTTCATAGCAAGGAAACTAATAGCCAGATATTGGATTAGGGAGGAACCTCCGACCAGAAGAGAATTCTTGACACAAGCAAGCTATATTTCTAGATTGGAAAGTAACATATATCACAGACGTGGGAGGGATAGGGTATACACCAAGATTTGGTCCCCATGGCTAGAATATGGCACATGAGAAGTGACGAATACACATGTGTAAACAGGGGGTATATAAGAGGTAGAAGAAACGGAGGGAGGGGGATTGTATATTGACATATCTAAAAATTGTTGATATGATTTGTTACGGGTGATTGCTGTCTGGGGGGGGAGGGGGGTGGGAAAGGGGTTTCAGAGATATAATAACAAAATGTATATGCTGGTCATTTTCCTGTATGCCTGTTTATTTGTTCAATAAAAATTTATCTGATCAAAAAAAAAAAGGGAGGGAGCATAGTCTACACTGTGTGCGAGCTCCTGACTGCAGCTGCTGAGGAAACAATGTATCAGATTACAGCACAGTGCGGAGCAATGTCAGAATGTCAGGATCACTGCAAATTCCTCTTTACTTGGCACAAGCTTCTGATCTGTCATCTGGCTCCACACAGCTCAGTCAGACCTCTTTTAACCACTTCTCTGCTGCTACATTGCACTGCTCCCTATCGGCTGCTGGCCATGCCCACACAACCATATATTACAGTTTTTAAAAAAGCATAGAAAAATAGGAGAAAACAATGACCCACAAAAAAGCATTATCTTAAAGGACCCTCCACCCCAGAGGGGACTTAAGACACATCCCACAGATTAAACAATCGGATCGTACGATGACACAACACCACACTCACATCACTGAAATCTTCAGAGACTTCTACGAGAAATTATACAGTATTGAGGGCCATTATAAAGACTCGCCCCGCGAAGCAGTAGAGCGTAGACTCAAAACATACATGTAAGAAATGTCCGTTCCCACACTCTCCAAAGATGACTCCACAACATTGGAGGGAGACTTCTCCGTAGAGGAGGTCCAAGCCTTAATTAAAGACTCCCCGGCAGGCAAATGTCCAGGCCCAGATGGTTTTTCACCTAAGATTTACAAGTTGCTGGGAGATCAGCTGGCACCTTTCCTTGCGAGGGTTTTCTCCGCGATCTCCATTGAGACGCCTTA
This sequence comes from Allobates femoralis, assembly GCA_033576535.1. Taxonomy (NCBI): domain Eukaryota; kingdom Metazoa; phylum Chordata; class Amphibia; order Anura; family Aromobatidae; genus Allobates; species Allobates femoralis. Next base: position 449,382,560 of record JARQOC010000001.1, read on the forward strand.
GGTTTTACAATCCCTAGAAGCACATATTACTGTTATCCCTAAGCCCGGTAGAGACCCCTTAGAGGTGGCCAATTTTAGGCCCATCTCCCTGATCAATGTTGACATCAAATTATTTTCAAAGGCTCTTGCCAACAGATTGAGTCCTCTCCTCCCGGGAATTATTCACAATTATCAAGTGTGGTTCATTAAAGGGAGAGAGGTTAGGGATAACACTAATAAACTACTCTTACTCATGGCAAGGGTAAAGAAGAAGAGTATTCCTTCATGCCTTCTATCAGTGGACATGGAGAAGTCATTTGACCGAGTTGACTGGAGCTTTATGAGGGCCTCCCTTAAACAGATAGGACTGGGCTCCCGGTTCATTGACTGGGTCCTCGATCTGTATGGAAGCCCTTCGACGAGAGTGCGTACCAAAGGGGTCTTGCCGTCATCCTTTGCCATTCGCAACGGCACCCATCAGGGGTGCCCTCTGTCACCCCTGCTGTATGTCATCACCATGGAACACCTAGCAGTAGCCATAGGAAACAATACAAATATAAATGGTGTTGAGATAGGTTGGGGCCAATGCAAAATGGCACTTTTTGCTCATGACTTGCTTTTATTAGTAACTCAACCCAGAATCTCATTCCCATCGATTATTAAAGAATTTGACAAATTTAGTAAACAGAGCAATTTTAAAGTCAACTTTACTAAGTCAGAGGCCCTGAATATTTCCTTACCCAATGCTGAGGTCCACCACCTAAAAGTACACTTCCCTTTCTGATGGCAGCAGGAAAGCCTGAAGTATCTTGGGGTTAAGATTTCGTCAGACTTAAACAAACTCTTCTCCCTTAACTATATACCTCTTCTTACAAATACACTTAAAGATCTTAAGATATACAATAAGAGAGGCCTCTCTTGGTTTGGGCGAATCAATGCGCTCAAAATGGATCCCGCACTTCCTTTTCCTCTCCCAGGCATTACCGATCCATGTTCCCCCTCGTTCTTTGCCAGCCTCAAATCAGCTACTGTAAGATTTATTTGGGGGAACTGTAGACCTAGGGTTAGCTACCAAACCTTATGTAGACATAAAGGAGATGTAGGGGTGGGTCTCCCCGATTTTAGGGGGTATTATAAAGCAGCCATCCTCTCTATACTACTGGATTGGCATTTCCATTCTCAGTCGAAACAATGGGTGGGGATTGAACAATTGGAGTCTGAGGTACCGTTATGTTCTCTCCCATGGCTGACCACAGGTTCCAGACAATTAGTGTTGGGTGACTTGGAGCTTGGAGGCATTGCCCTGAAGCTATGGGACTTAGAAAGCAGGAAGGGTCACTTGTCTTCAGGCTGTTCAACTCATTAAGTTCTAACCCACAGCATAAGACTTTACACCTATGGATACCAGGTTGGAAAGAGAACATTATGTCTCTTTGGAAACGTATTTCAGACTATCTAGAATTTATTCTATACAGACGGTGTCCCTGAGGATGACACAATTTTTTTTTTGTTTTTTTTCCTCTGGACTGTCAGGGAAACTAATGCTATTCTGTACTTATTTCCTTGACTTTTAATCATTTTGTTATGTTGTAAACCTTAATAAAAATAGATTATACACAAAAAGCATTATCTTAGCTGCTATGTGACTCATCATTAACAATCAGTGCAGTATTGTTTTGTTTTTGTTTTTCAATAAAATGACATATACACATATACACTTTCAGTAATTTTTCATTTTACAACAAAATTTACAAAGCAAAATTCTTTAGGGACCACACATTCATATTTGAAGTGACTTTGAGGGGCCTATGTGACAGAAGATACCCAAACTGACACCATTTTAAAGACTGCACGCTTAAAAGTGCTCAAAACCACATTCAAGAAGTTTATTAATCCTTTAGATACTTCACATAAATTAAAGAAATTTGGAAGAAAAAAAAAGAAAATGTAAATTTTTCCCACAAAATCATTAATCTCCAATTTAATTTTCAAAAGAGTAACAGGAGACAATGGAGTGCTCAATTTATTGTGCTATTTCTTAGTACACGGATACCTCAAATGTGGGGTAAAACTACTGTTTGGGCATTTGGCAGGCCTCGGAAGGGAAGGAGCACCATTTGACTTTTAGAGAGTAAAATTGGCAAGAATAGAAAGCGGTCGCTATGTTGAGTTTGCAGAGCCCTGATGTACCTTAACACTGGAAACGCCAAGCAAGTGACCCCATTTTAGAAACTACACCCCTCAAGGAATTTATCTAGGGGTGTGGTGAGTACCTTGAACCCAAAGGTGCTTCACAGACTTTTAGAACGAACTGTGAAAATGGAAAAAAAAAATACATCACAAAAATGTTGCTTTAACCCCAATTGTTTTCATTTTCACAAGAATAACAGGAAAGAATGGATCATGCAAGAAGTGAAATTTCTCCTAAGCACACAGATACCCCTTATGTTGTGGAATGCTAATGTTTGGGCACTGAGCAGGGATCAGAAGGGAAGAAACGCCATTTTGGATGGAGTAGATTGCAGATGCCATATCACATTTGAAGACTCCCTGACAGCCGAAAACAGCAAAAAACATCCACTCTGTGAACTACACCTCTCAAAGAATTCATCTAGGTGTGTACTGAGCAATTTTAACCCTAAGGGTACCTTTACACGTGGCAATGTTTCTAGGAATTTCGCTGGCAACTTACTGGTTGCAGTGAAATTATGGAGACATTGTTCTATCTTGTTGCCGTGTACAAATGGAACAATGTCTCCATGATTTCACTGCAACCAGTAAGTTGCCAGTGAAATTCCTAGAAAAGTTGCCACGTGTAAAGGTACCTTTAGGTAATTCATGGGATTGTATAACATTGGGCTATGAATATGAAAAAATGACAATTTTTTCCATTAAAATGTTACTTTGGGATCATGTATAGGAGTTGAGATTTAGCTGGAATGCTTATGGTGTGCCATATCACATTGGTAGAGCCCCTGAGGTGTAAGAATAGCAGACCCCTCCATAGGTGAACCCATTAAATTACATTCCTCAATGAATTCATCTAGAGGTGCAGTGAGCATATATCGCAACAAAATTTAATACCACTGGGCGGTGAAGAAAGAATAATTACTTTTCCTTCATTAAAAAGTTGTTTTAGCCCCACGTTATTCATTTTTATAAGGGCTCATAAAAAAAATGGACCAAGCAGTTTGTTGTATAGTTTCTGCTGCGTGCACTAATGCATGTAATCTGGAACTATGTTGGAGGTACAGTGTAAAGTTCATAAACAGTGTGATATTATAGTGGAATGGTTTGTGGGTGCCAGGGCACATTGTAAAGCCACTAAGGTGTTAGAGCAACACAAATCCCCTAACCATTTTACAAACAGCACCTTTTAATGAATCATCTATCGATGTAGTGCCATAAGTGTGCCACAAAATTTTATACTATTGGGTGGTAAAGAAAAAATAATCGTATATTTACCATTAAAATGTTGTTTTAGCCCCAATTATCCAATTTTCACATGGGGAAATATGTAAAAAGGCCCCTTAATGTGTTAAACAATTTCTACTGAAAGTGTCAAAATTGCATGTGACCGTACAGTACCGTTTGGCAAAACGGCAAAACTCTGGGAAACACCCATGAAGTCAAACGCAGAGAAATGTTGCAGAATAAAAAATGTCAAATCTGCTATTCTAGTGCCCAGCTTATGCTTCTGGAGACATGCACCCCATAAATTAGTGGGCTTTTCTCACTACAATAATGACAAACATGTGGATGCTAACTGTGGTTTGAGCACATTGTGGAGTTCAGAAGGGAGGGGGGATTTGGATTCTGGATACCCCTATATTTCCGCTAACAGATGACAGAACTGTATGTGGATTTGTTTCTTTGTGGGTTGAGTTGAATGCGAATGTAAGAATTTTAACCTGCCTAGCGGTATTCCCGAGTGTAACTCGGGGTTAACTTCCACTGCCAGGAGCAGTAACCCCGAGTCACGCTCGGGATTACCAGCGGGCAGTGGCGCAGCTCATTGCGAGGGGCCGGGGGGGGGGGGGGGCTGTTGCTAGCAGCAGTGCCGCTCGCTGCTGATGGTAGGTGAGCAGCGGGGGGGGGATGGGTGTTAGCAGCAGCGTTGCTGGCTGCTGCTGTTATGTGAGTAGCGGGGGGAGGGCAGGCAGTGCCGCAGCTCACTGCGAGGAGCCGTCGGGTGCTAGCAGCAGTGCCGCTGGATGTGCTGCTGTTATGTGAGGGAATGGGGAAGCAGGATGCTTCCCTCAGTTACCCTCCTCTCCTCTGTCACAGGGTCACGGGGGCCCCCTACTGATGCTTGAGGGGCCCCCTAACCAGTCGGGGCCCTGGTGCAGCTGAACCAGCTGCACCACGGTAGGTCCGCCCATGACACTCGGGGTAAATGGCAGCAGAGTCTCCTTACCTTCTCCTGGTGATCCAGCGATATCACCGCTGTGATCGCCGGTGAGAGCCCCTTCGGATGCCTCCATATGACTTCCTGGTTCCGTCTCTGTGAGCCGCAGCGGCTCATTGGAGCCGGAACTGGGCGGGAAATAAAAAAGTATAACATTTCTGCCCATAATAAAAAAGTATAAAATTTCTGCCCATAAAATAAATTTTTTACCAAAAATATGGTACTGCATTTAGTACAAAATTCCTGACATAATCATACCGACAGGGAGGTTAAAGTAAAGGACATTTTAGATAATGAATTTAAACTGTGCTTTATAGTGAGCGCTTATTTTGAGGTTTCCATTCAATTTTCCAAAATATGTGATTCAGATGAAATCCCTGACGGATCCTTTCGCTAATGAGGCAACAGAGTTACTCCAGACTCCATTTGGCCTCTGTTCAACAGTGTCCTCCTTTTCAAGACTGCACATAACTGTGGCTGACAGCACTTTTGTGCACGCCAAAAAAAGACAGAATCACTGGATCATATACCAGAAGGAAAGTGACCCCATCTGCCTCATCAAAGTGAATTTTATCATAGATTTAAACGTAAACCAGAATGCAAGCGTAAACGTAAACCAGATGTCCAGCTACGCACACTCGGCTCTGCTACATGCGGAAAGCAGAGACAATAGTGTCTGCTAACCACAAGGAGCTCTCTCAGACTGAGACGGAGCAGTGGATGCAGCTCAGGCTCAGAGAAGTGCGTGCAGTGAAAAGACACTAATGTCTCCACTAACCACATATAACAGAGCCAAGAGTGCTTCGCTGGATATCACTGTGGATTATTGTTGAAGGGTATGTTTGGAGTTAATAAATAGGTCAAAGAGAGTTGTTTTTGTGTTTTATTTAAAATAAAGGATTTTTCTGTGTGTTTCTAACTATTTACTTACAGGACTGATAATGGGCTGGTCTCATAGAAACCTGAACTTTATCAATCTGGGGCTTTTTTGTCATAAATGGTTTTTATTGAAGTTTACAATATGATATAAACAAACGATCATTAAGATCGCCATAGAGTGAACATTAAACAGGATGCACAAGTGCAGGTGAGAAACAAAAAACACTCCGCATAGAATCAGCTCCTGCACATTAAGAAACGTAGGTGAAAATTAAGATGACTTAAAGGGATAATGGGGGAAAGGAAGAGGGGATTCCCACTTCGAGCGGCAAGGAAATGCTGACAGGGCGAACACCTCCAGAAGGCCCGAGTACAGTAGTGAAAGACCCTTGCGCACCTGTGGGCCTGCGAGAAGGAAGGAGCGCAAGGGGGACATTCCCAAATTCAGAAAGGTCCAGCTATACCCCCTGGAGCCCAGAAAATGGGATATCTGATAAAGCTGAAAGAACGAGTGTTTCACCCGAGGGAACCTCTTCCCAAACTGGGCAAACGACATAAGTCTGTCGCACACCATTATGTCGGACAGATGAGTCAAGCCATTAGCTAGCCATTCCGAAAGCTGCAATGAGGGGATGTGTAATGAAAGGGCACTCAAGTGAATCGATGAGGGTGGAAGCCTAGTCCACACGTCTGGGGCCTTTCTCCACACCAGGATCAATGCTCTGATCGTGAAGAGGCTATCTGAAGACGATATAGGGCCCAAGGCCTCCGCCATTAGGAGGTGACGTAATGACCGGCCCCCAACCTGATCCGTTTCGATCCTCCACCATCCTACCTCTGAACTCTCCGCCCACCACAACTTAGTGATTTCGAACAGCGCAGCCCGATGATATGAGGCCAAGTCTGGGACACCCATGCCCCCCCTCCTCACTCCCATGTACATAACACGCTTGGCCACTCGTGACCGCTTAGAAGCCCAAATGTAGCTATTCGTGGCTGCCTGTAGTTGAACCAAGGCCCTGGAAGGGAAGGTTAGGGGGACACAGCGGAAGAGGTATAGTATCCTCGGAAGTCACATCATCTTAAATGCGTGTACTCTCGCTATCCAGGACAGAGGAGGGGCTCCCGGCGCCGACGTCTCCTTTCGTAACACCTTCAGAAGGGGGTCCAGGTTGCGCCTGACTAAAGATGCCAGGGAACAAACAGTGATCCGTAAATATGGAATACCCTCCGCTGCCCACCTAAAAGGGAGTACCCGGGAGAGGAAGGCAATGTTAGGCTCCGGAACCCCAACAGGGTAGACCAACGACTTCGTGGCGTTTAATTTGTAGTACGAGACAGTTGTAAATTCCTCCAGGAGCTCCAAAGCTCTAGAAAGGGAGGACAGAGGCTGGGTGCACATCACCACAATATCGTCAGCATAGAGGCCAACGGTATGGGTACCCGCTCCAACCCTGATGCCGAAAATCCCAGGGTCGGCCCGGATGGCAGAAGCAAGAGGCTCAACAGAAAGGGCATAGATCAGGGGGGACAGGGGACACCTCTGCCTAGGCCCTTTAGATATCTGGAACAGCTCAGAGAGGAAACCAGAGGAGAAGACTCTAGCGGAGGGGTTGGAATAGAGGCTGAGAATCGAGGTAAGAATGGTACCAGTTAACCCAAACTTCCCCAAAACCTCCTCGAGATAACCCCAGTGCACCCTGTCAAACGCCTTTTCAGCGTCAAGGGACAGGAATGCCGTGGGGTGACCTCTCCTCTCCGCCAGGTCCACCAGGTTAATCAATCGTCTGGTCGCATCTCTGGCCTTCCTGTGGGCTACAAATCCAACCTGGTCCGGACCGACCAGCTTGGGAACCACATCATGGAGGCACATGGCCAGGAGTTTTGAGAATATTTTTAGATCCGTATTTAGCAGAGAAATCGGCCGATAATTCTCCGGGCGTTCCGGGTCTTTCCCCTGTTTGTGGATAGTGGTCACCGTCGCCTCCAAGGCCTCCGCGGGAATGGACCCCCCATTCTGTCACTCATTAAAAAGCCGCAACAAAAATGGGGCTAGGACAGTCCGAAAGGTCTTATAATAGTTGTTTATGAAGCCGTCTGGGCCAGGGGCCGAGGCGGACTTCAAAGAGCCGATCACCTTCAGGACTTCCCCTACTGAGAATGGGCGGTTCAGGGATTCCAGGTCCTCAAGCGATAAAGTTGGGCGGTCCACACCCGCCAATAAGCCCTGATCACCGGGCGAGACGGCTGAGGGGTACTCTGGTCGTCTTTTAGATTGTAAAGTATAGCGTAATAGTGGGAAAACACCTCAACAATACTTCGGGGGTCTCTCACCAGTCTGCCCTCTAGATTTCTCATAGATGTGACCATAGATGCAACCGATCGTTTTTTCAACCTCCTGGCCAAAAGCTTACCTGCTCTGTCTCCCATGGCATAGTAATCCATCTTGAGCCTCCGGAGCCCTACCTCATATTGCCTCAGCATCAAAGCTCGTAACCGGGTACGTACTGACGTTATTTGGGAGGAGAGCGTCGGTGAGGGCTTCAATTTATTAGTCGCCTCCAAGGTCTGGAGATGAGAAATCAACTCGTTCCGCTGTGCCTCCCTGAGTCTCTTACACTTAGAAGATCTCTGGAGAAGGAACCACCTCAGGACCGCCTTGTGTGCTGCCCATAATGTTCCATCCGTCACTTCCCCGTTATCATTAGAGGCAAAAAAGGAGGTGATGTCCCCCTCAATGTCGGCGACCGTGTGTTGATCTAGCAGGAGGTCCGGAGAGAGCCTCTATCTTCTAGGGGAACACCCCCCGCAGCCGAGTGCCACCTCCAGAGACACAGGCGCATGATCGGACCAAGTAATAGTGCCAACCTCTGCCTTAATGCAATCCGCCAGGGAGGGGTCGTCCACCAGGAAAAAATCTATCCTGGAGTACGACCCATGGGGACCAGAGTGGAATGTATAGTCCCGTTCTCGCGCGTGTAAGTAGCGCCAAATGTCACGGAGGTGAAACTCCCGGCAAACGGAGGCAAGACCCCCCCCTCCCACGACTCCCCGACGAGGCGGAGTCCAAGTGAGGTTCCATCACACCATTAAAATCGCCGCATAAAATCACACGGCCTACCACTTCCTCCTGCAATTTGCCCAAAAAAGAACGTAAGAACTTAGCTTGACCCGAGTTGGCGGCATACAAGGTCAAGAAAGTATAAAGACTCCCTCCCAATTCGCATATAACCAAGAGAAATCTACCTGCTGGGTCCGCTACAACCTTCTTTAGAGAGAACTGGACCGAGGAGCCCACCATCAAACAAAACCCGCTTTCTTGTTTACAGCGTAACAGAAAAAAAGGTTAGGATATCTGGGATGGTGTAGCCTATAGTTGTCCCCTGCTAAAAGGTGTGTCTCCTGAATGCATACAACATCTGCTTGCTGTCTCTGGATTTCCTTCCAAAGGAAGCTCCTCTTCACTGGCGAGTTAAGACCTCTCATATTCAATTAAATGATCTTAAAACTCATGACTCACATAGGTGGCCCGACCGTCCCAGCGCCACCCAGCCAAAAATCCAGGGGGGGGAAGGAGAGGGAGAGAGGAAGGAAAGGAAAGGCAAGGGCGGGAAGAAATAGGAGGACAAGATAGAAGAAAAAGGGAGGGAGGGAGAAGAAGTGTAAAGAGAAGAGAGAGATTACACAGAGGCAATAAACAAAAATGTAAACCAGGAGCATCTCAGATTCTTGAGAAAAAGGGGGTATGGACACCAGTCAAAAAAACATTCCGTACCTTCCCCAGCCCTCATCAAGGCGACGAAGGGGAAGGGGTGGTTCAGTGTCCAAAAAGGCTCAAGCTCTCAAGAATGAGCCCCTAGGAGCCAAATAGGCCAAAACTTTAACCAAGTATTCCGATTCTGGCAGTTGCCAGGGGAGAGAGCAGACATGTCACGATTGCGAGATTTATTCGGAGACGCACCAGCGTCGTCAATCAATCCCCAGGATAACAATGCTGCTTTAAGTCTGGAAGGAGACGAAAAGACATGCCGGGATCCCTTGTACCGAAAGGAAACCTGTGCGGGCGATCCCCACGCATACAAGATGTTTTTCTGACGCAGGATCACACAATAGGGAGCAAAGTCTCGACAGGGTCCCCGGCGAGAGATCAGGATAGAGCGACCAGTCCTTGAAAGGGTCCTCAGTGATCGGGCGACGTCGCAGTGATTGCAGAAGAACGTCCCTCATCCTAGGTACCACTAGCGACACCAAGACGTCTCTCGGAAGATCTTTACTGATCTTTGGGGATCTCAGGAGTCGGTAAGCATTTTCTATGGATAGAGTCGCAGGGTTCTCATTAGGGAGGATAAGGGACAGGAAGGGGGCTACAAGCTGTCTTAAATCCTCCTCCTCTCCGCCCTCAACCATGCCCCTCACCTTCAGATTGCCCCATCTCTGTTTATCATCCAGTGCCCATATCGCAGCCTGCATGGTCCTCATGTCCTCTGCCACCTGTTGATAATCATCAGCTAAGGCGTTGTGAGCCGCCGCGTACTCCGCCATTTTCCTCTCTGTGTGCAACGTGCGTTTATCAAGCGCCGCGACGTCTGCCCGCATCTCCCCCACAATACCTCTGACGTCTCCTGAATGGACAAGCATAGGGAATCCAGCATAGTCCGCAGATGCCCTTGGGTGATCAGGGCAGAGTCACCATCCTCCTCCCTTGGAGATTTGCCGCCAGAGCTCCTGAGAGAGTGTGCAGTGGAGGCGGAGTGAATAGAGGCAGGCCAATCTTAGGATCCTCAGAGCGGAGCTGGTCAGTGGGGAAAAAGTCTGTGAGCCGTTGTGCAGAACCCCGACCTCGAGGCGTAGCTTTCGGCATCTCAGGGGGGGCTAGGAGTCTTTAGGTCTCTCCTTGTGCTTTTAGCCGTTTGTGGGAGCCGTGGGAGCCCGGGGAGAAGGTGCCTAAGCCAGAGCTCCTAGATCATGCATCCTCCATGTATGGTGTCAGGACACGCCCCCCCATCAATCTGGGGCTTAATAACTGCTATCAATACTCAGCTGTCATTAAACCCTTCTATCACCTCGATGCCACCATAGCAGGGCATCGGTAAGAGACGGGTAAAGCATCAGGAATTGGCGCTGCTAATGAAAACCAATCAAAGATACCAGCCTAATGGGCGGGTGCACAACAGCCAATCACAGATGCTGTGACAGAGAATGGGCATTTGTGATTGGCTGTAGGAAGTATTGTCCAGTTAATAAACCGGAGGTTAATGTGCAGACCTGTAAGTGATGTTACAAGCGCGTGGTCCGAAGTAAGTATCGTGTTGCTGCTGCATTAATCACTGTTTTGATTTCTTTTACAGCCCCTCAGTTGAACCCGAATAGAAACACACACTTCTCAGGGAAGTACGGGTTCGGGGTCCGTTCCTGAACACTAGATGTTCAGTACAGACTCCAAACTTTAGAGTTCGGGTTCAGCTATTACTACTATAAAACCTAAAAATTAAACACCTGTGATATGAAAACAGCTGCCAGGTCAGTGATTACTGATAGAAAGCAACATGCTAGTGGCCTAAAGTTACATTGACAGGAGGCAAGTCAGTGAAAGGCCACCTTGGGCATACGATATCCAAGTGTCGACCTCATTTATGGGAGCGCAATGAATTCTAGTATTTGTACTTGGTAGGAAAGGTCAAAGTCACAACTCAATGACACAAAAGAAGTGAAATGAAGCATCTTTATCATTGAGGGAAATTAAATTTGTCATTTCATCCTCATATATTACTGATAACTACATGGCAAAAAGATGACAAAACTCAAACATCACATGATTATATTTTGATTTTCCTATTGTCTGAATGCGGCAAGCAATCCAAGCAATGGCTTTTTTTCACACTGATTATTAGTATTATGTCCAAGTACATCTATATTATCAAAATTAACCCTGGCACACCATTTGTTGCAAGCATAAGAAGAGTTCCACAAAGCAGTTGATGCAGAAGGTGTTGATATTTATTCACAGTGTCCAAAGAACAAGCCAAAATAATAAAACGTTTTCAGCCTAATTGGGCTTTCATCAGTATTTGTAAGGCTTGTGAACTAACAACATATTACATGTGAAGAAAAACAGAAAAACAAAGAATCGTTAATCACATTGAATGACATTCTATGTATGATGTATACATATCTTCAAGAAAATAAATTTACACATTCAGCATAAATCTCTGCATATGTGTTAAAACTAAGAATATACAGTATCTACTATATAAATCACCAATAATGTGTGTCACAGACTTCCGGGGCTTATGTCAATATCCCACAATGCACCGCGGTGCCATTGTGGGATAGCAACATAGGCGCCGGGAGAGAGTGACACCAACGCCTCCGCTACCGTCGGGAGATCAGCGGCGCTAGCCGCCGGTCACCTCCCACGCCTTGGAGCGCACCGCTGAAGAAGCCGGAAGATGAGCGCCGTGCACGATGCTCATCTCCCGGCTGTACGGAGCAGAAGTGCCCCCAACCACCATATTGGAACACCCAAGTTACGGGTATTCTGATATGGCGGCCGGGATTCAAATCCCCCACCAAAGCCGGGTCGACCAATCAGCGCTCTTGGCGTGTGATTTGAATCACGCTTCGCTGTTTGGTCGCTGCGCGATTGAGATCTCCCACCAAGGCGCTTCGCTGATTGGTCGCTGCGCGGTCTGTGGTAACCAGTCAGCGAGGCGTGATCTAAGTCATGCGCCGAGAGCACTGATTGGTTGCTGCTAACTGCAACGACCAATCAGATTGAACGCTGGCGCGTGGGATGCCTGTGTCAGTCCTCACTGTCACTCTAGCATTCTATTCATGAAACAGAAGGCTCAGGATGACTAGCGCTCATTGCCTGAGTCAATCCTGAGTCTCCTGTTTCATGAATAGAATGCAAGAGTGACAGTCAGGACTGACACAGGCATCCCGTGCGGCAGCGCTCAATCTGATTGGTCGCTGCGGTTAGCAGCAACCAATAAGAGAAGCTGCCTGTGCCTTGGTGCCAGATTTAAAATACACTGAGCGCCGCTTCTCTGAATGGTCGCCGCTAACTGTGGCAAAAGACAGTGCAACAATCATGCAACAAATACAATACACAAATGCAGAAGGATGACATAAAACAGGTATGCTGGAACGCGCAAACAGTGTGACACATATACACTGCTCCTGTTATTTCACCGCATTCCCAATAGCATCGGGCCTTTTTCTAGTACATTATAAATGACATACAAAAAACGCAGTAGCCTTATAGGATGATGAAGACAAACAAAAATACAAAAATACATATCATGAAACATGTTGCACCTGTGAACAGACAAGAACTAGCTGGTATGACATCCACTTTGGAGCATAAAAGACAGTGGAGATATCTAATAAGAAAATCAAGAAAAAAACATTTTTTTAGGATCAACAAAACAAGGTACGACTCCAGTCTGAAGTCAATGAAATATAGTTGCCCAGTCAGGTTAGCCAAATGAATCATACAAAGAACATAATTATTTACCTGGTGATGTAAGTTATCACTGTACTTGTATGGAAAGAATATAGTTCAACAAGGTTAAGCTAGTGACACCTTCCTGATGTGGAATATATTTCTGTTTTTTTTTTTTTAAAAAAAGGTAGTCTATGTCTAATTTGGGAAAAAAAAGGACACATTAATAGAGGCAATGTTCAAGTATCCGTCACTTTGTCCCAGCATCCGGTCATTGTGCCCAGAGGTACACCCGCTCAGGGTGACCCAAGATGGCGGCCGTAAGCGGGAGCCGGGACTCATAGAGCCCGCTACGCTTACGGTCGCCCCTAACAACACACACACACACCACACACATACCACACACACAACACACACACACTCACAGTCGGCTATACTTACCACCTCGCCTCCGTCTTCTCCGCCGCCGACATGTCGCCGCCCCTGGAGCTCTGGATCCAATATGGCGTCCGGGAAATCTCACGAGACTTCCCAGACGCCATTTTGGATCCATGGCTCCAGGGGCGGCGACATACTTTCTCCAATATGGCGTCCGGGAAGTCTCGCGAGATTTCCCGGATGCCATATTGGATCCAGAGCTCCAGGGGCGCCGACATGGCGGCGGAGGAGGATACAGCTGGATCGCGCCGCTGGAGCCCGGAGAGGTGAGAATTTTTAACCCCTGCCGTCTGCACGAGAGGAGGGAGAGAGGGGAGCACCGGGGCCTGCAAAGGGGAGAGCAGCACTCTCCTCAGTCCTCTGCTCCCTCCAGCCTGTGCCCCCTCAATCCTCTGCCCCCTCCAGCCTGTCACCCTTCAGTCCTCTGCCCCCTCCAGCCTGTGCCCCTTCAGTCCTCTGCCCCCTCAGTCCTGTGCCCCCTTCAGTCCTGTGCCCCCTCAGTCCTGTGCCCCCTCAGTCCTCTGCCCCCTCAGTCCTCTGCCCCCTCCAGCCTGTGCCCCCTCTAGCCTGTGCCCCCTCCAGCCTGTGCCCCCTCAGTCCTCTGCCCCCTCCAGCCTGTGCCCCCTCAGTCCTCTGCCCCCTCCAGCCTGTGCCCCCTCAGTCCTCTGCCCCCTCCAGCCTGTGCCCCCTCAGTCCTCTGCCCCCTCCAGCCTGTGCCCCCTCAGTCCTCTGCCCCCTCCAGCCTGTGCCCCCTCCGTCCTCTGCCCCCTCCTGCCTGTGCCCCCTCCGTCCTCTGCCCCCTCCAGCCTGTGCCCCCTCCGTCCTCTGCCCCCTCCAGCCTGTGCCCCTCCGTCCTCTGCCCCTCCAGCCTGTGCTCCCTCAGTCCTCTGCCCCCTCCAGCCTGTGCCCCCTCAGTCCTCTGCCCCCTCCAGCCTGTGCCCCCTCAGTCCTCTGCCCCCTCCAGCCTGTGCCCCCTCAGTCCTCTGCCCCCTCCAGCCTGTGCCCCCTCAGTCCTCTGCTTCCTCCAGCCTGTGCCCCCTCAGTCCTCTGCCCCCTCCAGCCTGTGCCCCCTCAGTCCTCTGCCCCCTCCAGCCTGTGCCCCCTCAGTCCTCTGCCCCCTCCAGCCTGTGCCCCCTCCGTCCTCTGCTCCCTCCGTCCTGTGCCCCCTCCGTCCTGTGCCCCCTCCGTCCTGTGCCCCCTCCATCCTGTGCCCCCTCCATCCTGTGCCCCCTCCGTCCTGTGCCCCTCTGTCCTGTGCCCCCTCCAGCCTGTGCCTCCTCTGTCCCCTCCAGCCTGTGCCCCCTCCGTCCTCTGCCCCCTCCAGTCTGTGCCCCCTCCAGCCTGTGCCCCCTCCGTCCTCTGCCCCCTCCAGCCTGTGCCCCTTCCGTCCTCTGCCCCCTCCCAGCCTGTGCCCCCTCCAGCCTGTGCCCCAGATCCAGGCGGCGGGGAAGACCCAGGGTCGGTGGTAAGTATAGCGGAGTGTGTGTATGTTGTGTTGTATGTGTGTGCTGACCACTCTGCCCACGGTGCTGCGCTGACCACTCTGCCCACGGCGCTGGGGTGAGCAATCTCACCGCACTCACTGCTAACCACTGAGCCACCGCACTCACAGCTAACCACTGAGCCACCGCACTCACTGCTAACCATTGAGCCACCGCACTCACTGCTAACCATTACGCCACCGCACTCACTGCTAATCACTGAGCCACCGCACTAACTGCTAACCACTGAGCCACCGCACTCACTGCTAACCACTGAACCACCGTATACTCTGCTACCCACTGAGCCACCTGTATACACACAATTAATTTCACCGCACTCCCCTAACTATTAGTAAATAAACTATATATAGATTCTAGACTACCCGATTCTTTAGAATCGTGCCGCCATCTAGTCTATATATAAATGTTACCTTCATAGATAATGTTACTGTGCCCATATTATTAAGACCCCTTTATCAGCTTACCAATGGCTTAGGAAAATCTGTAGAATAAATAAGCCAAAAGTCACCAATTGTAATAGTATCAACGCTAAAGTATTGTGAAAAACAAAACCGCCATATATAATTACTTACTGAGTGCTTTGGGGAGCAGGAGGACGCTATGAGCGGCGTATGCATGCTTCGCCGCGTCATTTATGTGAGCCGGATGTGACGCAACTTCCTGCTTCCGGTCTTTGCAATGCAGGAAGTCGCGCTGTGGAAAGCAAACCACGCAAACGCAACAGAAAAGCGGTTCTATGCGGCGGTTACTGGTTTGTTTTCAAAGATACATCTTTGTGATACAATTATAGTGCAGGAACCGTGGTGTACAGTGGTCAGGGCATCTAGGGATATAAAAAGAAAGGGTAAATGGCCTATTAAATAATATTTTGGACAATATTAAAGAATATAGTAATTTGACTATAGAAAGTAATGATAAGTAGATAATGAGGGCCCAATAGAAGGAAAAGGATTAATGGGGGACATAATTATGTAAATATGGACATAGTGATCCAGAGAAAAAACATACAAGCAGATTAAAACCTTACAGCAACCAAGGTTACAATTGCTATACAAACAATGAATACAATAATAGCAGATATTTCAATGGATGACCTCGTATTCACGATTAAAGGCCCAGTCACACATAACGATCCCGATAACGACAACGATATGCAGAGATCGCTGGTGCGTCGTTTTTCACATCGCTGGTAAGATGTCAAACAGGTATCTCACCAGCGATGTGAAAAACAACGCAATAGCGATCCAGAATTATACCGAGGTCGTTGGGAATTGTCACTCCATTGCACAGCATTAAGATCGTTGGTCATTGTCCCTGTCAAACACAACGGAGTAGCGTTCCCAGCGGGAGCGCAACGACGTAGAAATGACCCAGAGCAGTATGTAACGATCAACGATCTCACAGCAGGGGCCAGATCGTTGGTGTGTGTCACACAGAACGAGATCGCTAACGGGATCACTGTTGCGTCACAAAATTTGTGACGCAACAGCGATCTCGTTAGTAATCTCGTTCTGTGTGACTGGACTTTAAGACCTTTTGACTCTGATGCTTGCAACTGAAAGATCCAAAAAGCTTCCCTTTCTTTCAATCGTCTCACCCTATCCCCTCCATGTTTCAGTGGCGGCACATGCTCAAGAATAGGTTACTTTAATTGTGCAACAGTATGTCCCATTGTTACAAAATGATATGGGACTGGAAGAAGCATGTTTTTACAACGTATTGTTGACTTATGGTTACAAATGCGGTCTCGGACATGCTGGGTGGTCTCACCAACATATCCGGGACCGCATGGGCACTTAATGAGATATACGACAAATGACGTTTCACAAGTGAGGTAATCCTTAATATGAAAAATGTTCCCAGTTCTGGGATAAGAAAAAGAGTTACCCTTAACTAGATTAGAGCATTGTAAACATCTTCGGCATGGAAAATTCCCACTCTGATCTGGAAGGGAATTTTTTTCTTCTATTAACCAATATATGCCAGGTCTCTCTTTTGCAATACATTCGGACCCCAAACATATAAGTTTCTTGGATACCCTAGTTTCGCTAAAGGTACCGTCACACGCCGCAATCTCGCCTGGAAATCATAAAGGCGATATGTCGCCCCGGAGCAATCGCCTTGAAATTGCCTCACGGTAGCGGCGTGTGATTTGGGAATTTCAAAGCGATAAATCGCCCCTCGGCTGTCGCCTGATTCCTGAACAGTGCTCAGTAATCAGCCGCATCCGTTAAGGCAATATTTCTGTGTTGTGGCGTGTGATAGGGCGATAGTGATGGAAAGAGCGCTGCCTATAATTTCCCGTAGACGTGCCTCAGCGTGCTGAAGTTCGCGCCCTGTCTACGATGATTGGTGCGGGCTACTGTGTTCCCATTGGCTGTCAGTTGACAGGGCGCCATAATTGAAGAGCTGTCCGTTCAGCACCACACACATCTTCAGCTACACAACCGTCCGCAAACTCAGTGCTAACTCCGATAGACAATGGCGTCATGTATTAGCCAGCCTCCCAAAGCAGGCTGACCAATCATAATGCTGTTGCGTTGTGCAATGAGCGTGTATGGGGCGTGGTATACACCAGTGTGGCACGCCTATCTCCTTGCCGCGCTGAACATGTACGCCCACATTGCCTTTGAGATTTCGGCGTGTGAAGCGGCGATGGAATTAGGCAAGATCGGTTCCGCTATAGGGGAGGTGATTTCCGGAGCAACACATCACCTTAGCTTCAGGGCGAAATTGCGGCG
Source organism: Allobates femoralis (assembly GCA_033576535.1). Classification (NCBI taxonomy): domain Eukaryota; kingdom Metazoa; phylum Chordata; class Amphibia; order Anura; family Aromobatidae; genus Allobates; species Allobates femoralis. The sequence continues at coordinate 449,399,954 of JARQOC010000001.1, forward strand.
TGTGATGCTGCCATCGGCGATTTGAGGCAACTACGAAAAACGTGAGCGCGCACGTTAGATCGCCACATATCGCCAGCCAAGATTGCGGCATGTGACGCAGGTGTAGAGTGAGATAATGTTTTTTTTTTGAAAGACAAAAGAAATACAGGGGGCGCACTAGTGCATTATCAATGTTACCAGCAGGGGATAATAATATGCGTGTTCACTAACCTATTATTGTTGTGCAAGCCCCGCACAACAATGGTGTAGATTTTGGAAGCGGTTGGGGTCTCCTTTCTCCTGTTATGAGTTTTTGAGGTGGTGTGGAGACAAGTTGAATCAGCTCCGTCCGGGAGTCTCGGCGTCCCCGCTCACTTCCTTCTGTAACCCCGCCTGCTAGCACCCCATGTGACCAGGCGCACTGACGCAGGCAGGTCCTGTGTTTATCTCCTGGTAAAGGAATTAGCTAGGTCTGCAGATTTCCACTTGAGAAAGACGGTACTACACCGTCGAAACATGTCGTGGCAGATGGAGGATTTCCAATGAAAGGACTTTCCACAAGCAGAGTCCCTGGCCTTAATTAGAGCGCCCTACACGAGACCGTGCTTTTGAATCTACAATGTTTTTTTTTTGGCATGTTCCGCCTCCTGCCCCTGACGTCAGCGCCTTTGAGCTCTGCGTCAAGGAGCACAAGGAGGCGCAGGCGAGGATGGATCAACAGATAGGAGAAAGGCGGCGAGGAGAACGAAGGAGGTGGCACAGAGAGGCAGGGGGCGGGAATGGCCCCTGTGAATCGAGCTGACTCCAGCCACAGGGTATGCCCTCCTGACTTCTAACAGTGAGTTTCCCTAAGGCTATATCTCGAGCACACAGCACAGACACATGGGGGATCCCTTGCCTGAATGCAGCATCATGCTGCATACATGATGCATTCAGTACTGCATATAGATTGCTATCCAGGAGGGAGGTGACAGGTCCTCTTTAATAGGCCATTTAACCTTCCTTTTTATATCCCCAGATGCCCTGAGCACTGTCCTTCATGCTTCTTGCACTATAATTGTATCACAAAGCTGTATCCTTTAAAACAAACCAGTAACCGCTGCATAGAACCGCTTTTCTATTGCGTACACGCGGTTTGCATTCCACGGCGCGACTTCCTGAGCTGCAAAGACCAGAAGCAGGAAGTTGCGTCACATCCAGTTCCCATAAATGACGCGGCGATGCACGCACACGCCGCTCATAGCGTCCTCCTGCTCCCCAAAGCACTCAGTAAGTAATTATATATGGCAATTGGTGACTTCTGGCTTGTTTACTCTACAGATTCTCCTAAGCCATTGGTAAGCTGATAAAAGGGTCTTAATAACATGGGCACAGTAACATTATCTATGAAGGTAACATTTATATATAGATTCTCCCTCAGTTGGCACTTCTTCCTGCTGTGAGCCAATCCCTGCAATATTTGGTATTCTTTAAAGGTAATTATCCTTAGTTTTGCCTTTTTGGCTTATACTATATTTTAACTTTGCCCCTATTAATGTGATCATTTTTTTCCCAAATTAGACTACCTTTTTAAAAAAAAAAAAAAAACAGAAATATATTCCACATCAGGAAGGTGTCACTAGCTTAACTTTGTTGAACTATATTCTTTCAATACAAGTACAGTGATAACTTACATGACCAGGTAAATAATTATGTTCTTTGTATGATTCATTCGGGTAACCTGACTGGGCAACTATATTTCATTGACTTCAGACTGGAGTCGTACCTTGTTTTGTTGATCCTAAAAAAATGTTTTCTTGCTTTTCTTATTAGATATCTCCACTGTCTTTTATGCTCCAAAGTGGACGTCATACCAGCTAGTTCTTGTCTGTTCACAGGTAGAGCATGATTCAGGATATGTATTTTTGTTTCAGTCTTCATTTTCCTATAAGGCTACTGCATTTTTGTATGTCATTTATAAAGTATACTGTATATTCTTATTTTTAACACATATGCAGAGATTTATGCTGAATGTGTAAATTTATTTTCTTGAAGATATGTATACACCATACATAGAATGTCATGTCAATGTGATTAATGATTATTTGTTTCTCTGTATTTCTTCACATGTAATATATTGTTAGGCTATGTTCACACATAGCGCTTTTTTTGCGTTTTTTTGCGCAGGCGCTTTTACCAGCGTTTTGCACCAGTGCAAAAAACGCAAAAAAAAAGAAGCAGTGCTTTTACACAGCACACTTTCTTACGGCCCGGGGGAGAAGTGATGTCACAGAGGGGAGGAAAAATCCTGGATCCTCCTCCCCTCTGTGACATGTCTGCCAGCCCCCATTTGATTTCGCAGTGTATTAATATACACTGCAAAATCAAAATTAAAATAAAGCCAAATGTATTAAAAATAATAAAGAATGAATACTTACCTTTTCCGTCGCCTTTTCGCGCTATCTGATGTAGAGCCAAGGCCATGTGCCGATCTACAGGACCTTGCATGATGTCATTGATGATACATATCACATGACCGCGAGCGGCCAATCAGCGCCCAAGATGTCATCAATGACGTCATGCAAGGTCCTGTCGATCGGTACCTGGCCTTGGCTCTGCACCGAATAGCGCAAAAAGGCGTTGGAAAGGGTAAGTATTCATGATTTATTATTTTTAATACATCTGGCTTTCTTTAATTTAGATTAATATACACTGCGAATCAAATGGGGGCAGTCACACATGTTACAGAGGGGAGGAGGAACCAGGATTCTTCCATCAGATGCAGCAGCACCTGCCCCTATGGGAAAAAGCACGGGCGTTGCTGCGTAAAGAATTGACATGTCAATTCTTTTTACGCCGGCGCTTTTTCGTAAAAATACGCAGTGTCTGTACGGCAAGGTGAATTTCCCATTAACTTTTCAGGCAGACAAAAGGCGCATTGCGCATTTTTAAAAAGCGCTCAAAAATGCGCAATGTGTGAAAGTAGCCTCCCAAATACTGATGAAAGCCTCACAAATACTGATACAAATTCAAATTCACAAGCCTCACAAATACTGATGAAAGCCTAAATGGGCTGAAAATGTTTTATTATTTTGGCTTGTTTTTTGGACACTGTGAATAAATATCAACACCTTCTGCATCAACTGCTTTGTGGAAACTTTTCTTATTTTCCCATATAATACAACTCTTTTCCCCTTGAGCACCCGTTTTGCCTCAAAGGTGAGCCAGCACACTCTCTTATTATCAAGTACATCTATATACATGTTCGTACATTATGCCTAAACCATTTTACATCCGCAAACATACTACATTACGTTTCTGAAGTTTACTTAGGGTCTACATGTTTCTTCCTTTGAAACAGAAATGAAAGAAATACTAGAATGGAACAGTTACATACATCTGACCACCAGAATTAGGAACTCCTGTGTTCACATTGAGGATTGTCTTTAGGCAACTCAAGGAGAATCAGTCAGAAGTGGTCAGTTTTTGTGCTGACTTTTTTTCCGTTGCTCCCGAAAATTACTATTTTTTTTTTTAATTCCACCATACCGTTCCAGTGATACAGGCCTCTTTATTTAATGATCATTTTCATGGTCTTTACCAAGGGGTGGAGCTCACAGGATTGTGCGTGTCTTTAGGCAGCCCTGCATAATTACCCTGTGAGCAACGCCACTTGCAAAGACCATTAAAAATAGCAGTAAATAAAATGGCCCATACCTCTGGAACTGTACAGGGGATTAAAAATTAAATATGGAATACTCGGGGAAGTAAAAATAAAAAGAGCAAAACAGGACCACTTTTGACTTGGTGACAATGCTTAGATGGCTACTTATACTAATGAGCTAAGATCACATAACTATGCATGTAGTATGAAAATACCGAAATCAATGTTTATGCACACAAATATCAGTTTGTTAAAAAGAATCACAAGCAAGTAATGTGCTAGTTCTCACCAGCTGAGACAGGGGTTCATGCATAAAAGACAAATAAAGGTGGACTGACTACTGTAGTGTGACAAGCAACAAAACTGCTATGTCAAAGAGGTTATTATTATATTATTATAGGTAAACATCATAAAAAAATAAGTTCCAACTATAAAAACTGCACAGGCATTGAAGGGGAACTCCAGTGAGAGAAACCTTTTTAGTACAGTTCCTGCCCTGCTACATGATGATGCAGAGCTGTACACTACAGTTCTAGGATCTATAGATCTCTTATAAATCAATGAAATCATACCTGCTCCTCAGCTCTAACCCCACCTCATGGGACAGAGAATTTTCAGCCCGACAGACTCATGCTGCTTGTGAGAGAAGGAATTGTGTCTGGGCATGGATGCTGAGAGCTGAAGGATCAGCGTACATTACAGCCTCCTCACATTTCTGTATAGGGAGGGGGCGTGGCCGCCAACCCCATGCTCACACATACAATCATGTCCCTGATATACCATCTTATGTGACAAGGGGGTCCAGGCTTGAAATAGCAATCTTGTCACCAAGCAGATAGAAAAACATGCAGCGATACTCTGCTGTATGATGATGCATAATGTGTACTGTTATTGTGAGGCTGAGAGCACAGGCAAAGCATTACACTGATCTATTCAGCTCTGCATGGTCTCCCCTCTCCCATAGGAACATAGTATCTTCCTATACCTCCGACTTTCAATGGATCATCATCATCACTGGAATATAGGCTGATCCTGCAGCTCCCCGGTTCCACGCCCCCGACACACCTCCTGTTGTCTGCTGGTGCATGAAGCTCTCAATTTTCTGTCCCATGAGGGAGGGGGGAAATCAAAGGAGCAGGTACGATTTTATTTATTTATAAGAGAGCTATAGATCCTAGAACTGCAGTGTACAGCTCTGCTTCATCATGTAGGGTAAGAACTGTACTAAAACGCTTTCTCTCCCCGGAGTTCCCCTTTAAGTACTTTACACAACTACAGTGATTTTGATGAGCGCCACACTACTGATCATGGCAACCCAGCATGAAAACTACTGAGCTGATTCTCTGCTATAGGCACCACTGGCATTTCTTCTCACATAGATAGAAATAAATAAATAAAATAAGACTTTAAAACCTGGGTAATTTGGGGGATTTGCTAGCTCTTGTAATCTTTGGAGATTTCTTGGCCGCCCAATCATCACTTAACTCGATGTCACTGGAGTCAGAACAATTACAGCTGTCAATAACGGTTGAAATTAATCCATTGCTGTAAATTTCATCTGTTAAGACAGAAAAAGAAAATATGAAACATTTAAAAGGTAGAAATAGGAGTCACTTCTTGAAGCCCTTGCTCCCGTTATTTAGTATATACAAACAGTCCATCCCAGCTACTTCTTAACTCTACAACGATGGATGGGCAGAAAAGTTGGGCTTGTTTAGCTTCGATAAAAAGACAGCTCAGAGGACTTGTCCATGACTGGTGGAGAGAGGATGAACTTGATGGACCTGTTTTTTTTTCCAACCTATAAAACATGGCATTGAACATGGCACTCACAATCTACATCTGGGACAGAACCCTTTGAAGGGAAGCAAGGAACAACTTCCTACAGGAAAGCTTTGGGTGGGAATGTTTCACTTCTCTCCTGTGCTAGATAGAATATTTTGCATGAGAGAAAACAACAGTGTATGAAGCCATAATATGAGTATTTTAAGTTACCGTATATACTCGTGTATAAGCCGACCCCCCTACTTTTGCCCCAAAATCCTGGGAAAACCTATTGACTCGTGTATAAGCCGAGGGTGGACCCCAGCACAGGTATACAGTCCCCAGCAGAGTGGTAGAAAGGCCCCCCAGTGGTATACAGGCCTCCCCAGTGGTAGTATACAGCAGCCTCCCCAGTGGTAGTATACAGCAGCCTCCCCAGTGGTAGTATACAGCAGCCTCCCCAGTGGTATATACAGACCCCAGAAGTATATACAGCAGCCCCAGTGGTATACAGGCCCCAGTGGTATACAGGCCCCAGCAGTATATACAGCAGCCCCAGTGGTATACAGGCCCCAGTGGTATACAGGCCCCAATAGTATATACAGGCCCCAGTGGTATACAGGCCCCAGCAGTATATACAGCAGCCCCAGTGGTATACAGGCCCCAGTGGTATACAGGCCCCAACAGTATATACAGCAGCCCCAGTGGTATACAGGTCCCAGCAGTATATACAGCAGCCCCAGTGGTATACAGGCCCCAGTGGTATACAGGCCCCAGCAGTATATACAGGCCCAGTGGTATACAGGCCCCAGCAGTATATACAGCAGCCCCAGTGGTATACAGGCCCCAGTGGTATACAGGCCCCAGTGGTATACAGGCCCCAGCAGTGTGTCATATATGGCCGCCAGATGCTTGCACTCGCCCCCCTCCATTGTAAGGCCCCCCCTCCCGCTGCTTAACTTACCATCCCTGGTTTCTGCACAGTGCCGGTTCTCTGTGCTCCGTCCTCCGTGCTCCCGCCCTCGGCTGCATTCGGGGTCCCCGGCCGTCAGCAGTAACGATGACGTCATGCGACCGGCCGGTCACATTACCCCAGATGCTGCACAGAGCACAGAGGACAGGCGCGGTGCAGAAGACCAGGGATGGAAAGTTAAGCAGCAGGGGGAGGGGCGAGTGCCAGCATTTGGGGGCCATATATGCAGATATGCACTGCTTCCCCCTGCCGCTGATTGACAGGGGGAAGCAGTGCATATATAATGAGCGGCCCCACGTGATGGGGCGCTCATACAGCAGCCTTCCCCCGCCTCCTCCAGCCTCCCCAGCCCCAGACACAGCCCCCACCACAGCCCCTACCGTATTGACCCGTGTATAAGCCGAGGGGGGGACTTTTCAGCCCATTTTTTGGGCTGAAAAACTCGGGTTATACACGGTATATACGGTAAATTATTTTTTCCATGTATGATTACTGATTTTTTGATACGCGCCACGTATATCTACATATCACAGCACAGTAATAGAATATGATCACCTAAAAGGGAATCTGTCACCACTTTGATCTTTCTAAACTATTAATATGGGCAGACAGGTTATAGGTTGCTGAAGAGAATCATACCTGTGTGACTCATTTCAGATGTGTATAAATCATCTTTTAACACGTTATATGAATGAGCAATTCAAGGCTATGGGGCGGATGTTGCCTGGAAGGTACCTCCGCTTCCAGAGCTTATTTTAAATAAAAGGAGAGTTACCAGTGTGGGACAAGTAAATGACACAGAACAAGAAAACTGAAATTTGACTTCTTGCAAACATACTTTTTGCAGCTCACTGAGCTCTGCCTTGGCTGCCTGTGAGATCGAACCTTAAAGTGTAAGGCTGCGTTCACACGATGTGTATTTGTCGCATCTTTTTACACTCGTTATTGCCACAGAAACGCATGTGCGTCTGCGTTTCCCAGCAAAGTGAATGGACATTTACTTTGTGCCATTCAGAAGCCGCATAATTTTACACAGCGTTTTTGGAGCACGCGCACATAAAAAAAATGAACATGTCAATTCTTTCCACTTTTTTACGCGCGTTTCTTCCATAGGCCCCATTACAAGCACTGGAAGAAACGCACATAAAAAAACGCAATTAAAGTTGTTCTCTGGCATTTATTTTTACATGTGTTTTTCCCCTTAAAAAAAATGTGTAAAAAGACATGACAAATACGCGGTGTGTGAATGCAGCCTAACCGCCATTTAAATTTGTATCTAATAATAACGTAGAGCAAGTGATTATAATAAACTTTCAAATATACTTTCTAAATTAAATCTGGAAGAAAACCTTTCAAAAACCTTCTAGTAGATGTCCCCCCTGTGCTTTTTCTAAACCAGACATCTGTTCGTTGTCAGGCAAAGCTGTGTTTCAGCTCCACACACTGAATATGGCTTATAAGAGTGGGGGCAGGGCCTACATAGCATGCCTGGCTACAGCTGATTAGTGTATCTCAGGTTACTTCAGGGTAAGGTAAGGGAGAGTGCTGAGCTCGAACAGATGGTTAGAGCTTCTGTGATTTTGTTTTTACCTGTTCTGCTCCATGTTATCATCTGATGACCCCCACACAGCTCCTCAGCTGATTGCACAGAGCAGAGTCAATATGAATGCAGAGGAGATAAGATCACAGGAGCTGTGTTTTGACAACCTGACGAACTAAGCACTGTGACTTAGCCTGAGGTAACCCAACACCACATCAGCTGTAGCCGGGCACAATGTGTAGACCCTGCCCCCACCCTTATAAAGCTGTATTCAGTGTGTGGATCTCAATACGGATTTCTCTTACAATCAACATATGTGTGGTTTAGAAACAGCACAGGCGGGACCTTCCACTAGAAGATTTTTGAAAAGTTTTCTTCCAGATTTCATTTATTAAAGTATATTTGAAAGTGTATTATAACTACTTGCTCGACATTATTAGATAAAATTTTAAACGGCGCTTATGCTTTAAGTTGAAAGGAATCTACAGTTAAGTAATCATATACAGCTCTGCAGTGAGATCAGGAGGGCAGAGGGCTTTTATTTAAAATAAACTCTGGAGGCGGAGTTACTTTCCAGTCTCATATTCTGGAAGAGGTAATTTACATAAAATAATGAAAGAGGATTTAACCATAACAAGTCTTCTGTTATGAGGCATACACGGAGGACTTTTTTCAGAATTCTGCAACTTGTATGTCCATATTAATAGATTAGAAAGGTCAAAGTGGTGAAACATTCTCTTTAAATGTTTACCTCAAATACAGTATATCCACCATATCAGCAAAGCCAAATTATAAAAAAAAAAAGCTTTGTTTTAGTGTGTTCAGCTCTCAAATGTAAAAATCTAAGAGCCAATTTATATTCAAGGTTGTCTCAAGCAATGAATCAACTTTATAACATGTATTAAAACAATAACTGTAAAACAACTGTTTTACTCCTTTTGTGCAATATTATTGTTTTTTTTCCCCACAAATAACTCTTTTTTGATAAGTATACATGATAATATGTAGTAAGTAAAACAAAAAAAAATACCAGTTTTGCCATCTGTTTTAGGATCCATGATAACAAACTCAGGGCGCAGCTTGCTAATCCTACGGCCTTTGAGAACAGGCACCAATCCACCCAGGTATTCCAAATAAAGTGTGTAGCATGGACCTCCAACCTCCGGGTCGTCCTCTGTCCTCTTCATAGTGCAGTGCAACCTCTCATTTCCTGACGTTGGATAACTGACAAAATCTCTCATATTATTGGGGTCTGGTATGGGAGGCTAAATAGTATGTAAAGAAAAAAAAAGACATAAGATCACAGAAAAAGCACAATATAATTAAGTAGAATCACTAGCTGTGTTACTAACTGGTTTCACAACATTACTCACTGAGGGGTATAATCTTAATGTATATGGAATATACATACACACATAGTCAAAGTTGTTGGTACCCCTCATTTAATTAAAGAAAACCCCACAATGGTCACAGAAATAACTTGAATCTAACAAAAGTTGTCATAAATAAAAAATCTATGGAATGAACAAATAAAAGTCAGACATTGCTTTTAAACCCTGCTTCCACCGAATTAAAAAAAAACAAAAAAAAACTAATGAAATAGTTTTGGACAGAAATGATGGTCCCTTAACTTAATATTTTATTGCACAACCTTTTGAGGCAATCAAACGATTCCTGTAACTGTCAATGAGACTTCTGCGACTGGTATTTTGGTGACTCCTCAACTGCAAACTGCTCCAGTTGTCTGGTGTTTGAAGGTTGCCTTTTCCAGACAGCATGTTTCAACTCTTTCGAAAGATACTCAATAGGATTTAGGTCAGGGCTCACAGAAGGTCACTTCAGAATAGTTCAATGTTTTCCTCTTAACGATTCTTGGGTGTTTTTAGCTGTTTGTTTTGGGTCAATCTCCTGTTGCAAGACCTGCAACTGAGACCAAGCTTTCTGACACTGGGCAGCACATTTCTCTCTAGAATCCCTTGATAGTCTTGAGATTTCATTGTACCCTGCACAGATTCAAGACATCCTGTGCCAGATGCAGCAAAGCAGCCCCACAACATAACAGAGCCTCATCAATGTTTCACAGTAGGGACAGTGTTTTTTTCTTTTAACAAATATATTTATTGAATATTTTCAACTATACATTACAATATTACAACAATTGTATTCAGAATATCAAATTTTATCAGAGTATTAAAGAACTCTTCTCTCAAAAAAAAAAATTCTCCCCCTTCCCCATCCTGCCCCCTGTGTGCCTTATCATCTCCCAGTATTGAATATACAGAAGAGATGCTCACCCCCTCAACATCTAGCGTCATTAGTTCATCCCACACATTCAAGATATATTCCGCCCCCACATTTACCAGGGTTTGAATAACATGGTGTTTTAATTGGTAAAATTGGAGCATCTGTGAATTTGGCAGATTAAAAGTGTCTAAAACTTCTCTCCCTCTTAGCCACCTGGTCTCTGATGTGTGGAACAAGTCTTTCACTGTTCAAATGCCTTTTCACGCCAGTTTGTAAATAATTTATTAACTTCCTAGGGGAAATCCGGGAATGTCCATGGGTCCAAATATTTGGAAATTTTCCAGGGCAAGCTTGTTTTTTTTTCTTACTGCCTTCCACAAGGCTATGGTACCTCGGAAGATGGCAGCATTTTTCAAGGACTGTGGCACATTCGGTCTGGATGTATGTAATAAAGAAATTAAACTCCAGGGTCTACACAGCTCTGATTCCAAGGAGTAATCTGAAAATTTGCTTGAACCCCTCATCCAGTCTAGAATATGCCTGTTCAAACATGCAAGATTATATCCCCGGACATTGGGAAACCCCAAACCTCCCCAGTCCCTAGGAGACATGAGGACGCGCATCCTAATTCTGGGTCTTTTATTTCTCCATATAAAACTAAAAAATAGCTTGTTTAGTTTGTCCACATCTTTGTGTTTCAACATTAATGGTAGGGTCTGTAGGGGATATAGCAATTTTGGAAAGCTGATCATCTTGACCAGGTGACAGCGGCCTAGTAAAGACAACGTAAGACCTTTCCATCTCTCTAGTTCTGAATTAATTTTGTCAATAAAGGGATCATAATTTAAGTGGTAGATTTGGTCTACTGATCTCGCTATTTGAATTCCCAGATACTTCAGGGACGTGTTTGCCACCCGGGATACCATAGAGTTCAGTTAAGGGGAGTCCCTGTGGACCAATCCCTTTATCCCTTTCCTGTCTTTTATAAATAGTATTGACATTTTCCCCTGTTGAGCTTGGATCCCAAAAAACTTCCAAAACTTTCTATGTGTGCTATCACTCTGGGTAGATCCCTTTGAGGATCCGCAAGGTACAACACTACATCATCTGCAAACAAGCTCACTCTCTGTTCCCTCTTTCCTATGCGGATTCCCAAATATCCCTTCCCCCCGTTCAAAAATCTTGACAAAGACTCGATCGCTAAATCGAAAAGTAGTGGAGACAAGGGACAACCCTGCTGGGTTCCCCTCCCCAGACTAAAAACGTCCGACAGAAATCTAGGTGTGCTTACTCTTGCCTTGGGGTTGAAATATAGGTTGTTTAGAAATGTCCTGAACGACCCCTGGAGTCCAACTGTGTCTAGCATCAAATCCAGCCATGGCCACCTGACATTATCAAAAGCTTTTTCAGCATCAAGTGTGACCATGGCTGGATGTACTGAACCATCAATCCCCCCAACTTAAGGAAATCTACCACCAGGAGGGCCTTACGGATATTCCCTACCGCCAATCTCCCTTTTACAAATCCCGCTTGTTGACCTTCAATCAGGTTAGGTAGAATTATAGCCAGTCTGTTTGCCAGTATTTTAGACACCAGTTTCAGATCTAAATTAATTAAAGAAATGGGGCGGTAGTTTCCTGGATTATCGAGATTCTTGTCGCCTTTCGGTATTAGTTTACTATGGGCCGTATTCATCTGATCCAAAATTCTTTCCCCCTTTATGACCTTGCTGAATAATGCCAACAGATGAGGTGCCACCTTGTCTTTCAATGTTTTATAGAAGCCTCCGCTAAAGCCATTCGGGCCTGGGGCCTTGTTTGGATTCATATCCCAAATTGCCTCTATGACCTCTGTCAGACTAATTTTCGCATTTAATGTATTCAAGTTCTCTTCTGACAAAGTGAGGAGCATGATTCCCCGGAGCCACTCCCGTCATCCATCGTCTGTCTCTTTAGGAGATCCATACAATTTAATAAAATAACCACCCAGGAAACCAATTATTTTTGAGGGATCAGATGTGGACAAACCGTTTTTGCATTTCATTGCGGCTATTAGAGTGGAAGATTTTTTTCCCCTTGCTAAATTTGCGAGAATCTTGCCCGTTTTGTCCCCAAATTTATATAATTTTACCTCCCAATCAGCTCGCATCATTTCCTCCTTCGCCTTGGCCCAATCATCAAAATTATTTTTCTGGGCCAACCAGTTTTCCTTGGTTTGTTGTGTAAAACCGCATCTGCCACGATTGCCGCATAGCCGCCGCATAACCGCTGCACTTGCGGCGCGGTTGCGGTAATCGCCATAGTAAGTATAGGGGGACTTGCGGCAGGTGCGGCAAGTGCGGTTTTGCACTTTTCGCAGCCGCACCTGCCGCAAGTGCTGAAATCGCACTTGCCGCACCTGCCGCACCCTTACCGCAAGCCCCATAGACATTGCATGGGGCTTGCCGCAACTGTGCCGCAGGTGGCGCGGTTATGCGGTTATCGCGGCAGATTGTTTTTTTTCACCGCATCTGCCACAATTTCAAAAAAAACGCTAGTGTGAAAGTACCCTTAGTACAAAATTCCAGACATAATCATACCGCCAGGTATAAGATTATTGATTATTGAATAAAATTATATTATTTATTTACCGTATATACTCGTGTATAAGCCGACCCGTGTATAAGCCGACCCCCCTACTTTTGCCCCCAAAACCTGGGAAAACCTATTGACTCGTGTATAAGCCGAGGGTGGACTCCAGCACAGGTATACAGCCCCCAGCAGTGTGGTATACAGGCTCCCCAATGGTAGTATACAGCAGCCTCCCCAGTGGTAGTATACAGCAGCAGCCCCAGTGGTATATACAGCAGCAGCTCCAGTAGTTAGTATACAGCAGCCCCAGAGGTATATACAGCCCCAGTGGTAGTATACAGCATCCCCAGAGGTATATACAGCCCCAGTGGTAGTATACAGCATCCCCAGAGGTAGTATACAGCAGCCCCAGAGGTAGTATACAGCAGCCCCAAAGGTATATACAGCAGCCCCAGTGGTAGTATACAGCAGCCCCAGTGGTAGTATACAGCAGCCCCAGTGGTAGTATACAGCAGCCCCAGAGGTAGTATACAGCAGCCTCAGAGGTATATACAGCCCCATTGGTAGTATACAGCAGCCCCAGAGGTATATATAGCCCCAGTGTAGTATACAGCAGCCCCACAGGTATATACAGCCCCAGTGGTAGTATACAGCAGCCCCAGAGGTATATATAGCCCCAGTGTAGTATACAGCAGCCCCACAGGTATATACAGCCCCAGTGGTAGTATACAGCAGCCCCACAGGTATATACAGCCCCAGTGTAGTATACAGCAGCCCCACAGGTATATACAGCCCCAGTGGTATATACAGCCCCAGTGGTAGTATATACAGCCCCAGTGGTAGTAGATTGCAGCCCCAGCGGTAGTATACAGGGCCCCAGCAGTATATACAGCCCCAGTGGTATATACAGCCCCAGTGGTAGTATATACAGCCCCAGTGGTAGTATATACAGCCCCAGTGGTAGTAGATTGCAGCCCAGCGGTAGTATACAGGGCCCCAGCAGTATGTACAGCCCCAGTGGTATATACAGCCCCAGTGGTAGTATATACAGCCCCAGTGGTAGTATATACAGCCCCAGTGGTAGTATATACAGCCCCAGTGGTAGTAGATTGCAGCCCCAGCGGTAGTATACAGGGCCCCAGCAGTATGTACAGCCCCAGTGGTATATACAGCCCCAGTGGTAGTATATACAGCCCCAGTGGTAGTATATACAGCCCCAGCGGTAGTATACAGGGCCCCAGTAATCCAGGGCCCCCCAGCGTCTCTCCGGTCACCTGAAAAGCAAACTATACTTATCAGTGTCCGCTGTCCGCGCCCGCTCGCCTCTGCCGTCTGCGATCCTCCATCTTCATGCGGCGTCTTCCGGTTTCCTGTGCTCGTCGCAGGGAATGACGTCATTCCCTGCGACGAGCACAGGAAACCGGAAGACGCCGCATGAAGATGGAGGATCGCAGACGGCAGAGGCGAGCGGGCGCGGACAGCGGACTGATAAGTATAGTTTGCTTTTCAGGTGACCGGAGAGACGCTGGGGGGGCCCTGGATTACTGGGGATGCGGGGGCTGCTGTATACCGATGTATACATCGGTATGTACCGATGTATACATCGGTATACAGCACTGACTCGCGTATAAGCCGAGGGGGGTACTTTTCAGCCCAATTTTTGGGCTGAAAAACTCGGCTTATACGCGAGTATATACGGTAATTATAATTCATGATTTTATGTTTCAAACTTTATCACTTCTGAGAGGTCTACTAGAGTCTTCTTTGATCAGGTAATTACTAAGAATTGCAGGCCGACAGTACATAACACCAAATTTCCATGCAAAAAAATGGTACCACTTTTAGCACAAAATTTCTGACATAATCATACCGCCAGGGAGGTTAAAGTATAGGACATTATTTTTCCCCATAGAACTGCCTTGGCTGTCTCCCAAAACAATCTGGGATTATCTACATGGGATCCATTAGTGTGGACATATAGTCAGACCACCACTCCCCAGTAACAATTTGAAGTTGGAATCGCCATTTAGAAATGTAGGGAAGCACCAGATGTAATCTGTACCTTTGGGATATGACAATTCCAGCATCACCGGACTGTGATCTGAAATCACCATGGGTAAAATGACTGCGTCCCTAACTTTGTGTATCTCCGTACCCCCCATCAGAAACATGTAAATTCTGGACCAACCAGTATGCGGGTGAGAAGAATGGGTGAAGTCTCAACCCACTGGATTTCGTAGTCTCCATATATCATGTATACCTAGGCCTCCTGCAAAGGTCTGTAATTCAGTGTCTGTATTACGTATTACCTGTTTGGGAATTCCCTCTTTTAGTCTATCTTCCCTTGGAGACATAACTGAGTTGAAGTCCCCCCCCCCCCTGATAAGATTGCGCCTGTCTACCTGCATTATTCGGGTTTGGAGGGCCTGGTAAAATTTTGACTGATCAGTGTTTGGGGCATAAACATTATGTATTTGTATGAATTTCCCCTGGCATGCCAGGACCACTGTTACATGTCGTCCTTCCTCGTCATGCTAACTAGCCATTACCTTGTGGGGAAGAAACTTACTTATCAGTATTATGACACCTGCCTTTCTTCCAACTGCTCCTGAACCAAAAACCGCCCCAACCCACAGCCTATGCATTCAGAATAGTTTGTCTTGTTGTAGATATATTTCCTGTAAGAGGACAATATCCACCCCCAACCTCTTAAGGGCCCGTCACACGGGGAGATATCGCCGGCGATGTTGCCGGCAACTGAGGGGCGTGGCCAGGTTGCGGAGACATCGCCGGCGAATTGCCGCGTGTGACAGGGCGATAATCAGGCGATGAATCAACAATGTTGGGAAATCTGGCGATGTTGCTCAGGCGATCCTGCCTGATCGCCCTGTGTAACGCGGCAACCCGCAATGTTACGGGCGATTCCGCCTATCTCCAACATTGCGGGTTATCGCTCGCTGGGTTGCTGGGCAACCCAGCGAGCGATAGCCGCGGCAACTAGCCGGCGACATCGCCGGTAAGTTGCTCCGTCTGACAGCTCCCCAACGATGTTGTCAGGGATGCGCGCTCCCGCGATCCTCGGCAACATCGCCGGCAATATGTCCCTGTGTGACGGTACCTTTAAGGTATCTTAGAATCATGGACCTTTTACCCGGGGATCTCAACCCCTTGACATTCCACGTCAATAATTTAACCATTTTGTAAGTGTACGAGGCGTGTCGCGATATGATTATTATGACTAAGACATATTCCATTACCAATAAAAGGCATTGTATTCCCACCCCTTAAGGTAACCCTTGGTGCAAAGCTCAACCAGACTCAAAGGTACCAAATATTAAGTCCCACCCTTAACTCCCTCATTAGAAAAAACATAACAAACTTTCCCCACCCAGCTACTAAACCTTGGTCTTCCATATTTCCAATGTAGTCCACAGAGAATTATTCTTCCAGATCCCATCAGACGGCCGCCTGAGAAAAAGGGAAAGAAAAGTAAAAAGAGAAGGGGGGTAGAGGAGAGAGGGAGGACAGATGGAAAACCCCTAGAGGGCACACTGTACCCCCGCAGATCTCCTCATCTCCCCTACCCCACCCCAACTACTAGAAGCTCCACCCGGCCTCCAAAAATTGGACAAGTTCACCCATCAGAGTCCATCCAGTCCTCCATCCTCGTGTCTCTGGAAGGTGATGGCGCCACACTCAGATCCTCTCTATCCCTGGAAAAGTCTTTTGTGACTGGCGATGGTCTCAATCCTCCCTCTCTCCTCTCCCCTCTAGGAGGGGGAGATCCCCTGGGACTCGTCTTGAAGTGTCTCAATGCCTCTCTCGTGTCTTTGTAATAGAGTGGTGCTTCTTTTCCATCCTTCACCTTCAAAGTTGCAGGATAGAGAAGCTGAAAGGGGATGTTCCTTTTGTAGAGCAGGTTGCAGATTTCATTAAACTATTTCCTCTTTTTTGAGACAATCGCTGAATAATCATTATATAGGACAACTTTGAAGCCCCGCAGGAGGAGTGGCTGTCTGTGCCTCCTAAAGGACTGTAATAGTTTGTCTTTATAATCAAGGTACCGTGCTATGGCTTGTCTTGGTTTTACTGGTTGGTCCCTCTCTTTTGTCGCTGGTTGTGCACCCACTCTGTGGGCTCTCTCTACTTTGCACGACTGTGGAAACCCTAGTGCTTTTGGAAGTTCCTGCTCATAGATGTCATCAAGCTAGGAAAGAGGGATGCTTTCCGGGAGCCCCACGATCTGCAAGTTATTTCTGTGGGATTTGTTTTCCAAATCGTCCAACTTGTCACGGCGTCAGAGAGGCGCTGTTCTGACTCCTGTAACCTGTTACTATGCTGTGCTACTACTTCTTGGAGTTCTGCTACTGAGGCTTGTATGGCTTCTCTCACTGTGCTTTTCAAGCCCTCAGCTAGATGTGCCTTCAGGTCTCTTGCCATGTCAGCAAAGCTTTGGGGGTTAATAATGTCTTCTTTGTCACTGCTGCTCTCAGACCATGAGTGCTGGCTCCTGCTGTGCGAATCCTGACAGGTCCCGGGCCGAGAAGCCTCCCCACCTCACTCTCCACTTCCTCGCTCACCCTCCTTTCCTTGACCGGGGGCATCTGATGTTGTTGTTGCAGTGGTTTCTCCCTCCTCCTCACACTCCCCGCCATTTTGTGAGAGGACTCACTGCTGTGATCCTGGCCAGTGACCTCATCTTCTCGCCCCATGCTGCATAACCACCGATACATCCACTGCTCGGGTGCTCCTCTCCCTGTCAGGTACTTTGGCCCACCGGGTAAAGCAGTGTCTCGGCTTTTTAACGTGGTGATTCGGCCTCCAATACCCGGAGCTTTTCTTCTCCGTTGGCGCTACATCACAGCCGGAACTGGAAGTCAGTGGTCTTTTCTTGATATGCTTCATATTTCTGTTTGTGAATATAGAGCTGATGTGCCTTGGCAAAAAGTTCCATTTTGTCTCATCTGTCCATAGAACATTCTCTCAGGCTTTGTGGCTTGTGAACATGTACTTTTGTAAATTCCTGTCTGGTCTTATGATTTTTTTTCAACATAGGTGTCCTCCTTGGTCGTCTCTAATGAAATCCACTCTGGCTCAAACATTGATGGATGGTGCAATCGGAAATTGATGTTCCTTGAGATTAAAGTTCACCTTCAATCTCTTTAGAAGTTTTTCTGAGCTCTTTTGTTACCATTTGTATTATCAGTTCTCCTTGATTTGTCATCAATTTTCCTTCTGTGGCCATGTCCAGGGAGGTTGGCTACAGTACCATGGATCTTAAATTTCTGAATAATATGTGCAACTGTAGTCACAGGAACATTATGCTGCTTGGAGATGGTCTTATAACCTTTACCTTTAACATGCTTGTCTATAATTTTCTTTCTAATCTCCTGAGACAACTCTTTCCTTCACTTCCTCTGGTCCATGTTGAGTGTGGTACACACCATGTCCCCAAACAGCACAGTGAGCATCTGTAGCTCTATATATATATATATGCCCACTGACTGATTACAAGATTGTAGACACCTGTGATTCTAATTAGTTTACACGCCTTGATTCATGTCCCTTTTGTCACATTATTTTCAGGAGTACTATTATTTCTGTCCAGGCCTATTTCAGGAGATAAATGTTTTTAAAAATTCTGTGAAAGCAGGGTTAAAAAGCAATGTCTGACTTTCATAGATTATTTTTATTTATTAGTACTTTTGTCAGATTCAAGGTATTTCTGAGACCATTGTGGGTTTTTCATTCATTAAACGAGGGGTACTAACAATTTTGAGCACATACACACACATGCACACGCATATATAAACAGCTGTGGCCAAAAGTATTGACACCCCTGCAATTCTGTCAGATAATACTCAGTTTCTTCCTGAAAATGATTGCAATCACAAATTCTTTGGTATTATTATCTTCATTTAATTTGTCTTCAATGAAAAAACACAAAAAGAATTGTCCTAAAGACAAATTGGATATAATTCCACACCAAACATAAAAAGGGGGTGGACAAAAGTATTGGCACTGTTAGAAAAATCATGTGATGCTTCTCTAATTTGTGTAATTAACAGCACCTGTAACTTACCTGTGGCACCTAACAGGTGTTGGCAATAACTAAATCACACTTGCAGCCAGTTGACATGGATTAAAGTTGACTCAACCTCTGTCCTGTGTCCTTGTGTGTACCACATTGAGCATGGAGAAAAGAAAGAAGACCAAAGGACTTGAGAAACCAAATTGTGAGGAAGCATGAGCAATCTCAAGGCTACAAGTCCATCTCCAAAGACCTGAATGTTCCTGTGTCTTCCGTGCGCAGTGTCATCAAGAAATTAAAAAGCCCATGGCACTGTGGCTAACCTCCCTAGATGTGGACGGAAAAGAGAAATTGACGAGAGATTTCAACGCAAGATTGTGCGGATGGTGGATAAAGAACCTCGACTAACATCCAAACAAGTTCAAGCTGCCCTGCAGTCCGAGGGTACAACAGTGTCAACCCGTACTATCCGTCGGCGTCTGAATGAAAAGGAACTGTATGAAAGGATACCCAGGAAGACCCCACTTCTTACTCCGAGACATAAAAAAGCCAGGTTGGAGTTTGCCAAAACTTACCTGAGAAAGCCTACAACGTTTTGGAAGAATGTTCTCTGGTCAGATGAGACAAAAGTAGAGCTTTTTGGGCAAAGGCATCAACATAGAGTTTACAGGAGAAAAAAAGAGGCATTCACAGAAAAGAACACGGTCCCTACAGTCAAACATGGCGGAGGTTCCCTTATGTTTTGGGGTTGCTTTGCTGTCTCTGGCACTGGACTGCTTGACCGTGTGCATGGCATTATGAAGTCTGAAGACTACCAACAAATTTTGCAGCAGGGCCCAGTGTGAGAAAGCTGGGTCTTCCTCAGAGGTCATGGGTCTTCCAGCAGGACAATGACTCAAAACACACTTCAAAATGCACTAGAAAATGGTTGGAGAGAAAGCACTGGAGACTTCTAAAGTGGCCAGCAATGAGTCCAGACCTGAATCCCATAGAACACCTGTGGAGAGATCTAAATATGGCAGTTTGGAGAAGGCACCCTTCAAATATCAGGGACCTGGAACAGTTTGCTAAAGAAGAATGGTCTAAAATTCCAGCAGAGCATTGTAAGAAACTCATTGATGGTTACCGGAAGCGGTTGATCGCAGTTATTTTGGCTAAAGGTTGTACAACCAAGTATTAGACTGAGGGAGCCAATACTTTTGTCTTGCCCATTTTTGGAGTTTTGTGTGAAATGATCAATGTTTTGCTTTTTGCTTCAATCTCTCTTGTGTTCTTTCAATCATTTAAGACAAATTAAATGAAGATAATAATACCAAAGAATTAGTGATTGCAATCATTTTCAGGAAGAAACTGAGTATTATCTGACAGAATTGCAGGGGTGTCAATACTTTTGGCCACAACTGTATATATATATATATATATATATATTATATATATATATATATATATATATATACCGTATTTTTCGCTTTTTAAGACGCACTTTTGTTCCCCCCAAACTTTGGGGGGGAACGGGGGTGCGTCTTAAAAAGCGCATGTAAAAAAAAAAAATATTAAACATTAAATATTACCATTATAAGGGGGTTTGTGGGGTGCAGCTGCCCAGTGGGGGTGCCGGAGGCAGGTTCCGGTGGGTGGGGGGCACCGCTGCAGGACCGGAGCAGCGGAGATGTACCGGCGGCAGCAAGCGGCGGGCGCCGCCATGTTTGTTGTGGTAGCCGGCCGGTAGAGGTAGAGGCTTCAAAATGGCCGCGGGTCTCCATTATGGCCGCGGCCATTTTGTTGAAGCCTCTACCGCTGGCTGCAATGTTAATGAATGCAGCCAGCCACAAAAACATGGCGGCGCCCACCGCTTACTGCTGCCGGTACATCTCTGCTTGCTCTGGTCCTGCAGCTGTGTTCCCCACGAGAACCTCCCTCCGGCACCCCCGCTGAGCAGCTGTACCCCCTCGGTGAGCCATGGGAGTCTGGGGGGGAAGATGGCCATATAGGGTTGGGGATGGGGGTTATATATACAGGATAGGGGGCACATACACAGGATGGGGGGCACATACACAGGATGGGGGCACATACACAGGATGGGGGGGCACATACACAGGATGGGGGGGCACATACACAGGATGGGGGCATATACACAGGATGGGGGGGGCACATACACAGGATGGGGGCATATACACAGGATGGGGGGCATATACACAGGATGGGGGGCATATACACAGGATGGGGGGCATATAAACAGGATGGGGACATATACACAGGTTGGGGGCATATATACAGAATGAGGGGCATATATACAGAATGGGGGGCATATATACCAGGATGAGCAACATACATACCAGGATGGGGACATGTATACGAGGATGAGAGACATATATGCCAGGATGAGGGATATATATACCAGAATTGGGGGGTTTATGTACCAGGATTAGGGACATATATACCGATTGTAAGACGGACACTGGCATTATAAGACGGACCCCATTTGACATTAAAAACTATTTTTTTTCTCATTTCCTTCACCAAATTTGGGGGTGCGTCTTATAATCCGGTGCGTCTTATAAAGCGAAAAATACGGTGTATATATATATATATATATATATGTATATACACTACTTGACAGACGCTATGTCGCTTATCCATGTTATGTAAATAAAAGCTTATAACCTGACGTTAAATTCATCCATTGATTGTATGAATTACTTTTTTGAAAGATGACGCCCTACAAAATGTGGTTTAGGTTAAGAAAATAAATTGGCATCAATGCTGAAATATTGATCATTTAATGAACACAGAATGAACAGATTTTGGCAAGACAAAAGTTGTCACCCACAGAAAGTAATGTGATTTTCAAACAAAAAATTAACTTAAAATACAAATATATTTTGCATAACATTGGTGAATGAAGTTGTGTGACTTCCATGAGCTTGAAGGACTGTATCCATGTGGTTCTACAATGTTTCATACAATTTATTAATGAAGTCATCAGAAATAGCAAAGAATGCAGTCTTACATGCCTCCCAGAGTTCATCTAGATTCTTTGGTTTTGTCTTACAAGCTTCCCCTTTCATCCAACGCAAATATGCTCAATGATTTTCATGTCTGGTGACTTGGCTGGCCAGTCCTTGAGCACCTTGATCTTTTTTGCCTGGAGGAACTTTGTTGTAGAGATGAATGTATGAGATGGAGCACCATCCTGCTGCAGAATTTGACCCCTTTTATGATTTGGAATATAAGAGGTAGTTAATATTTCTTGATATTTTAGGCTATTGATATTGCCTTCCACCTTGCAAATGTTTCGCACACCCCCATACTGAATGTAACCCAGACCTTGATCTTTCCACCACCAAATTTAACTGTTTTCTGGGTGTATTTTGGATCCATACGGACTCCAGTAGGTCTCCTGCAGTATTTGCGGCGGCTGTGGTGTAATTCTACTGAAGATTCATCAGAGAAATCCAGCTCCTGCCACTTTTCCAGAATCCATCTGTTTAGCAGGCTGTGGGACTTTGCAAATGCCACACAGTTTTTTATTTGCCATTTGTTGAGTGCTGGCTTCTGGGCACTGAGAACCATGAAGGCCATTTTGAGACAGAATCCTACACACTGTTCTAGTTGACACAGGGACATGAGGTGACCAGGCCTGCTAGAGCTCTGCTGCAGTGGAAGAGGGGTTTGCTTTGGCTTTTCTAACCAACAAACGTTCCTAGTGAGCAGTTGTCTTGCCAGGTCTGCCGGACCTGGGCTTGTCAAACACATCCCCAGTCTCTTCAAATCTTTTTTAATTCTTTGTATTTGACGCTGAGACACATTAAAGGTGCCAGTCACCTCTGCAGTGGATCTGGTCTTCAGCCTCTTAATAATCAAGGCTTTGGTCGCAGGGTCGATTTTTGGCATGTTGTCAGAGCTCAAGTTGCAGTTCAAGTGAAGGTCTAGAGTGCTGGGTTTCTTTTTATACACACCCACTAATTAACCAATCATTTACTGAGCACAAGTGAGGATGTAAACTAGGATTAGGTGCATTATATGGCCAGGCGACAAAACTTTTGTGCTGCCAAAATCTGACCATTCTGTGCTCAGTAAATGATCAATATTTCAGCATTTATGCCAATTTATTTTCTTAACCTAAACCAAATTTCGGAGGCTTTCAGTTTTCAAAAGAGTAATTTATACAATCAATGGATGGATTTAACGTCAGTTTATAAGCTTTTAATTACATATCATGGATAAGCGGCATAACTTGTGTCAGGGAGTGTTATATATATATATAGACACTGAAGTACATATGGATTGGGAACAATCAGGTTTTAAAAGTCAGCGATCCAGTGAGAGGCAAATCTCTAATTGTTAACTCTTTTTAGTAAAGTTTAATTATTTTTTATAATATATCTGACCCTTTCCAAATACATCCACTCTAGTGGTTCTCCTTATACTGGGGTCATTCATTGTGTTAAAGGAAACCTGTCACTAGATTCATTATGACTGAACTAAAGACAGCATGAATCATAGCCCGTCTGCAAGATTAAATGGACATAAACATTGATGAAATATCTTTTAGATAGGTCATCAACGTCTGATCAGTGGTGGCATGACTTCCAGCCGCTGCTGGCTGGAACTGCTAGGTTGCGGGGAGATGCACAGCATAGGTCCGTCAACAGAATAGTGGGAAAAGCCAGGTACCGCACATCCACCTTTTAGTAATTCAAACAGAGGCAGATATGCAGTAACCATCCATGGCCAATATACAGTTAACAGAGCTGTGCAGCTCTGCAACTGAGCAGTTCTGTTTAGCCGCTACAGCATGGCTGATCGGTGTAGGTGCCATATCTCACACTCTCACCAATCAGACATTGATAACAAATCCTTAAGATAGGTCATCAATGCTTTAGTCCCATACATGCCTTTAAAAGCAAGATATGTTTTGAAAAGCTGACCGGAGACTCAAGTGAGAGGACCTGTGCTCCCAGTGTGGCCCCAACCAGCTTTTTTTGCCTTGCTCCAGGTGACTGACTGGTCACTGGCTTTGTAGACACTTGAGAGCAAAGTGTTAATGAACTGGAGTGGAGTGGGGAGAAGCGGAGAGGGGCTGCGACGGACTAGTCATATTTCTCTGAAATCGACAGCGTTTCAGAATTGTGTTGCCAGGCTCTGATTCATGCTAGTCGTGATTTGGACAGCATGGTTCTAGTGACAGATTCCCTTTTTAATATAACTGTAATGTAGTCAGGCTAAACATTCATAATTACCTTAATGGTAGGTATAAAGGCGGTGGTGAGGTAAGAACAGAGCCGAGGAGGCAGGGAAAGTTTGGCAATATCTTTGTCATCACGGAGACAGCTGGCAATTGCTTGCTGGCAGAGAAGCTGCAAATTAGCGATTCTATGCTCCACCCGAACAACATAGAGAGCTGGACCAGAAGCCAGGAATAGACGGGAATCTCTGTGGCCCCAGCATATAGAAGTGATGGGACGCTGAAGAACACAAATGACACAGAAGTTACTTTGCTAGATGAGGCAAAAAGCGTTTTACTATGTAATATGTTACCTGCATTTTTTCCAATTGACTTACTGATACACAAAACATTCCTCAATTAAAGTCAACTAATTCTGTAATAAAACAAAATCTGCACTGAAATTATATTTTACAATTGACTTGGATTCTTTCACTGATCCATTAATTCCATCTTGTAGTCAAGTCTCCACTTCCTTACCAGGTCAGATTTTTAAAATATGACATATGGTAATTTATGTGGTAATAACTCTGAAATGCTTCTACAGTGATTTTGAGAATGTTGTTCAATGACACATTGTACTTTATGTTAATGGTAAATTTAGGTTAATACAGTTTATATTTAATGCAATAGTAGGAATCCGGGCACTGACCTGTAGCTGTTTCCAGCTTTTATAACAGATCGGTGGTGTCCGGGGTCCAGTGTTGCTCTGCTGTCAGCTGAAGCGGTACATAGATTTCAAAGAAAAGCAGCACTCACCGGGTTCCAGGTGCGATATCAGGACCCATAGCGCGAAACAGTGACCGTCGTCCTGCTGCTCCCCCTCCCTGCATTGTATCCCTCATAATCGCCAATAAAGCTACTATATTGCACCTGGAACCCAGTGAGTGCCACTTTTCTGTGAAATCACAGTTTAGATTTAATAACATTTTGGGATTTTTTTAGTGAAAATTTTGAAAAATTAGCAATTTTGTAACTCCTTCACACCCAGGCGATTTTCCTTTTTTCCCTCCCTTTCTTCCAAGAGTCATAACTTTAATTTTCTGTCAATATAGACATATGAGGGCATGGTTTTTTTTGAAGAACGAGTTGTACTTTTTTTTTTTTTTTTTTTTTAAACCTCTTTTTTATTAAGATTTTTAAATGTATACAAACATATGCAAATCAACATATGTAAATACTACTGTATCATAGACAGAGCTAAATAAATCGAATAGTAAAAGACATACCCATCAGTACTACCTTGATGAAATCTTCTCTGCATTAAAACCTAAAACTTCCACAACTTCTCTGCCCCACCTAAACTAACCTCAGTTTACTCTAAATACAATTATGACCAGCCAATCTAATTTAATGTTCAATTGACCAATTTTCCTCTTATTTAGCTATTGTTACCTCGACTATTATCCAACTTCAGTTTACCTGAATTACCCTGGATATCTGATAACAAATACCACTCAGTTTGGGTAAAATGCAACACTGTATTTTTATCTTCTTTCAGCTACAAACATTTGTCAAGAAGGATTTCCATTTTCTAAAAAATATTTCTGTCTATTTGGATTTATATCTCATCGCTTCCAATTTCTCTGTCTGGATAAGTTTCTTTAAACCATATATCAGTTATCCTATCATGGGGCTTTGCTCTGTTATGCAATGTGTCAGTACTGCCTTCTTTGCTAGTATTGTGATGTCATGTACCAATAAATGCCTTCCCCACTGTACCCTCTGTATTCTACCGTGTTCCTCTTCTCCATCTGCCAGATAGGGAAGATCCAAAAAGAGCTGGTCTGTTGTCCAATCTTTCCTCAAGATCTTTTTTGTTAAGGCGAATACTTTCCTCCAAAACCTTCTAATCCTCACACATTTCCACAGGCCATGGTAAAGATTTGTTAGGGCCATTTTACATTTTGGGCACTTTTGTGGTCTCTCGGGGCCTCCCACGTGAGTTTTAAAGTTAAAGCTGTACATCGCCTGGTGTAGTCTGCAAAACTGTGTATCCCTCCAAGACTCGTTCACCACATGTTTTCTGAACACTTTCCATCCCTGTGTAATTTTATCTGCCACTTGATCGTAATTCAGTCATCGCTTCAAACCTCCAAACAGCCCTTCCACATTACCACCCAGGATTAACTTGCGCAATGAGCTGCTTACCCAAGAGACATTCAGATCCCACATTCCATAAGTTCGTCAAAGACATTTGTACAGGTTTCGAGCTAATGTCAATTAAGTCCTTCATGACCGAGTGTTTCAGTGGGAAGTATCGTAGTGTTTGTATTCCCTGTAATCCATATGTCTCTTGTATTTCCATTCCCGTTCATCCATCCCCCTTCTCGCATCATCATGACATCCTTCACAGTCTTTATTCCCCTATCTTTCCATTCCTTAAAATATTTGTTTTCCCATCTGAAAATATGGATGTGCCCACGGGACCAATAATCTAGACACCATCCAAGGTAGTTAATTCTTTTCCGGACTATTTTTCCAAGTTATTATCATGTCTCTACACACCAGGGAATTCTTAATTAATGGCGTTAGACTTGGCAGAGGGGCATGAAGTAGAGACAGCAATGCCCATGGTTTGAAGAACTCTTTCCCAAGAAAGCAATCGGAGTGCCTCCCAGACCCCCTGAGCATATCAATGACATGCTATCAAATAGAAGAATTCCACCGGGCACTAACCCACCTTGCTGTAGGTCTGAGTCACTCTGTGACTATACGCTGCAGTCTTTGGAACGGTGCCGGCTAATAAAAGTACCATAACAAATATTGTCTGTAGAAAAAAGCATAGCCGTGCGGCTATGCTTTTTTCTACAGACAATATTATATATCAATGACATGTCTGGACAGGCACGCCAGGTTATACCTTCTCAGATTGGGGAAGTTGGTACCCCCATAACAGTCGGCAGCATCACAGTGTGCAGACGAATTCTAACCTTCCTACTGCCTCATAGAAATTTAGAGAAAGCACTATTTAGTCTATGCACGTCTGCATCTAAGTAATAAAGGGAGAGTTTGTAGTGGATACATTAGGCGAGAGAAACACATCATCATAATGAGATAACTTCTAGCCAGTGTGAGGCATGCCAGCGCTATAGCACATGGCTGGTATAACTCACATGGCCTGCAGCAATCTGGGTGATTGCTGGAGTTAGTGGTACACACAAGGTTAATGGCAGCTCATTGTGTGCATGAGTGAGAAGTGCTGATTACCACTATGTTGCAGCTGTGTGTTTTTCAGGCAGGAGATTAGCCTGCCCTGTGCTGTGTGAGGCAGTCTTCCGGAAGCCTGCAAAGGTGCAGGACACACATGAGTCTGAGAGCTGGAAAAGCCTGCTGCTGAGCACATGTTGTGGCTACAGTGTGCTCTGAGGCTGGGAAGCTTATAGCAGATCCTGGTTCCTGATATCTGGACTGTCAGGAGACAGCATATGGAGCAGCCATTCACCAGTAAAAGGTAACCTCAGGGACAGGAGGTTGTATACTGACTGTGGTCAGTGACGGGAGAGTGTAAATACCTCCACTACATTATTGCAACAGTGGATGTGTCTGTGTACCAGGCAGGTGTACTCCGCTATTTAGCTGAACTTTATTGTTTAATGCCAAAGGTCGGCGCATGTATAATTTGCACCATGCGGTTTATGCTGTCTTTCAATAAACCAGCTGGACTTATTAACTAGAAGAGACTATTTTGTATGTGGTTTGGTGCTGCCAAGAGTGTCCCCCAGGGTGCGCTACCTCACACCAGTAAAGGCAATGGAGAGCCCCTCCACACAGTTAGCTGTGTCTCAATTTTCTGGAATAACTAAGTAATTTAGGTTATAGGTTGCTGTGGCGGTTCGTCCCAAGTGTATACCCAGGTATTTAAATGAGGACTGTACCACTGGGATTCCATGTAGGGTAATTTGCAAAAGAAAAAACAAAGGTTGCGCCACGCTGCATTGGGGAATCTAGATTAAGCGATATTCAGGATTTTCACTCACCTTTACTAGTTGTGCCTTATCCGCACAACTAGATTGTGGATATGTGGTGAGTGAAGGTTTGTATTCACTGATCTTCTGATCTTTGGTGTTCCCCTTCAACGTTTTTAATATAAGATTCCTGCCTTCTCCTTAGCTGGCTCGCGTGAAGGATCATGTGCCGATTTTAAGGATGGATAAATGTAGCCAGGTCCTGCTCCGGAGCAGCTCACAACACCACGCTCCCCGAAGGGAGATTGTAGATAAGCCGATGAATAAATGTGGTATAATAATAGTAAGCGCTGAGAGCTAAAACAGGATACACAATGCTCTTAAATATATTACCTTTGAGTTTTATTCATTCAACAAATAAAAGCCCTCCTGCCACAACGTGTTGTGGCAGGAGGGCTTTTATTTGTTGAATGAATAAAACTCAAAGGTAATATATTTAAGAGCATTGTGTATCCTGTTTTAGCTCTCAGCGCTTACTATTATTATACCACATTTATTCATCGGCTTATGTAGGGTAATTTGGCCATTTGGTCTTACTCCCCCCTTTCCCTCCTTCAAGTATAATAGTCCACACTTCTATTTGTTCAGTCTAAAACCTGAGAATTATCCAAAATTTCTGTGTGTTTAGTGTGGCCCCCAGGTACACCCAAGTGTCCCTCATGAATAATGCGATGTTATCTGCAAAAAGTGTTGCCTTAACCTCCTTACTACCTATTTTAATCCCCTTATAACTCTTTTCTGAATTTAGGTATTTGGAAAGGGGTTCAATTGCCAGGTCAAACAACAGGCTTAACAACAGAAACCCCTGCTGAGTGCCCTTTTTTTTGTCATAATTATGTTTATTAAGACATTTTCAAGAAACACATGACAAGAAATGCAATTAACATATCTTCAATTAACCGAAAACTTTCCATTGCGAGTCAGCTACCATACTTCCAATTATCTGCCTGCTATATTGCATTTCACATAACATAATATTTCAAATAAAGAGAGAGGTGAGGGTGGGGAATATAGAAAGGGTTAGCAAGAGGGAGAAGAGGGGAGGTACATGAGAGGAAGGGGAATTAGAAAAGGTTCAGGGTAGGGGGGGGGGGCATAGTAGGCTGAGTGCCCTTTTTAAGGGGAAATGTATCTGATAGGAAACCTGTAGTGCATATCCTTGCCTGTCGGTTGGAGTAAAGTGTCTCAATGAATGTGCGCATCCCCCAATTGGTATTGATTGATTCAAGAACCTGCTCCAGCCATGGCCACCTCACATTATCGAAAGCTTTCTCCGCATCCAGTGTGATCATAGCTGAATTGCCAGGTTGTACCAATTTTTCCTGACTCACCACATCGGCTACCAGCATGGCCCTTCTAATATTAATTACTGCCGAGTGCTCTTTGATGAAGCCTGCTTGGCTTGGTGCAATTAGTCTAGGTAAGACCCCTGCCAGATGTTCCTCCATTATCTTCGCCATCAATTTCAGGTCTTGATTGATAAGCAAGACTGGCCGGTAATTTACAGGGTCATCTAAGTTCTTGTCCACCATTCCCCCAGTATTTTGTGGAAGTTCTCCTTTAGTAAAAAAAAAGTTGGGAATCTCCATAATATGTCAGTCCCCAATCTCTTCAATCTCGCTCTCACTTACTCTGTTCACTAATGTGTTGCTAACCCATATGTGATCAATATGACACCAACTATTATGTGGGTGGGAGTAGTGAGTAAAATCTCTGCTATGTGGGTGTTGTATTCTCCACACATCTTTCAGCCCAGCATCCTTCCAAAATAATTTTGATCATGAACCTTGGGTGTTAGCTAACCTAAATCTCCCTGTGTCTAGCTTGCTATCCTCGGACCTACTACTATCTGAGTTTCAATGTCTTTCAATATCCTATCCTCAAATTCCCAGTAGAAGGATTCTTGGGCTGTGTTCGGGCATAGACATTGTGAATACTTAATGCCCCAAATTGGCCTTCCAGTACCACACAAATCATCATTTTCTTGTAATTTAAGGCTATGCGCAAAATGTTTACCAACAAAGATCAATGTGCCCGCTTTTATACCCTGAGCTGGGGAACCGTATAGCTATTCCCTCACACCTCATCTTAGCCTCTCATACAGCCAGATCAGAATCCCACACACTGCACTGATGAGGGGCAGTCACCTCGAAATGCAGCATCTGCAGTTTGGGGCTCTGATCTGGCACAAATCCTAAGTCATATTAAAAGGCTTGTTAAAAAGTCGATAATGACTTTTAGGATTACTACCTTTATCAGCTGGCAGTAGAGTTCATCTACTTCCTCACTGAAGTCACAATTTGTATGTTTTATAAGGATATAGCATACCAGGGGGGTGCAGTGGAGTGGGGTAGCAGCTGAAGGAAACTGGCGGTGGCACAACAGGCTGCGGGCCCAAAACATGGAGGAAGGGGTGTCATGGCGATGTGTTTCGGGCACCATTTATTTCCTGTCAGTGGGCGAGATGTGCTTCAGGATAATGGCTGCAGAGGCAACACAAGCGCAGATTGAGATCTCAGCTCTCTGAAATCTCAATCTGCACGTGCGCTGCTTCCAATGCGTTGGACTTCAGGAAAATGGCTGCAGAGGCAGCACTCTGAAGTCTCAATCTGCACGTGTGCTGCTTTCGACATGATGGACTTCAGGAAAATGGCTGCAGAGGCGACGCATGAACAAATTGAAATCTCAGCTCACAGAGAACTCAATCTGCGCATGTGCTGCCTCTGCAGTCATTATCCTGAAGCGCATCTCGCCCACTAACCAGAGATCAATGGTGCCTGAATCACAAATTTTCAAAAAATATTCAGCTGTATGTTACAGATTTTGAGACACTTTCCCACTAGTGGACTGATTTTTAGTTCCAAGGCAATTTTCAGTGCTAATCTCAAAATAAGTTATTTTGTACAATATGTTAAAACACAGTTAAAATGTATCTCTACTGAAAAAAAATTAAAATTCACTGTATTTATCACAGATGTCAAACCAACAGGGGTCTATGGTTGTTGGTGTGAGAGGTTCTCCATTTTTAAGGCCTCAACCCAGCAGAAACACAATATTACAGGGACAGGAACTCAATGGTGACCCCCCCCCCCCAACTATCTAGTAAGAACCCAACATTTGTAACCATACCTCTGCTAGCTGGAGCATCTCTTCTAGGATTGTGACAAAGAGTTGAATACTGAAGTTTATTGTCATTTTTTCCTTTAAGTAGGATTCAAGCTTGAAACAAATTTGTTTTGAAAAATGTTTCCTCTAAAATTTTCCTACCTGCACTGGAGTCTCCAGAGTGTAGATATGTTCTCCACGGACATTGTAAAACTTGATTATGGCACTTTTAATGGATGGGCCATTGCCAAGATCAGGTAACAGATTTTGTTTCTCCATCCCTGCAACAGCTAGCAAATCTCCTTGTGTGCACCACTGAACCACTACATCTGAAAATCAAACAAGCCAACCTTGAAACATATATAGAAAAAATCATTATACTTTTCAAACAATTGTCTATTGTTCCAATGAAGGATCTGTGTAACAAATACTGTAGCTATTCACTGCGCTTCAAGTCAGCTTTATTGAAGGCATTCCTGCTATTTGTGTTAAGAAGAAAAGATGGGAGAATCCAATTTCTTGCCATTATACAAACTTGTACAGATTGTGCTGTCAGGAAGGCCAGCTGGAAAGTGAACAAGGGAGAGATAGAGGACTATGCTACTAATTGAAGAACAAAACTGCAGTAAGAGCACTCTTATAGCAGAAGGTATTCATAACAACAAATAATATCCAACAGATAAGCTAATTAGAGGTGGTTCTATACCTAAAATATCCTTACCAGATATCTATCCTTGGACCCTAAGCATTTTTGTAATTCGTTTTATTATACTGTACAATGTCCTATACAGTGAAAGCCTAAATGTATTTTTTTTTTTTACTTCACTTCCTGTGAAGTTTCATTTCAGAGGAGTCTCGAACATGACAACACAGGTGGGCTGGGACTCCATTCACTTCCCTGCGGCGTCAATTGCCGCTCCTGGAACATGATGTCATCAGGAGGCAGCGTTGCATTTGCTTACTACTGTTTCTTGCATCATCGCCCTCTGAAGATCTCTTAGATCCATGGCGATAATGAATCATCAGCACTCTACTTCTATCTCTGCCGCATCTTCTAGATGTGAAACAAAATATCATCAGGGGCAGAGATAGAAGCAGTGATTGACACCAGCCCTTGCCCCACAGCTTCCAACTCCACCCTCAAATTATTTATCATCAAGGGGTAGGTACTAGTGTCACTCACACAGCTTCTAGCACAGCTCTAAAATTAATCATCTTCAGGGCAAGTCCATGCATCATGGTCTGTAAATGGACAATATTAAGCAGACATCTGAATCAGACTTTACTCTGTGTTCTTGGCAATGGATTTGCAGATATACCTATGCGTGTTAATGGATTATATCTCTGCGGTTGAACCCCAAGCAATCAAGAGATTATGGCTCAGGAAAAGGACATTTTGGTGGAATACTACATGAGAACTAGTGTAGGGGTAATCATACTGTTCATCTTTTGGGTATTATATTGTGTATATAGAGTCTTGTGAGCATTGTACTGTGCATAGTGGGCATAATCTATGTTGTGATTACTGTTGAGGCCATAATACAGTGTGGGAGCATTATACTGTTTATAGAGGGGCTTTGAAGTGCATTATATTGTGTATAAGGGGCTTTAAGGGCTATCATACTGTGTAAAGGACGCTGTGGAAACATTATACTGTGATTAGGGAAGCTTTAGGGAGATCATATTGTGTATTACGAAGTAATGGAGACATCATACTGTATGGGGATTTTGGAGGCCATTGTGTTGTCCCATCCAGTGGACTGGCCATCCCAGTGGATGTAGCCTGCACCTTGTAGCCCGCCCGCCCGCATGTCACCTGTGTGTAACCAAGAATAAAGATTTTAAGTCCACCTGTAGTGAGTGCATCATTTCATTATATAACACTGGGGAACAATTTGAAAAAAAATTTCTGTTGAGTTAGGTTTTTGAGCTGATTTATACTAAAATTGGCATGCTGATTCCAAAAATGTAGTCAGTTTTTTTTCTAGCACGTCAAGTTTTTCCTCCACAACTTACCTGCCAGAGAAGCACAATTGCACTGATATCTGTAATAAGACTTGTTATCTGATTACAATTCGACTCATATAGAGCTACGTGGCAACTTGTAAAAGTAGTCACAACTGAGACAGTGTGGTGAGAGGTGTGTGCAGCTCCCAATACGTCATAATTATCAATATCTTGAAAAAAAAACACTTTTTAGGTACAGTAGTTTACATATTTTTGAGAAGACAAAAATCCTATAGTTCAAAAACTTGACATGATAGAGAAAAACTGAGATCATTTCTGGATTCAGCATCCAAAAATTAATTAAGAACAGTTGTCTGACCTAACTCCTAAAAAATTGTGTTCCCCAGTGTAATCAATGAACTGTGCCCTATAAGATTCCACCTCCACTGAGTGGTGAAGCACCCAACTTCTCCTCTTCTTATGTGAATAAGGTGAACACTCAGTGGTCTGAAGGATTAGTGAGGGGCTTTCTCTATTATTATTGGCCATCGTATTGTGTATAGGCGAGTAGTGGGTCCATTATACCATGTATAAGGGAGCTGTTGGGGTATCACGCTATGTAAAGTGGAGCTGTGGGTGCATCATGCTGTGTATAAGGGAGGTGTACATTGGGCTATTTGGGTAGTATTAAATGTTAAGATGGCAACATTATTTTTATAGGTGACTTAGGAAACTGTAACCATCAAAGATGCAGAAGGGAAGCAACATGTTGGCACTGATTTTAGGGAGCAATTTTAACAATTTTAAGATGCATTTTACTTTGCATAGTGGTGTGCATTATTACATGGAGCATTATGAGCAGCACTAATTTGTGCCATGTAGCAGGGCCACTAACAGGAACAAACATGGCAGCAGCGGCTCATCATTGGTATATCAGTAGAATGAGGAGTTTATGCAAGTTGGAAATTGGTGAGGATGGTGCTGGAAATGTAAGAAGTCAAATATGTCTTTGTTGTAGCTTTTTCAGATGAGTCAAGACTGGAAGAAGTGGTCCTGCCAGTTTGGGATAGATGGAAGAGACACGAAAAGTAAACAACTGCATCAAAAATATGTCATGATGGAAGGTGCCTACTCCATTCAGCACTGATAAAAAAGAGACAGTTATCATCCTGATGGAAAATCAGCACATGAAGCAATTGTATAATGTGAGGGGATACTAATTTTAATAATTAGAAAACATCTTTTACTGTCCAAATGTTGTTTCACCAAAACATGCCAAAAATCTCTTGTGACTTATCCATGTGAAGGACAAAATGTTAAGGAGAACCTGTCAAGCCTCCTGTGCACACTTAGAATCCCTGCCTAAGGCTACGATCACATGCGGCGTAATTGCTGCTTTTTTTGCGCGGGCGTTTTTCCCGTGTTTTGCAGTCACGCCATTTAGCGCCAGTTTAAAATATTGCGGTGCTTTCACATACTGCTTTTTTCACGGCTACATTTTTGCCCCAAGAGTGCAGGAGGAAGTTATGTCACATGGTGGGAGGAAGAATCCTGTTACCGTGTGACATGTGTGTACTTTCACTTTCACAGTGTATGTAGATACACTGTAAAAAGCTAGCTAAAATGATCACCTCTCCTCCGAGTGTCCAGGGATGTGAGGCGTCCACGTCCGATCGCTGCAAGGACCTGAATAAGCTGACTGGCGGGAACCGCATCAGCTGATCAGTTTAAACCGCCTGTCAAAACTTATTGGTTTTGACAGGCATGTCATGATCAGCTGGTGCTGTCAAGTGACACATCAGCTGATCGCTACCGGCCAGATGATTGAGGTCCTTGCAGCGATCGGACATCTTCCCCTTGGGTCTCGGGACAGCTGGCGGAGAGGTAAGTATTTTATTTTTAATACCTTTTGTTCACTTTTATTTCGCTTTTGCAGTGTATGTAAATACACTGTGAAAGCGAAAGTACAGCCCCGACAAATCACACGGGGGAAGGAACACAGGATTCTTCCCCTGTTGACATCACATGCTTCTATTTACCCTGCACCCACTTTTATAGGCGCTGGAGTAGGCATTGTCTGAAACGACAATGTGTATTCCAGCTCCTTATAATGGGGCCTATGAAGAAAAGCAAGCGCATATTTGCACAAAGAATTAACCGGTTGATTTTTTTTACGTGCAGGCTTTCAGCCCCAAAAGTGCGGCCAAAAAAAGTTCAGCGTCTGAATGGCAAAAGTGAAAGTCCATTCACTTTGCCGGGAGAGGCAGACGGACTTATGCGGAAAAAGCACACGTAAAATGACGCGAGAAACACGCTGTGTGTGAACATAGCCTTACAATCTCTTCATGTTGTAGCATACATAAACAGACCTTTAGAAAATGTATTTCTAAAGACCATTTATGAGATGCTAATTATAGATTTGAATAGTTGAGAGGGCATTAGAGGCCCTGAGTAGTCATCCCACTTAACATAATATCATGTCCCTGGGGGCACGATAACAAGACATTGATTTACACAGCCAGTGTCATCAGCACTACTATGGAAAGCTGCACATGCCGTTTGAGGGCTTTGTACCCTCAGCATTGAGGTTCTCTGATGCCATATGTATGCACCACGGCTTTAGAGTGCGCATGATCAGACATCGCTGTACTTCTGGTCGTGTGCACTATGCCTCTCTGAAGTCGGGATGCATACACCGACTTCAGAGTAGTGCGCATGACTGGAAGTGCAGCGACGTTCGATCATGTGCAGTGAGCTTCACAGGGGTGTGATAACATGCTAAATGAGCTGACTAGTCGGGGTACTAACACATCCTCGATTAGTCAAAGCCCTAATTAGCTTCTCATAAATGATCTCTATATACATTTTCTAAAGATCTGTTTATGTATGCTGCAAGATAGAGAGACTGTTAGGCCAGGATTATAAATATGGGCACACAACTACTCGTGGCGCTGTGTGCACAAGGGGACCCCACAGATTCCCTTTAAGGTCCCAAGCGTTAGAAAAGGCTCTAATTTCCTTTGTGCACATACTTAGAATTCCTGCCTAACAGTCCCTTCGTGTTGTAACATACATAAACATATTTTCCTATGTGTAATTCATAATTTATATAAATTTAGAAATGATGAAGTATATTCTCAATATTAAATATGTCTTCATTTTAATAAGTCTGTCATTGTGACAGGTTCTCTATAAATTTTCCTTCCAACTTGACTTAGCATCCAGTAATTTATTATGCTCTCATCCTGCTAATAATTTACACTACATAGAAAGAAAACTCAAATAGAATGAGCTCCGAGGAAAAAAAATCTCTAAATCTAATTTACCAGATCAAGAATTACTGTCAATAGGTATCATCAATTACATAAAAAGAAAATGACTTTCAGTTATGACGTTAGGAAAATTGAATAATGAAAACAAATGCAGGCGATGTCTTAACCTTTCAATCCTGAGCGAATGATGGTTGGTGACAGGTCATCATAGTTGTTCATCAAGCTAATATCTCCAGATGTAAACCCAACAGTAAGGAGCGGCTTGATATTCTCCACTGGGATGGGATATGCAGCAGGGCCATCTGCAATGATCAATCAATGCAAAGTAAGCAGGAAAGTAATAATGCAATCAATAAAATTATGTCAATACAGCAGACAATATAGTGTGCAGCATAACATCCTGCTGAACCATCATTATATCAGGTACATAAACTAATAATCTTTTCCCATCTACCTCTATTACTCATACTGGGAGCTGTCAATATAATGCAATTAATGTTCTGCATTTTCAAAAGCTTCTTGAACAAAAGGAGCCAAAAGGAAACCAAATCTTAGTTGTTATTATATCATCTATTGAAAAAAAAGTTATTAAACGTCAACTTGCTGTATGTGTAGATAAAATAAATAAAAAGGCAACTGAATTTACTTTAATTTTCTCAGAATTGTAGCAAAAACACCGATAGGATCAAAGTGTAAATTCACCCTAAAAACCTCATTTCACGGTCAAATGGCAGTTTTGGGCTGTGATTTGCTCAAAAAGAGTTAAACATAAGTTTTCTCTATATTTTTGTTTTTGCTTATAAATATTAATGCAAAATAAGGACAAATGTTGAGCAATAAAAATAAATGGATTTTTACCCTGCCATTTCAATTTTTTTAATTCTTTTTAGACATGCAGGTCCCAAAGTGATGTTGGGTACAAATGTTCAGATTTGAAGACCCAAGGTTTTAATATTGCTTCAGCAAACCATTATTGATACTTTTGGACTTTTTCTTTGTATCTTTGATTAT
Source organism: Allobates femoralis (assembly GCA_033576535.1). Classification (NCBI taxonomy): domain Eukaryota; kingdom Metazoa; phylum Chordata; class Amphibia; order Anura; family Aromobatidae; genus Allobates; species Allobates femoralis. Next base: position 449,437,228 of record JARQOC010000001.1, read on the forward strand.
TTCTAAAAGAAACCAAGGTCTGAAGGACTAGCTATTCTCCTCATGGAGAGGAATCTGCCTGTCGACATAAGGAGACAGATAATCTGATAAGGAGACTTATAGCCACAATGCTGCTCTGGGAAATATGCAAATTGTCACTTTAGTGAGGAAGTGAAAAACTCTAATGCCACCCAATAAGTGTAGAAATCCTTGTAGTCATAATCGACTCTTTAACAAGCCTTTTAATATGACCTAGGATTTGTGCCAGATCAGAACCCCAAACTGCATACACTGCGTTTTGGAGTGAATGCCCCTAATCAGTGCAGTGTGTGGGGGTTCTGATTTAGCATGCTAATGTCTTTGCCGACATCTGATCATGTGAGCGGAGCAAGACAGTGATGTCATCGATGCACCCCCGCTCACATGATTGGTTGCCCGGGACAAGACGACATGAGGGGTGGCTATATACCAGGATAGGGAAGCCATGTACCAGGATGAGGAGGCTATATACCAAAATGAAGGGGTCATGTACAAGGATGTGGGGGCTATATGTCAGAATGTGGGGGCTATATAACAGGATGGGGCGGCCATGAGCCAGGATGAGAGGGCTATACACCAGGACGGGGGAGGCTATGTACCAGGATGTGCGAGCCATGTAGCGGGGTCACCACAGTTCACTTCTGCAGAAAGCCCTCAGTGACATCACCACTCCCTACACCGGTCAGTGTAACCTAGAGACTGCAGCAATAGGATTCTTGTTCCATCGCTGCAGCCTCTGGATCCAGGATCATCGAGGACTGTTGTAGGCTAGACTGCTTTGGACCTGTTTTTTTGGCGGGGGGGGGGGGGGGGGGGTTTAATCAAGTGCTAAAAAAAGGTTTCTGATATTTTTTTATGTCTAATAAAGGATTTTTATTTGTCTGTTTTTTAACTATTTCCTTATAGAATTGGTCATGGGCAGGACTCATAAAGGCCTGAAAATACCAATCTAGGCTTAATGACAGCTGTCAATACTCAGCTGTCATTAATCCCTTCTATCTCCCTGATGTCAGCACACCAGGGTATCGGGAAGAGCCAGGTAAAGTGGCAGGAATTGGCAATTCAAAAGAGCACGCTAATTTGTGGGTTGGCTGCGGGCTGCTATTCTGTAGACTGGGGGGTCAAATAACTATGGGCCTCACCATGCTGAGAATACTAGCCCCCAGATGCCTGGTTTTTACCTTGGTTGGCAATCAAAAATAAGGCGCAGCCCATGCAATTTAATTTAAATATTTATTTAAATAATTTAAAAAAAATAATAGGCTCCCCTGTATTTTAGGTTGCGAGTCAAGGTAAAGTCAGGCAGCTGGGGGTGGTAGCTTGTAGCGGTCCGCTTTATCTGCGATGACATCAAAGATACGGCGAAGCCATGCACAATTTTTTTTTAATTATATATTTTGACACCCCTATTGCAGCAGATTTAAAGGGCATACTGTATATGGCACTCAGGTGTGGGAGTGTGTGGTGCACCAGTAGGGTACCAGTCCTTAATGATATATATATATAATATGCTTGACACTCAAATGGAATATGGTGAATATATAAATCTTTTTTGTTGATGAAACTATATTGTGTCACTATAAGGTGACCTTGTCACTATACGTTCTGCTCCAGGCTTATTTGATTATCAATTCGTGGACACTCTCCATTCCAGGCTTGTATTTTCTCATTGCCAAATTTTTCATTTTTGGCTCTATATTCCATATGTAGCTCTGACTATACAATACAGCAATGGTCTGATGGTCTGCTCACCAAAACATCATAAAATTATCGCATAATGGATCCCAGCTTTTTCATCAATAAAAAAGATTTATATATTCCCCATATTCCATCTGTGTGCCAAGTTTATTACATATATGACGGCAGGTACGCTGTCAATGGCAACCAATCACACATGCCAACACATTGGGGGCGCAACAGCCTACCACAGACGCTGTCACAGAGAGTGCATGTCTGTGATTGGCTATTGGAGGAAGAGTGCAGTGAATAATGTTAAAGGGAACCTGACCCCTCAATCACCCCCATGCCTCTGAATACCTGTCCCTGCACCCTCACAAATCATTTCCAACATTCCTCTTGTGTTGGAAATGCTCCCTATAATGATGAAATCTAGCCTTTTATACTTACTGAAAGTGCGACTTCTGCTCCCTGAATAAGTCTCACAGGGCATTCCCTGTGCGCTCCTAAGCCTGCCTGAGCCACTCATTATCACGCCCCAATGGGCGTGATAAGAAATCCAAGTCCTCCTCGCCCTACTGTAGTAGCCAGTGTGACGCTATTTGCATCACATCCGGTCATGGTGACGTCGTACGCATTGCGCGGCTTTTGCTTTACGGTGTTCCCGGCCGTAAAGCAAAACCCGCGCATGCGCAATGCACATGGTGAGGTTGATGGTACGCCTAAAGGGTGTACCGACATCATCCTGCCCGGATAGGACGCTAATTGTGTCATACCGGCTATTACGCCCATACAGCAGGGCGAGGAGGATTTGGATTTCTTAACACGCCCATCGGGGCGTGATAATAAGCGGCTCAGGCAGGCTTAGGAGCGCACAGGGAATGAGTAGCTCAGTAAGTGATATATTGCTGGAATCAGGGTCTCTATCTCTACATTATGCTGCTCTAAGGTGTTATAGCAACAATCTAGTGACAGATTCCTTTTAAAACATCTGACTGCAGTATTTTTGCCCCAACTGCCCCTAACCCCAAGTAGTTAAAAACTGCAAAATATACACCATGAAATACAGAGTATCAATCTAGTGTTAGGGCATGTTCACATTATCAGTTTTTTTTTCAGGGTTTCTTTTTGCAAACAAAAAAATGAGTATCAGCAAAAGGCTATCACATTTCAGAAAACCTCATGCACATGCTTTGTTTGTTTTTTTTCTGACAAAATTTGAGAACAGCGCTAAACAAAAACGCCCATATAAATATAGCCTTATAGTCACGAATTTAAAATGCAAGTCTATTTTTAACATTACACACTAGTCATCTGAAGTTAATGGATTAGAAAAAAAAAGCAATCTATGGATATGAATAAGTAAAGCAAAGCAAAACTAGGATACATTATGTTCTTTTTATTTATAGAATGCTGAATAACATATTCATCACAGATAAAAAAGAAGCTATGAAACAGCTTTTATATATTTGTTTGGAAAAAAGGTCACAATCAGAATAGAATCTGGAAAATACATTTCTTCAAATATTTGCCTGGTAGACACCAAGCAGACCACAATGGACCCAATTCATCAAAATTGTTGAGATTGACACCGGTCTGTATGAGGGGATGGAGTGGAGTGCGAGGCTCATGATTCATTAAGAGGTGCACACCTCTAAATGAATCAGGCGATGGGCCAAGTCGCATGCACGCATGTGCACCTGACCACGTCTTACACCAGACCCTACTGTAGCACAATTTTTTGGTTAGCAATTCAGCGCCACTGGCCTACTTTGTTGGAGTTGAGTAAAGATGGGATAACATCAAAAGTCAAAAACCTTCCCCTCAGTTGCAAGAATTCTAGAATAATAGATTTGATGAACCAGGTCCATTGTGTTCTGAATTTTGAAGGTATTGGCTCATTTTTCTAGGGTTGGTCATAAAAGGCTCAACACCTCAGTAAGGTGGACCCAATCATAGCTAATATATATACTGCCCAGCACTTTCACACTCCATTGTTTCATGTTTTGTGTTATCAGTCACCTGAATCAAATATACAGGTTGGAGGTCACTTGGGTAATAGTGATCACAAAATAATAAGTTTTCAAATATCCTTTAATGAGATGTGTAGTAGAGGGGCTACAAGGACCCTAAACTTCAGGAAGGCAGATTTCCAACGGTTGAGAGATGATCTTAGTGCAATAAACTGGGATGATGTCCTAAGACATAAAAGTACACAAATCAAATGGGAGACGCTTACTAGCATCCTGAATAGGACCTGTGCACAATATATACCCTATGGGAATAAACTTGCTAGAAATAGGAGCAAACCACTATGGCTAAATAAGGCTGTAAGGGGCGCAATAAGTGACATAAAGCATTTAGGGAATTAAAGCAAGTAGGTAGTGATGAGGCATTAAATAAATACAGAAAATTAAATAACATCTGTAAAAAGCAAATCAAGGCAGCAAAGATTGAGACAGAGAGACTCATTGCCAGAGAAAGAAAAAAAAAATCCCTCCATGACAGAAAACATGATCAGTGATAACAAAAACTCTCCATTAAATGTAACCTGCTTAACCCAACAGGAAGTATAGCACCGTCTAAAAATCCCTAAAGTTGACAAATCCCCAGGCCCAGATGGGATACACCCCAGAGTACTGCAGGAATTAAGTACCGTCATAGATAAACCATTATTTTTAATCTTTAAAGATTCCATAATAACAGGGTCTGTACCACAGGACTGGTGTATAGCAAATGTGGTGCCAATATTCAAAAAGGGGACAAAACTGAACTTGGAAATTATGGGCCAGTAAGCTTAACCTCTACTGTGGGTAAAATCCTAGAGGGTTTTCGAAGAGATACTATACTGGAGTATCTGAATAAAAATAACCTCATGACCCAACATCAATATGGGTTTACGAGGGACTGTTCCTGTCAAACTAGTCTGATAAGCTTCTATGAAGAGGTCAGTTTGGACTGGACCAAAGAAATGCAGTGGGCAAGGTGTATATGGACTTTTCAAAAGCTTTTGATATGGTGCCACACAAAAGGTTGATACATAAAATGAGAGCATAGGGATAGGGATAGGGGAAAATATTTGTAAGTGGGTTAAGAACTGGCTCAGTGATAGCAAACAAAGGGTGGTTATTAATGGAAGACACTCAGAATGGGTCAAAGTTAACAGTGGGGTACCACAGGGGTCAGTATTGGGCCCGCATCTTTTTAACATATTTATTAATGACCTTGTAGGGGGCATATAGAGTAGACTCTCAATATTTGCAGATGACACTAAACTCTGCAGGGTAATCAATACAGAGGAGGACGATTTTATATTACAGGAGGATTTATGTAAACTAGAAGCTTGAGCTGATAAATGGCAAATGAGCTTTAATGGGGATAAATGTAAGGTCATGCACTTGGGCAGAGAAAATAAAATGTATAATTATGTGCTTAACCCCTCCGGCGCTGAGCTCACATCAAACAGCCGACATCTTAGCTGTTGTGATCAGCTGAGATGTTGGGTTAACAGCACCGATCGTCACAGATCACCTCGGTCACTGTCTCACACCGGTTATATATACTAGGTTCTTTGATAGGGCGTTGATCCAGGGAGCTCGTCTGATTGCTGTATGTGGAGTCAGGAAGGATTTTTTTCCCCAATGTGAAGCTTAGTGTTGCCACATGTTTTATTTTTGTCTTCCTCTGGATCAATATGTTAGGCTATGGGTTGAACTAGATGGACTTAAGGTCTTCCTTCAACCTTAAATACTATGTTATGTTACTATGTTAATATGCAGCCAATAAATGGCCTCAACACTCAGGTGACTAAAAAACATAGGGTAAAATCACTGTTGTTTGCAATGGAAACCACCAGAGCGATAGTGGGGCAGAAAATATATATTCACATTCATTATGTGGCTTAAAAACTGCAAATATAAATGGGTTTTCCATTTATAATTTTCAATGCCCATCAGCTTGCTTGAGTTAAAATAATAAAACTCAACATTATTCACTGACTCCTGCTGCAACAACGCCTCACTGCCGCTGCTCCTATGTTTTGCTGAGAAGCTGCTGTAGTGATGTCACAACTACAAAGCAGGAGACCACTGCAGTGATAATTCAGAAGCTTGCAGAGCTATAACGACAGCTGTAAGTCCACCCCAAAAGACTAAAAGACTCAAATACAGACCCTTTATATGATATGGCTGTAATGGAAAGAGGAAGACCATGTACAATGTTTATGTTGTATTTAACACTGATATCACAAAAAAATTAACTACTAAAAATGACATAATAATAAAATAGGGTCATGGTGTGGTCATGGAGGAGTGAGGCTGCGTTTCTCTGGAGCTCCGCTGTCTGCTGCTCTATTTAGCTTTCCTGATGGGTCTGAAGTACAGTAATGCCAGGAAAGAAAAGAGGTTCATCAAACTTCACCTCAGTCCTCTCCTCAGTAATGCTGAGATCACTCAGAAACACGCAGCGGATCCTCTCTTCACCCTCGCAGTCAGTGTCCTTCGCTGACCCAGAGAAAATCATGATGACAGCTCAGCACGAGTTAGAGATGGTGTCGTTGGCTCCTGCGCTTCTTATACCAGAGGGTTAGAAAGAAGGAGATATATACTATCTGGGGATTTGACTGCTGGAGCTTGTTCTATGGGAATCGCTGCACTGTAAGGCAGCAACAACATCTCTCTCTCCTCTCCCTCATAGATACAAAATATAATATTAATCTTAGCTTTCCCCACCAAAAATGACTTGGATTCAATAGTATCAAGATTTGAACCATCCCAGCAGCAAACTTTCAGTGCCATACATGAGGAAGGTGAGATCAGGCTCTGAATCTGAGGGGGCACATATGTTCATTGCCAAAAGAGTCTCTACCTTGGTTAAAGTATCAGAGAAATCATGTACACAGTTTCATAACCTTGCTTAGGCTTTTGGATGAGCAAGAAAAGCAGGCACTATAATGTAAGACTGAAATGTATCACTGAATGTTGCCCTCATAAGCATTTACTTGAAAAGGTTTTTGCTGTCTTCAATACCATCAGTGAAAGGCCCTTAGAGATGACGTACAACATAGACTACGTACATAGTGTCTAGACCTAACCGGGATTTCTTTCACCTCAAGGGATGTGTTATATTGTCTACATTATTTTGCTGACAACGAACAGATCCTGCAGAGGGCCTGGTTTCATGGCCCTATAAAACGGGATGGAGCTGAGGTGAGGTGGTTTTCGGGCAGTGCAGTAATATTTATTGTCTATTTGTATCTACATCTTTGATAGGTCATCACACAGGTGCTATTTCATTACCAGGCCCATAACCCATTAATTTGGGTACTGTAAGAGTCTACCCTTTACAGTATTTTTCTGCATCTCAGCAAGCTCCAGTATTCCGTATAACTAGGCCTTCAAAATTTTCATTCTTATCTTTGAACTTTTTCTGCATTATGTTAGATCTAATTCAGATATTGGGGGGATAAAGATTAAAAATAATTCTTTAAAATATTGTGTCTTTTATACAGATCTTTTACTTTTCATTACTAATGCAATTGTTTGTCTCCTTAATTTAATGTCACAATTTAAACAATATGTGTGACGCCTGTCTGAGGTTACAGGCACAAAATTGATATATCGGATAGACTAAGCACAAGCTGCTTCATTTGGCAGAATTCCAAGATACCTTGACCCCCTTTAACCCTCATACATGGATTTGAATTTACAATGGGGTACCGGAGATTACTGCCTATGGTTGGGCTGCAGTCCAGAGACAGACAGGAATGGTCCCCAAACAGGGTCAAAGCCAGGTCGTCACGAAAAGGACAAAATCAGGATCCGTAAGAGTAGTCAAGGAGACAGGGAAAAACCAAGATGGCAGCAAGGTACAGACTAGTCAGACAGGAGAAGATTCCAAAAAAAGAGACTGAGGTAAAACAGGAAAAGAAAACCACCAAAACAGAGCAAGAGACTTGTCAGGGAAGCAATCAATAAGCTATATCTTCAAGCTTCCAGCAGAAATCTAAAGTATTAGTGCTCTCTAACAGGCTGAAGCGAAGAGCTGATTACTTCAGCTGGACAGCACACACACATCCACTTTATCAAACTGTGATGTATGCAGGTCCTTGCCACTCTAAGGCGACTTACACATTTGCGATTTTGTAAATTAATTCATTCTCTAAGGGACTTGAAGTCAGGTGCGGCAAGTGCGGTTTTGCCGGATCCGGCACTTGTGCCAAGTCTAAAAAACGCTGCTAGCAGCGTTTTTTTTTTTTTCGCTGCCCAAGTGCTGGATTTACTTGCCAGATCCAGCAAAACCGAACTTGCCGCACCTGACTGCAAGTCCCACGGAGAATGAATGGGGCTTGCCGCACGCTGGCCATTACGCGTCAGATGCAGCAAAATCTGCCGGATATCCTTAGCAATTGACAGTTGGAACCATCACCTGTGCAGGAGATTAAATTACCAACTGTCAAATGCTAAGGATATACAGAAAACCTGCACTGTGTACAGCCCTTGAGTCCTGGAGTTGCCGACCCCTGCTCTAGAGTTTTTGGCTCTGACTTCTCTATCACAAGCACCACCTACAGAGTGAATATGACGGTGCCCGATGACAGAAACAGATGTTGCAGGAGAAGGCTCTGGTGGAGATGTGAAATTGTGTATGTATCTCTCTCCAAATTTGGATAAATTAATTTTAGAGATAAAGCATTCTACCAACTAAAATAGTGCATTCATTGCAAAAGTCATGTAAATTCAGGTGGTTATCTCAATCCTTAAAATACCTAAGCATTTTCATTCCAGCATACTTCTTTTTTAAAATAAACTTACTGCCTTTACCTCAGGGCATTAAAGAGGATTGTGGGAAGTGATCTAAAAATTCTTAAACTGAATGTCCTTCCTGGTATTTTATATCTCCTTCAAAGCCCATTTAAATTCCTAGCTCCTTTTATAAATCCGTTGACTCTTTACATATAGGATTTCTTTAGGCCAATCAATAGCCCTTTAATGCAGACCTAAAAGAAGGGGTGGTTTGGGTCTTCTGGCTTTAAGGGTATATTATTTGTCAGGTCATATGTCTAGAGCAGTGATTCTTAACCTTGTTTGAGGTACCCAACCCACGAGTGTCATATGTACATTCACCGAACCTTTCTTTAGTGATAAATCTACATGCAGCCATCGGGAGTGTGTTGACCTCCGTGGCGGAGGCTCCACCGAAACCCTGAGACCGACACACCATACCCCTGGGGTTTGATCGAACCCCGGTTAACAACCACTGGTCTAGAGTCATAGGCATATGTAGACATGCCTGCTTGAAGCCACGGGTCCAAATTCACCAGAGCTTTTCTAAGCTCCCCTATCTGCCCTTCCTTGCCTACCTAATGTAAATCAGTATTCTGTGCTGTCACATCCTATATTAAGTTCCACATATGAGTTCCTGTCCAGTCGAAAGATTTGAAAGTCCCTCTTACCTATTCCAGCTTCCAGTATCGGATCACTAGAATTTTCCCCACGCCTGTCGAACTCTCTTTTCCAGCTCTGGAGTTCTTAAGGAGAGTTTAGTGATGATAAGACTGGAGTGGATGGGGACTGGCCATCTCTTCAGACTTTGCAGGATATAGCAGTCCCATCTCCATTGGAAAAATGGTATTCCCTCCAACTTTCCAACTTAGCCATTTTATCTGAACCCTTCCAAGATATGTTAAGTACCGTATATTTGTCATCATTTAGCTTTCAAAAATCTCTGTGTGGAGAAGGATAGGATACTTCATACACTTTTGTCTGCATATTCTCTGCTGGTAATCTTTTAGACCAGTCTGCACGTAGATTCTTGATACAATTGGAGGAGAATATTGGTATTACCCTATCATCAGAACAGAGGGCTTAAGTTTTATCCTTGGCATATAAACATGTTTACTCTGAAAAATGCAAGAGTTTAAGAGTGAAATATACCTGGCTGGGATAATATAGGCAGTGGCTGGTACAGGCTGCCTATGGATTTGGCAGCGTGTATCAGCTGACAGGTTCCCTTTAACCCCTTAGTAACCAGGCCAAATGTTTTAAATTTGACATGTGTCACTTTACATGGCAATAAATCTGGAACGTTTCAATCTATCCCAGTGATTGAGACTTTTCTTTTCATGAGACATTATAGTTTATGATGGTGGTAAAATTGGGCTATGTTTTGCGCTTATTTATGAAATGATTAGAAAGTTGACAACAATGTATAAAAAAAAATTGTAGTTTTCAAACTTTGAATGTTTAGAACTTTAGTCCAGATAGTCAAAGCACATAAAGTAGTTAATAAATAACATTCACTTTATGTCTACGTTACATCAACACCATTAGTCAAATTATCTTTTATTTAGTCAGTGTGTAGAAAGTTTAAAAATTTTATCTGCAAATATTTTAGGCTTTCTTTTCAAGGAAATTTGCAAAATTTAGTTTTTTTTAAGGGAGATACCTACAATGGAAAACTCCCAAAGGTGAGCTTATTTAAAAAAGCATCCATAAATGCATTCAAAACTACTGCCAGGTAGTTTGTTAACCCTTCAAATGCCTTTCAGTAACTAGAAAAGTGGAATGACAGGAGTGATACTTTGCTAACCATACAAACACATGACTAAAAGTCAAAACGTTTGTCCACGACTGCATCTCACCTCTGTATATTAAGAATATAATAATTTTTGCATTGAATAATGGCTTGAATCACTTTTTTTTTTATCTTACACATACGTTTTAATGATCCTGCTAGTACTAACTGTTCTATAGACTTCCTATACCTAGTATAAAAGAACACGTCCTTTCTTTTTTATTTTTTTAGTTATTTCTACTTGAAAACTGAGGCTTCCATTTTGCTCCTTAATAAGAATGATTCAAAGCAGGTTTACTGGAGTTTTTCTGCCACCCACTCATGAAAATGACTCAGACGCTTGTCAACAAGTTATTGATGTATATTACTGTCAAACCACTAGAATGGTAGATAAACCGTATTCATATTTATACAATTATACAGAATTATAAAGAACAGCTATTCTAACAAAAGGATCTCTTTGTGAGACATATTAATCAGTTTTCACTAATGTGTAACAAGGCTAATTACAACTTTATTCAATTACCGTAACAGGACTGTCCAGGGCTCTTACACTACAGTTCCTACCTATCCTTATGATAGGTCATCAATATTTGATGGAGGTACAACATAAACCATCCCTGCCGATCAGCTGTTCCGGGTAGTGGCTTGAAGTGCTCAGCTGTGAAACTGCATTGAATTGCTATGTCAACCATATAGTGGCAGCGGCAGGGTATTGCCCATACACCTCCTATATGAATCTATGCTGCACATCTCTGCCACAGACCACTTATACCAGCACTAGGAAGAGCTGATCAGTGGTCAACCTCCACCAACAATCAGATATAACCTATCCTAAGAACAGACCATTAATTTACATATCCTAGATAATCCCTTTCAAAGGAAGATATTCTTAATAGTTTGTTATTGCAATAATAAGAAAAGAGCTTCAAAAATGTATGAAAACATGGTAAAGGGTTTGTCCACTACTAGTACAACCCCTCCTGATTCCACATATCTCTTCAAGGTAAAAAAAAATATAATATACTCACCTCCCGTGCCGGCGTGATTCCAGCGCTGTCGGTAATCGCTATCCTGAGACTCGTATGATATTGACATCACGTGAGCCCCCGCGTCAAATCAAAATCACTGCCAACTTCTTTCGCCACGCCGTCAGGCTAAATGGAGAATCAACAGGAAGTGAGCGGCATCTGCAGTGTCACTTCCTGATTAACTCATTTGCTTTAAGGCTGGGAGACAGAAGCTGGCGGTGATTGGACGAGGACTCGCAAGATGTCACAATGTCATGTGAGCGCCAGAACCATGATTACCGACACCGCTCGAATGGTGCCATCACAAGCTGTGCATACAGGCTCTTTTATTTTACCTGGGTGAAACTTGTGGAATCAGAAGGAGTAGTCCTAGCAGTGGACAACCCCTTTAACTAAGTGATAGATAACGTGGCCCTTATTAACCGTTTTACAATAATTTCTATCTATCTATGCACTAGAAACACTATATAAGATTAAAAAAAAATGCTATAAGGGGTTAAGACATATTGCCATAAGCACTAACTTTCTGTTTCACCTCATCAGTTGTGTGAAGAATAGAGATAAGCAAACCTGTTCGAGGATGGAGTTGAAGTGATTTGGATATTCAATGTGCAGAAGCATGCAGTGCTGTGTCCCTTATGCTTGGTGCTTGGCCCAGTGTGAGCTACTGGCAGCGTGTGTTCAGCTTGCACTGGAGGTAAAATCTGAGTTTTCTGCCGTAGTGTGTTGTTCGTAAGTAAAATCCCAATCGTTCCACTACTGGAATTGTTTTGCCATTAGCAGGCTGTATGTGTGTGGAGAGCCGAACAGCCAATCAGTGATGTCTTGGGTTAAGTACATGTCCTGATGGTCTCTCTTACTTTGGAGACTTGTTACTGGTTCGGGAGCTCAGTCTCTTTTCTGTATTGAGACTTCATATTAAACATGTTTCTTTCCTTTGGCAGTGTTGGAGATTATGTCAGTTTCTGTTGCTAGCAAGCTCCCTAGTTCTCTTTCCAGGTGTGGCTACTTTGTGATCACTCCCATCTCCTTTATATAGTCACTTTTTCCTGCATTCCTTGCTGGTGATTGATCTCATTCCTGCCCTGGGTACCTGAGGTGTAGGTAGTACTCTGAAGAGCTGATCGTTTCCAAACCATCTGCTGCCTTAGATTGTGGCAGCAGACATGAAGTTGCCTCGTTGTTTCCATCTGTGACTCCCCTTCCCCTCTTCTCTTGTTAATTGCAGTGCTTGGAACTAGTGCTCACATCGTTATTCTCCCTTTTGAGGATTTGCATTAGTGCCAGCGAGGCATAGGTGTCCTGCTCGGTGACGGGTTAACAGAACCCATAAAGAGACAGCATGGAGAGCAGGGCATATTCGCAGGTGAGAGCAGCAGCTGTCCTTCCCCCATTCCCAACGAGTAGGGCCCCCCTTTGTATTTGTCCCCCCCAGTGGTTCCCCAGTCTGTTGCTTTGGCTAGTGCGCTGGACATCTTTGGTCTGTGCATCACTATCATGCACCATGTCCGAACGCTCCCAAGTCCGTGGCTTGACACCCAACCAGAACATCCACGGGTTTGCTCACCAACCGAACCGAACCTTAACAAGTTCGCTCATCTCTAGTGAAGAACAAATTCGAAACCACCAACAGCATGAGGAATCAAAAGATCTAAGGGTTATCTTTTGTTTGGAGGAAAATGGTGTCCCCAGGAACAGATTGTTAAAAAAAAACCTGTTATTTATACCACCCCACCAGGTCCAGCACCAAGTCTCTACCTCTGCGTCTTTTGCGGTCTGCCACTCTGAAGTCAATGTAATCACTGATCTCAGGGAGACCAGTTCAAGAAAATGATGGTGGTTATCATGGCTAGGTCCTTCACTAGAGGAAGATCTGGCTAGTCCTGTGTTGAGACTCCTAAACGAGGCTCCACAGACTCTATTTGCATATTCAAAATTCCCAGGGGGCAATGGACCTAGGAATTCACTGTGTTGAGCGCTTTAGCCGGCTGCCCGCAGTGTTTTCTTGAACTGGTCTCCCTGAGATCAGTGAATGCTTTGTTTTGTTGGTCTACTAGGCATTGCTCCCACCTAGCCAGAATCCTACTCCACACTGATGAGGGGCAACACCCCGAAACAGCTGTCTGTGGATGGATACCTGGCCTTGGTATTCCCTTGTCATATCTTTAAGCTTGTAAAGAGCTGGATATTGACTCAAAGGGCCACTTAATATGGTGGTTGTGATGGCTAGGTCCTTCACTAAAGGAAGATCTGGCTAGTCCTGTGTTGAGACTCCTAAACGAGGCTCCACAGACTCTATTTGCATACTCTGAAGTCAATAGCGCTCTAGGCAATCAGTGTGCTGTCAGCTCTTACCATCTAAATTGCCGGTGAATGACACTGCCTAATATTTGCCAGACAAATAGTTAAATATACCACACTGAACATGCTGTGTATTCGTGACAGATCACCAATTTAACAAATCAGAAATTACTTTTTTTTTTCCTTTAATTACTTTTACTTTAAGTTCATTTCCCAAATAACGCTGTCAATTAATAAATTCAATTACTCTAACATCCTTTATATTCAGCTTTTTAACCGAAATGATGGTTTAATGACAGGAAAAGACGATCTGGCTGAATCCATCTCTACATTAAATCTAATTTACCAGGAGGCCTCAGATTTGCTTTCACTCTCAGTCAGTGTCAGAATGTGAACATTTAATAAAATCCTTCCAGCAGAAATATTTGTCTTGTCATTTTCATACCAAGAAGGCTGTACATTGCAAACAAATATGCAAGCACATTGGGGAACATTTGTCAAGCTAAATGTACCAGAATTCTGGCGTAATTTGCAGGAATTTGTTTTTCAATAATTTGCAATATTTATTCTACTTTTAGACTTTTTTTGTTTTTGTTTTACAATTTAATGAATTTGATCTTATGAAACGTCTGTGGCATATTGGAAAAAAAGTTTGCAGCCCAGCATTGTGCCACACATTTCTGGCATAAACCAATCGACTAATAGATGGTAGAAACTTATATTAGACAGTCTTAAAATTAGACAGGTTTATCAAACAAAAGGAAACAATGACACATTTTAAGACTGACTAGTCTAAGTTTGCATTAATCATTAGACAGAAGTAAAGGGAAGGCTTCAGCATACCCATCCACAAATAAAATGAAACAACTTGTTTATTGGGAATCCATTAAAAACCATAACATTGATAAAAACATATGACAAGGTCCATGATGACTTTATATATAGATAACTAAGGACGTTCTGTCTGAAACGCATAAACACACAAGTAGTGCTCAAAAAATTAAGGCAACACTTACACAACACTATGCAACTCCAAGTCAATGACTCTTCTGTTAAATCAACCTGTCCAGTTATGATGTAACACTGATTGTGAATCAATGTCTCCTGCTGTTGTGCAAACAGAACAGACAACAGGTAGAAATGATCGGCAATTAGCAAGGCACACCCTATAAAGGAGTGGTTCTGCAGAGGACCACAGACCAGTTCTCTGTTCCCCTCCTTTTTGGCTCTTTTGTTCACTTTTGCGTTTTGTCATTGTAGCTCATGCAGCATGGCCCATCAATGTGAGCTGTGGCAATAAGGATAGCGGTGTCTGTCAGCACTTTGTCCAGAGTATGAAGCAGATAGCAGGAGACAGGCCAGTACACCAGGAGACATGGAGGGGCCGTAGCAGGGCAACAACCCAGCATCAGGAATGCTACTTTCTCCTCTGTGCAAGAAGGAAAAAAAAGGAGAAGTGCGATAACGATGCAAAATGACCTTAAGCATGCCACTAATATCCATGTGCCTGCTCACACTATCAGAAACAGACTCCACAAGGGTGGTATGATGGCCCGACGTCCACAAGTGGGTATGATGTATATAGCCCAACACCTTGCAGGGTGATTTCCATTTGATTGAGAACACCAAGATTAGCAGATTCGACATTGGCGCCCTGTGCTCTTCACAGATGAGAACAGTGTGAAAGACGTGACAGAGTCTGGACACGCCGTGGAGAACAATCTGTTATCTGAATATCCTCCAGTGTTACCGGTTGTGCAGTGGGTCAGTAATGGTATGGGGAGGCATATCTTTGGAGGGCCGCACAAGCCTTCATGTACTTGCTAGAAGTACCCCGACTGCCATTAGGTACTGTGATGAGATCCTCAGACCCATTGTGAGACCATATATAGTTGCATTGGGCCCTGGATTCCTTCTGATACATGACAATGCTAGGTCTCATATGGATGAAGTGTGTCAGCAGTCCCTGAATGATACTTTGGACTGGCCTGTCCGTTCCTCAGACCTAAATCCAATCAAGCACATCTGGGACATGAAGTCTCGTTCTATCCACTAATGCCACTTTGCACCCCAGACTGTCCAAATGTTGGCTGATGCTTTAATCCCGGTCTGGGAGGAGATCATCCGCCATCTCATCAGGAGCATGCCCAGGTGTTGTAGGAAGGTTATACAGCCATATGGAGGCCACACACTACTGAGCCTCATTTTATTGTCTTGAGGCATTTCCACTGAAGTTGGATCAGCCTGTAATTTGATTTTCCACTTTAATTTTGAGTATCATTCAAAATCCAGACCTCAATGGGATATTAAGTTTGATTTACATTGATCATATTTATATTTTATTGCTCTCAACACATTCCACTATGTAATGAATAAAGATTTGCAGCTGGAATATTTCATTCATTGAATTCTGGGATATGGTACTTTAGTACTTGGTACTTCTTTTGAGAAGTGTGTGTGTGTGTATGCGTGTATTCCCAGTCATCACAGACACACACTCGCAGTACTTACCAAGATTTTCATCCAAATTTCACAGAATATGGGAACAATATCCACAATTTGTCCCAGATGAGTTTGATACATTTTTTTAACCCACAAGATGAAAGTAATTAGCCTTATCATCACCTTGCGATTTTTTGTTTTTGCTCTAATTTTTTTCCTCCCCTTCTTCCAAGAGCCATAACTTTTTTATTTTTCCGTCAATACAGCTCTATGTGGGCTTGTTTTATGTGGGACGAGTTGTACTTTTGAATGACACCATTAATTATACCACATATTGTACTGTAAAATGGGCTAACATTTCCAAGTGCGGTGAGATTGCAAAAACAATTGCAATTCCACAATAGTTTTTTATTTTTTATTTTTCATATTCACTATATGGTAAAATTGATCTGACAACATGATTCTCCAGGTTGGTAGAAGTATGGAGAACATGTATAGCTTTATATTTTATGATTTAAGTGGTGAAAAAAATGCAGAAGTTTGTAAAAAAAAGTCATAATTGTATTTTTCAGGATCTGGCGCTAAGTTATAGCTTATTTTTTGCGCTCTGAGCTGATGTTTTTACAGATGCAATTTTTGAGCAGATATAATGTTTTGAAAGTTTCATATTGTATTTTATTGCAATGTTGTGGACGACAAAAAAAGGTAATTGTGATGTTTTCAAACATTTTTTTTTCTTTACACTGTTTACCAATTGGATTTATGTTTTTTTGCTGTTTTTACTAGTCTCCTTAAGGGAGCTGAAGCTACGATCACCCAATGACTTGTGCTATACAAAACAGTGAATCAGCACTAAAACTAGAAGCCCAACATGAGGAATATTGTGGTTATCCACATTGTAAGCCTTTCTAAGGAATAAGTATAATTATGTTGGTCAGCTAGTTGTTACCTTGAGGTGGAGAATAGTCATCAGAATCTGTGTCACTTTCACTGCTATCTTCTACTAAGAAGTTGGGGTAATTCCACGACATGCTCACAATGCCATCTGACTCGTGTAAGAGAACATGTGCCAACATCCTGCCATGACAGTCCATAACTATAACCTGGCCATCCGCAGTGCCAAAGAGAACCTAGAAAAGAGAAGAACAGGCATTTTTCAAGCTGAATCTCTCTATCCACATCTATTACCAGTTCTGGTGATTGTGATATAAAGCAGTCTTCTATTTTTCATCATTTTCAGCATACAGTAGTCTTTCTTGGATACTCATATCACACGTCAACATAAAATGCCGGACAGTTCAACTCAGAAGCGCATAAGCATTTCACTAGTAAAATACTAAAGTGTATGCACACATTGGTGGTCTAGTAGCACGAGCGTCTGGCAAGTGGCACTCAATCAGATTTTTTCTTAGGGCCCTTTCACATTGTCATTTCCACAATCTGCACCAAAAACGCATGTGTTTTTCAGTGTATTTTCCTGCCACCGGGTGCAGTTTAGCAAATTTCTGCAACAAATCCTCAGCTTCGGAATATACCATAAATGAGTGCTGCTTTTCACAATTCTATAAGGTGAGTGAATACCGTAGCACTAGTGTTTTGTGTAACTGGGTAGTACCCTATTGTGCCCTATTTGTCACTCTATAGCTCATCTTCAAATGAATATTTTTGGTGTTTACTGTAAAATCTGTATCTCATCATCTTAAACGGGGAACACCAGAACCATGGCTTATGTTTACGGCCACCTGGAGGCTGACACTAATACACCTTAACAAAGAAGTCAACACTATTGCAGTGCTCTATTCCTAGCCTCCTGGTAGAAAGCTACTCATTTAGGAAAAATGCAGAAGAAAAGCAAAAGAGAATGAACAAAAAGCACATGCAGCCTGAGAGAAAAATAACATAATTGCATGTCAAAAAGGGCAGCCAAGGGAGAGTGTTGTGTCTCCAATGAAAGCTACAAGAATGAGACTTTACAATAAGTGACACAATTCTTAATTTTATAGGTGCATCTTGGAGGGGGGGGGGGGGAGATGCAGGAACTGTCAGATGTCCTAAAGTAGTCCCTGGAATGGGTAACAACAAAAATGTCTAATAGACTAGGTCTTGTGTGTTAAAGATGCATTTTAATTGCATGTAATGTCCCAAATAAAAAAGAATTTTGTGGATAAAGGATTTGGTGCTGGCTTCATCACTATATGAAACAACAAAAATGCTATTTTTTTCCACTGTAAGAATAGTCCTCACTCAGGCCAAAGCTTTAGCAACTGCTGCCTGCAGCATCTTCTTGCCAAGACTTGAGTCTACTGATGCACAAGTCTAGACTCTGTAAAATTTAGAAAAGGTGTGAACCAATAACCAAGCATTGGATGGCCCAGGAGGTTTCCAAAGCCCGGGTAGTGAGCTCTTTCACTGAATGGAGGGGATATGGCTTTAACCTGATATGTTTCTAGTATACCAGATGGGAATGGTTGTATTAGAGGTGCTCAGGCCTCTGCGTGGGGCTTCCAGAATTACAGACATGGCACCCAAACATCTGAATATAGCTGTGACTGCCAATTAGCACAGCTCTGATGTCTTCAAACTTGAGTAAATCTAATGCAGCAGGATGAGGGTGAGGGGCAGAAGGAAGGAAAGACAATGTCCTCATTGAAGTGGAAAGTGAAAACCTCCTTAGGGAGAAAAGAAAGTACCAGTCACAACACCACCTAGTCCTAGTAAAGGACTAGGAACAAAGAGTGAACGGAGAGGGGATCCAGCTCAGAACCTGACTGAAGGAGCTAATTGTTATAAGAAAAGCAACCTCACAGGAGAGATGGTGAGATATCCATAATGGGCTCAAATGAAGTGGACTGATTTGTGTCCAACAGAAGATAGAGGTCCTGTTGATCTGGGGGAGGGCCATCCTTGACTTCAGGCCGAATATAAGAGAAATGTCAAGACTTACAGCAATGAAAATAAGCCTTTTAAGTTTAATGAAAAATATGTAATGAGGAGGATTTTTGTGACAAGATCATGGCTGGATAACTGGGTCTGAAAGGTCTAATGCCCTCGGTATCTCTCCTTTAGCTTCCCTACCTGGTAGCAGTCCAAATCCAAGTTGGAAGCATGATTTGACCTATGTGAAGAGCGAGCCTGAGAGAAGGTCTAACAAGACTGCAACTGCATCTACATACAGTAACCTGGACAATGAACTCACCTGCACTTGGTTGAACTGACTACGCGACCTGTCATGTTGTTGCGGGGTAGCTGGTGGGTCACACTTAGTCTTGCCAGCGGTCAGAGTAGAAGGAGTGACAGAAACCTTGTGCAATCATTCAATACAGGAAAACGCAGATATCACTGGAGCAGAAAAGCGAAGGTGGAAATCAGAGCTCTTAGGAAACTTGGAGGCAGCCTTGACTTCAGGCCAGATATAGGAGCAAAGTCGATAGACTCACAGCAATGATAATAGGCCTTTGTTCAATAGTTCAGTGAAAGATATGTAAGGAGGAGGGTTTTTGTGCCCTGATCATGGTTGGATAACTGGATCAGAAAGAATGATGCCCTCAGTATCTGTCAATCCTCTCACTTAGCTTCCCAGCATGGTAGCAGTCCAAATCCATGAAGGAAGCAGATTTTAACCTGTGTGAAAAGAGCCTGAGGGAAGGGGGAACAAGGGGCAACTGCATCCATGTAGGGAGACTTGTACAATTAAAACTGATCTGCGGTTGCTTGAATTGACCATGCGACCTGTCATGTTGATGTGGTGTAGCTGGTGGGTCAGACTCAATCTGGCCAGTAGTGACAGTAGCAGGGGATATAAAGACCTTGTGCAGAAGTTATAAAGTAATGAACCAAATTCTGAGACACCTAGGTTAACTCAGCCACTGAATGAGCCAAATCCATGGACACAGATGGGTGGAAGGGGAAGGAAGGCACACACTTGTCACGGACAGGGGAAGGTCTCCTGAATGGACTTTGACAGAGGAGTAGGGAGGAAGCAAGTAGTGCTGTTCACTCTGTATTGGTCCAAGGGAAACTTGGGCTTATATGAGGCATAGACATAATCTAGATAACCGAGGCATCAGGGGCGTAACAACAATAGGTGCAGGGATCGCGTTCGCATTCGGGCCCTGCAGCCTAGGAGGGCCCCAAAAGTCCATTTGGCCTATAGAAAAAGACTAATACTATTAAAGATTTTCAATAATTGGGGGCCTCGTTGGAGCTTCCGCACCGGGGCCCCTGGGCCTGAGGTTACGCCACTACAAGGCATGCTGGAAAGGCAGGCATGTGTGGTCCCCTCTGGACTCAAACATAATGAGACACAGAAAAGACAAAAGGACAGGGAAATCAGTAGCTATAGCTGGTGTCAGAGAAAATGGAGAGAGCTGCTGGGGCATCACTGATGTTGAATCTTGAGCAGATGAACAGACTACCTCATTTGAAACTAAGTTCTGTTGAGGTCATGAGTGTTGAGGCTCAGACATGGTGACTGATCAGACATCTCTAGTTGAGAGTCTGAAGAAAAATACTGGTGATGGAAGAAGTGCAGAGCTGAAGTGATATTGGAAGCATCCCAGAGACAGCTACCCTGTTAAAAGACCAAGGGAAATTTGTGCTACCCAGGAAAACAAAAAGCCAAAGAGGGGAGCTTAAGATGGGCGGGGTTCATTGGCAGCGCTGATTAGCTGATGCAAAGGGGAGAAGCCGGCTAAGTCGCAAAGAAGCCAGGGACTCAGAGTCCCAGCCAAGCCAGCAGATCAGTAACTCTGTGGTAAATAGCAGGTGTTCCAAGGAAAGAAAAGATCGATCCTTCTTCTCCAAGGGGGCCTAATGGATTCCCTGGCACACCAGGATGCAGGGAGGCACACAAAGCAAGCATAGGCATAATATCACTTGGTAAACAGTACAACACAGGATTGCAGCAAGGGACATACGCCACTATCCCGGAGAGGCTTAATACCATGGACTAAGACCCGTCTGGAAGTCTCAGCTCCAGCTTCCATTCCATGCAACATATATTCTATGAAGGCAGGAGTACAAAAGGCAAAATGACCGGCCACCCAAGGTACTTGTTTGACGGCTGCATCAGTGTTTAAGGTGTTGCCATCCCAATGAGAGATGATACAGGGTGAACACTTTAGGCTGCATTTTTTTCCGCTTAGTAGGGTGTAACAGAATGGCGACATTGTGTTCTATTAAACATCCTAAAGGGGAAAAGATAGAAAGATTAGTTGCTAATCTATTATATCCAAAGTTCGAAACAGCTCTGAAACGCAGATCTGTGTCTGCCCCCTGTATAACACTAATCGAAAATAAACAGCTTGGTGGGGTTGGCTAGGTGTAGTCTGCTGGCTAAGGCTGCTTTCACATAACGATTTTTTCCCAGTCCGTGGGATCCTACTTTTTGTAGCATCCCACGGACAGGAAAGGAAAGCATCGGAGGTGACATCCAGATGCTTTTTCTGTGTCCAGGTCCGTGATTATCACGGATCCGGACACAGCGGGGCACACTTTCACTTCTGCAATGTATAATATACATTGCAGAAGTGAAATATAAGAAAGAGTTAAAAATAAATCAATATGCTCACCTATCCTCTATCCACCGCTGCCTCCCAGCATGGTCCGTGTGCTTACAGGACCTGTGATGATGTCACAGAGCATCATCGGGTCACATGACCGCAGTTACCGAGGTAATTGCGGTCATGTGACCAATGATGCTCTCTGACATCATCACAGGTCCTGTAAGCACACAGACCTTGCTGGGAGGCAGCGGTGGATAGAGGATAGGTGAGCATAATGATTTTTTTTTTTTTTTTTAACTCTTTCTTTTACTTAATTACACTTCTGCAATGTATATTATACATTGCAGAAGTGTAATTAGAAGGGTTGGAGCAATTTTAGTGTACTGAGCATGCTCAGTACACTAAAATAGGGTCCGAGGAGACATCAGATGTTTCCTTGGACCCTGCTCCATAGGGCCCCATGTTAATGGAATCGGATCGGATCGGATTTGGCATAATTGCCATCCGATTTGTCAGATCCGATTCTATCCGGTTTTTTATTCGGATGCAGTCTCCGATTTTTGCACTGGAAAGAAATCGGACAAAATCGGATCGGATGCGATTCGGATGGCAATTAGTGCACATCCGAATCGGTCCGATCCTCATAGGGTTACATGGGGGCAAATTCGGATCCGATGCTGTCCGATTTATATCGGACAGCATTGGATTTCACAAAATCGTAGTGTGAAACCAGCCTAAGGCTGGCTTCACACTGCAGTGTTTCACTGATCAGTGTCCATCAGTGTTTGGGTGCCAAAACCAGGAGAGAAACCAGGAAAGGAACTTGCAGAGAAAAACTATAATTGAAAGATTGTCACCTGTTCTGAGTTTTGGAGACAATCCTGGTTTTGGCACACAAACACTGATGGACACTGATCAGTGTAAAACTGCAGTGTGAAGGGGGCCTTAGAACAGACTTTTTTGTTTTGTTAAGGTATATTATTAGCGTCAGCCTCCAGGTGGCAGTAGACGTAGTCCATGGTTTTGGGTCCAGTGCTGAAGAAAATGGATTTTAATAATTCACCAAATAATTATTATTATTTGGATTAAGCAGGAGAAAATACTCACTTTTATTGCATATCTAAATGTGCCCAGCAATGGCTAAGCCTCTGGCTCTCCAAGATGGACAAGAAATAAATGGGTGAGATGGTGCTTTTTCCTGTATTAAATGTATGCCTCTATGTTATTCTGCCCTTCGATAGTACAAAACAATTTGAAAGATTTTCTATCATTCTAGCTATAAAACATCTAGACATCTTCACATGGATAGAACAGTAAAAAGTCAATAATTAATCATGTCTCCCAGGCACTCACTAAGGGAGGCTTCACACTTGCGTTCCCCGCCGCTGCATATTGCGGCAGGGTAGCGCAAGCCGAGCACATACACCGCACGTCCCTATGTTTCATATGGGGACGCACGGTGTATGCACTCGGGTGTGCATGGCCGTGCGCACCCATTGCCCGCGATGTGTGATTTGAACACATGTGGCGGCTTGCGTACAAATCATACATTCTCGTCTGCGCCATGAACGCAACATGTTGCGTCCATTGTGCGGACGAGAATGTATGATTTGTGCGCAAGCCTCCGCATGTGTACAAATCACACATGGCGAGCAATGGGTGTGCACGGCCATGCACACCCGAGCGCATACACCGTGCGTCCCCATGTTAAACATAGGGTCGCGCAGTGTATGCACTCGACTTGTGCTCCCCGGCCGCAATACGCAGCGGTGGGGAACGCAAGTGTGAAGTCTCCCTTACTGTGTTAAATACTAGATTCACAGGTAACATACAAATATGTGTCACTATGTATATGACTCATATGTCATTTTAATCAAGCAAGTTACTGTATCAGTGCATTAGCAGTGAAAGGATGGAAGCATTTAAAAGGGCTTTCACATACAGTCTTTGTGCTGGACTTCACTCTTTAACTGCAATAGAAAGCTCTAAATTTATGGAGGGGCTACTGGGTTGAGTTTATGGAGTGGCTGCTGACTGGTGGTGCAGGATAGCAGGGGATAATCAGAAAGTAAGTACCAAGTGGTCAGGACAGAAAAAATATTTCAAGCCATAGAATAGTCAAAACCCAAGCCAAAGTCGTTAACAGGAATCAAAGTAGCTGAGCTGAGAAGTGAACCAGGGTAAGTATAACTTATGGCTGACAACACAGAACAGAAAGCTAGGGATCTAAGTAGGGACGGACCCTTCCCCATGGCTGACGGCAGATAAATAATTACAAAAAAAATAATCAGCTCACTGCAGAAACATATGGCTGGAGGGACAAAAGTCTTAGCAATATTAACATTATAACATTACATTATTAATATTAACATTTAATCAAAACATGCTTGTGTCGTCCAGGGATATCTGCACTATTAGTGTGCCATGCACCAGGGGCAGGGGTGGTAGAAGCATCTACTGTACAGACACGGATGTGACAGTGAAATGTTACATTGTTATACAACCAAGAACATTAATTATATCATCAAAAGATCTGAAAAAACAACAACAGGTCTGAGGACTACAAAATCCTGGGTTCCTGGAAATTGTAAGAACTGATTGAATTTAAACAGAAACACAAATAGTTTAATAAAAACGCAATCTTTTATTTTCAGTTCTCTTTTAGCAAGTAATTCAAGTAGCGCAGCGTTACCACAATAGCAGATTATACGTGTCAACAATTGTAGAAAGATTCCTCAACATCTGGAGCTCTTAGAGCAGAAATGTCAGTAAAGTATGAAAAAATGCAATTCCAACTCCAAAGAAGGCATCAGAGGGGCTACGATGATGGGCAGTGCTAGGATCAAATCTTTACTGATCACCATAAATGAAGAGACATTGGTTGTGCAGTATACAATATTGCAAAATACATCACACAATTTCTGATTACTGAAAGAAAGCTACGGTAGTAAAATCTCCTAAAAACTGGACTACTGTGAAAAGCTGATGGACTGACTTGTCTCTGGTGCACATGTGGTGTTGAATAAATATTTATAACCAAATTAAGAGAAAAGAAAAAAGATCTTCTTTATTGTTCCAGGTGGCAAACTTCGCATTCGCATGTGGTAGCTTTTTAGTATAATTTAGTTTAACATATATTTATAGTTCAAATCCACATTAAGACACGGAAAATGTGGATGGCTTTTTATTTTTTTTTAGCTAATGGGTTTCTATTATGCTTTGACGTTTTCACCCATCTACAGAGTTGTTGATAATTTTCTGATCAGCTGGGGCTTCTCCAACCCCAAGAATGGGGCTCTGAAGAGCATCATGTGAACTGAGCGATGACCAGGCACCAGCACCACCGCTCCACTCAGTGCTCCTAGTGTGCCAGTGATGATGTTAAAATATGGCAGAAACATTGCTGTCAGTGTGAACCAATGCTGAGAATGCAGCCTGAAACAATCTAGGAATGTAAGGATCAGTATTGATCAGTAATGTGTTTTAAAGATCCATTACTAACATTCTCTTAGTGGCATTAGATTTATGTTCACACATGTAAAAATGTTTCCAGTGGCATTAAAAAACTTTCAATCTTGAAGCATCATACCAGCTTCAACCATGTTATATCGTTATAGGCACATACAGTTGTGGCCAAAAGTATTGACACCCTGCAATTCTGTCAGATAATACTCCGTTTCTTCCTGAAAATGATTGCAATCACAAATTCTTTGGTATTATTATCTTCATTTAATTTGTCTTAAATGAAAAAACACAACTTGTTTAACTTCAACTGAGGTACATCAGGTGTACATATTAGGGTATGTTCTCACTATTCAGAGGCGCTGTGTTGTGTTAAGTGCCAAATTGATAAAAGTGTAGGGAAAAAGAAGAAAAAAAGGGCACTGTCACAGCATCCAAGAATGACCATTTGAATGTACACAAAGGAACAAGTTTCCAGGACTATCTGTTCTCTTCCACCGACATCTGAGGATTGCTTTGTATACCTTCAACAAAGTGGTCATACCAATAGCTTCTTGGATCCTGTGACAGCCTGCGAGCACTTATCCGACAAGGCATAAAAAGTGTATATAGACTACAAACACATGATCTCTCACTAAAGGGCATAAAAAGTGTATAGAGACCTACAAACACATGACCTCTCACTAAAGGGCATAAAAAGTGTATATAGACCTACAAACACATGACCTTTCACTAAAGGGCATAAAAAGTGTAATAGACCTACAAACACATGACCTCTCACTAAAGGGCATAAAAAGTGTATATAGACCTACAAACACATGACCTCTCACTAAAGGGCATAAAAAGTGTATATAGACCTACAAACACATGATCTCTCACTAAAGGGCATAAAAAGTGTATATAGACCTACAAACACATGACCACTCACTAAAGTGTATATAGACCTACAAACACATGACCACTCACTAAAGGACATAAAAAGTGTATATAAAACTACAAACACATGACCACTCACTAAAGGGCATAAAAAGTGTATATAGACCTACAAACACATGACCACTCACTAAAGGGCATAAAAAGTGTATATAGACCTACAAACACATGACCACTCACTAAAGGGCATAAAAAGTGTATATAGACCTACAAACACATGACCACTCACTAAAGTGTATATAGACCTACAAACACATGACCACTCACTAAAGGGCATAAAAAGTGTATATAGACCTACAAACACATGACCACTCACTAAAGGGCATAAAAAGTGTATATAGACCTACAAACACATGACCACTCACTAAAGTGTATATAGACCTACAAACACATGACCACTCACTAAAGGACATAAAAAGTGTATATAAAACTACAAACACATGACCACTCACTAAAGGGCATAAAAAGTGTATATAGACCTACAAACACATGACCACTCACTAAAGGGCATAAAAAGTGTATATAGACCTACAAACACATGACCACTCACTAAAGGGCATAAAAAGTGTATATAGACCTACAAACACATGACCACTCACTAAAGTGTATATAGACCTACAAACACATGACCTCTCACTAAAGGGCATAAAAAGTGTATATAAAACTACAAACACATGACCTCTCACTAAGGCTGGGGTCACACACACAGATATCTGTGCAGATATTGTTCGCAGATCTCTGGTTTCAGTGAAATCATGGACACATTGTACCATTTAGTGGCTATGTACAAATAGACCAATTTGTCCATGATTTCACTTCAACCAGAGATCTGTGAACAATATCTGCCCAGATATCTGTGTGTGTGACCCCAGCCTAAAGGGCATAAAAAGTGTATAGAGACCTACAAACACATGATCTCTCACTAAAGGGCATAAAAAGTGTATAGAGACCTACAAACACATGACCTCTCACTAAAGGGCATAAAAAGTGTATATAGACCTACAAAGACATGACCTTTCACTAAAGGGCATAAAAAGTGTAATAGACCTACAAACACATGACCTCTCACTAAAGGGCATAAAAAGTGTATATAGACCTACAAACACATTATCTCTCACTAAAGGGCATAAAAAGTGTATATAGACCTACAAACACATGACCACTCACTAAAGGGCATAAAAAGTGTATATAGACCTACAAACACATGACCACTCACTAAAGTGTATATAGACCTACAAACACATGACCACTCACTAAAGGGCATAAAAAGTGTATATAGACCTACAAACACATGACCACTCACTAAAGTGTATATAGACCTACAAACACATGACCACTCACTAAAGGGCATAAAAAGTGTATATAGAACTACAAACACATGACCACTCACTAAAGGGCATAAAAAGTGTATATAGACCTACAAACACATGACCACTCACTAAAGGGCATAAAAAGTGTATATAGACCTACAAACACATGACCACTCACTAAAGGGCATAAAAAGTGTATATAGACCTACAAACACATGACCACTCACTAAAGTGTATATAGACCTACAAACACATGACCACTCACTAAAGGGCATAAAAAGTGTCTGGAACACAAATATTTGTGTTGTATTTAGTTTATTAAATGTCCCAAAAAATCTGAGTTAACTTAACCCATCCAACAGTCAAGAATGGAACATGTGGAGAGCAAATGAGATATTTACCTCGGGTTTCAACGACTGACTTGATTGTATGACAGACAAGAGGCAAGAACTGAATGTTTCAAACAATTCAAGTGTACAAAAATTGTAGAAAACATTTTTAAATCTAAGAATGTGGCAGAAACAAGTTGACTTATAAGGAATCATTTCTTTATTTATACTTTGTGTTGTCTTATTGTGAAGTCAGCCTTACTTATTGACACTATTGGTAGATGACAACTGCATTATTAATGAAAGATTAATAACAAGGAGCAACAACAAAAAAATCATCATAAAATAGGTAAAATGAATGCAAAGGTTGTCAAGGCCACTGTGTGAATCAGCCTGATTTTGGTCAGCACAAGTCACAAAACAGAATGGATTACGATTCATGCTGATCAGCGTTTTACTCCCCTACTTACAGTCAAAGCGGGCAAACTTACAAGGTGCAGCTTTTTTCAACCACCTTTCCTAAAACCTTGGAGCAAATTGTGCAAACTATATCAAGAGGAGCTTTACATGTATGACATTTACACCACTTCTACCTTTTTAAGTGCTTTCCAAATGTAGCAAAGAGTGAAAAGTTGCAAATTATTGCTCTAGAATGCACAACGTCTTCTACATCACAAAAGTGGAGCAAATCATTTATTGCCTTATACAAGTGTGTTGTGACTCAGCAATAAAGTTTTTATGAACCTCAAATAGATAGAGGGGGATACTGTATAGAAGAAGGCGGGAAAATACAATTAGTTGAAAAAGAAAGTTCAAATGCAGTTTGCTCATTGACTTTGTATAAGTGGCCAAGGAGAAGAGAAGATCTGTTGAAAGGTTCTGTTTATTGCAAAGAGACGTTTATCATGTTTGCACAGAAACTTAACATAGTGAAATACGATCTATCTTGGTCACATGTGTCAATGTATTACTAAGTAAACCATTCATTCTATCTACAACCACTTCTTTATTTATAATGCCTAGAACACGGCATTGTTCAACCTATCCTCAAATTGTTTATTAACCTACTTATTTCACCTGTGCACACCTTTTGTTTATGAACTTGTATTAATTATTTAAAGGGAATCTGTCAGTAGGATCAACCCTCATAATCCTTCTATATGGGCATGAAGGTTATAGAAAGTTGAAGAAAATGATACCCTAAAGGGATCCTGTCATCTCCAGAACGCCTCCTAAGCTAGCAAAACATGTCCCTGCAGCATCCCATCACTAATCTCACACTCCTTTTGTCTCCTAAAAGCATCCTGTGAAAGTGCATAAAAACGTTTTAATACTTACTCATTAGGGATTATAATTAGCAGGGGCTATATTCTTTGGTCACCAGGGTGGGCTGTTTTGCAGGCTCCAGGATCCACCCTCTCTCTGTCTGTTTGCTCTGCTTGTGCTTTGCTTGTGCAGGCTTTACCCTCCCCCCTCTCTATCACTCACAGAATGCAAATCATTAGTCCTGCCTTCAGCTGCACATCACAGCAGATGACTAAAGAATATAGCCCCTGCTATTTATAATCCCTAATGAGTAAGTATTAAAACTTTTTTATGCACTTTCACAGGATGCTTTTAGGAGACAAAAGAAGTGTGAGATTAGTGATAGGTTGGTGCAGGGACATGTTTTGCTAGCTTAGGAGGCGTTCTGGAGGTGACAAGATCCCTTAAATATCTGTGATTCGACCTTATCTTTATTCTAGATTTAGCTACATTTTTCTTTTATGCAAATAAGCTTTTAAAGGGAACCAACCACGTCAGATGACGACTATAAGCTGTTAATACATGTCCCTGCACCCTACCTACACCATTCCACCTATGTTTTTCTTCAGAATATTGATAAATGTAAACCGAAATATACACTTTATAAAATGACATGCCTGTGTACTTCTGGGCGTCTCCTTCTGGGTCAGTTACTAGAGGGCTGTGTCTCCAGCAGCATGACTGGCTTCTCTAGCCCTCCCTCTTACTTTGCAGGACGTCACATGAAGGGACGGGAGCTGCCTTGCGTGCCTGCCCACTGATAGATAACATCACGCCCTCTCACTTTCTAAGAGCCTGGCCGCGTCATGAAAGGGGCGGGGCTCGCCGTGATTTAGCCCCGCCCCTTTCATGACGCGGCCAGGCTCTTAGAAAGTGAGAGGGCGTGATGTTATCTATCAGTGGGCGGGCACGCAAGGCAGCTCCCGTCCCTTCATGTGACGTCCTGCAAAGTAAGAGGGAGGGCTGGAGAAGCCAGTCATGCTGCTGGAGACACAGCCCTCTAGTAACTGACCCAGAAGGAGACGACCAGAAGTACACAGGCATGTAATTTTATAAAGTGTATATTTCGGTTTACATTTATCAATATTCTTAAGAAAAACATAGGTGGAATGGTGTAGGTAGGGTGCAGGGACATGTATTAACAGCTTATAGTCGTCATCTGAGGTGGTTGGTTCCCTTTAAAATATATGGGCTGGAAAGAGAATTCCCTGAGAATCTGCCTGCAGTGCTTACTTTAAATAAAAGGATGAGACATGCAATGACTGACACTTTGCTCTCTAAAGACACACAGTCCTCCAGTGAGATCAGAGCTAAAAGAGTACAGCAGAAGTGAACTGTCTCATTACAAACACATTTGCATCTACAGGAGTCCTCTCATAATGCTGGCAGCTCTACTGCAAAGCTGTGTCTGATTATAACCAGCACAGTACAGCAGAGCTGAAGCATGTCTCATTATACAGGGTGGGCCATTTATATGGATGCACCTAAATAAAATAAGAATAGTTGGTGATATCAACTTTCTGTTTGTGGTACATTAGTACATTAGTATATAGGAGGGGCAAAACTTTTCCAGATGGGTGGTGATCATGGCAGCCATTTTGAAGTCGGCCAATGTGGATCCAACTTTATTTTTTTCAATGGGATGAGGGTCATGTGACACATCAAACTTATTGAGAATTTCATAAGAAAGACAATGGTGTGTGTGATTTTAACGTAACCTTATTCTTTCATGAGTCATGCCACTGGACATCTGAAATTGTTACATGATTCAGATATCCAGTGGCATTGAGGTTTCCATTGATGAAGAATGGCCCCACTATCTTTGTACCCCATATACCAAACCATATCATCAATTTTTGTGTTCCAACAGTCTTGGAGGGATCTATCCACTGTGTGTTAGTGTCAGACCAATAGCAGTGGTTTTGTTTATTAACTTCACCATTCACAAAAAAGCTTGCCTCATCACTCATCGGAAGGCAATTGTCTATGCTGTGAAGATACGAGATGTGCAGCATCTGAAACAACGGATACTGGAAGCCTGTGCTAGCATTTCTTCTGCAGTGTTGCTATCAGTGTGTCAAGAGTGGGAGACAATCCAACACAATGGCCACCACTTTGAACACATTTTATAAGTGGTCATAAACTTGTAAATAACTCATGAAAGAATAAAGTTACGTTAAAACCAAGCACACCATTGTTTTTCTTATGAAATTCTCAATACGTTTGATGTGTACATGACCCTCTTCCCATTTAAAAAAATAAAGTTATATCCAAAATGGCTGCCATGGTCATCACCCATCTGGAAAAGTTTTCCCCCTCCCATTTACTAATGTGCCACAAACAGTAAGTTGATATCACCAACCATTCCTATTTTATGGCTCACCCTTTATACGCAAAAACATTTGCAGTTGTCCTCTCACAGTGCTGTCAGCTCTTCTATACTGGCATTCCCCCAAAATGACTGTGCATGAGATAGAAGCTGAAGCACTGTGAAAGGACAACTGCAACTGGAAAGATGTTTGTAAGTAGACAAAGTTTAATGCTCCTCTACTGTGTTATTTTTTGACACCTTTCACTCTCTCCTCAGCCCTAAAGTGCATACCCATATCATTGACCTCTGTGCTGGTGATCTGGCTTCTTACTTTACAAAAATATATATATATATCCACCAGTGCTGTTACACTTTTTCCCTCCCACATCTCCTCTGGCTCACTCTCAACATTTGACCCTGTCATAGAAGAAGAAGTCTCCAGGCTCCTCTCTTCCTCTCATCCCACTATATGCAACCACTGACCCCATTTCCCTCACATCTACTCCAGTCTCTCTCTCTGGTAGTCACCACTCACCTAACTAAAATTTTCAATCTCTCATTGTCTTCTGGCATCTTCCCCTCCTCCTTCAAACACTCCATTGTTACTCCATTACTAAAGAAAACTTCTCTTGACCCATCCTGCACTATTAACTACAGACCAGTCCCCAATTTTCCTTTAATCTCTACACTCTTAGAGCGCATGGTCTACTCCCACCTCATCTGTTACCTTTCCACTTACTTTCATCTATATCCATTACAGTCTCGCTTTGGTCCCCTACTTTCTACAGAAACTGCCCTCACCAAAGTGACCAATGACTCACTGACGGCAAAACATAAATGTGACCACTCTCTGTTTATTCTTCTTGACCACCATCTCCTACTCGCAATGCTGCACTCCATCGGCATAAAGGACTCCGCTCTCTCCTGGTTCTCTTCCTATCTTTCTGACCGCTTTTTTAGTGTATCATTTGCTTGCTCCATTTTTTCTCCTCTTCCTCTCACTACTGAAGCCCCTCACTGTCCAGTCCTTGGCCCTCTTCTTTTCTCTCTCTACACAGCCCCTATTGGACAGATCATCTTCAGATTTGGCTTCCAATACCATCTTTATGCTAATGTCACACAACTATACACTTCACCCCCTGACCTTACCTCTGCGGTATTACAGAACACCGAAGACTGTCTAACCGCAGTTTCCAACATCATGTCCACTCTCTACCTGAAACTCAACCTTTCCAAAACTGAACTTCTTCTGATCCCGCCCTCTACTAACCTCCTTAAATGTGACATCTCCCTCTCAGTGTGCAGCACCATGATAACTCCTAAGCAGCAGGCTCGTTGTCAGGGTGTTATGTTTGACACAGATCTCTCCTTTACCTCCTATATACAATCTATCGCCCACTCTTGCTGCTTGCACCTGAAGAACATATCTACAATCCGCCCCTTTCTCACCATGGAAACAACAAAAACTCTCACTATGATCCTGATCCACTCCCACCTTGATTATTGTAATTCTCTATTAATTGGCCTCCCCCTCACTAGACTTTCCCCCCCTCTCCAGTCCATCCTCAATGCAGCAGCTAGGGTCACCTATCTGGCTAACCGTTACTCTGACGCTTCTGCTCTGTGTCATTGCACTGTCTGCCCAAACACTATAGATTCAATTCAAATTGCTTATTCTCATCCACAAAATTCTTCACAGTGCAGCACCTCCATACATGTCCTCCCTCATCTCAAACCAAAAAGCTCTACACAGATTGGCTGGTGGCCACTCATGCAGCCTTTACCAACCCCCATTTCTCCAATGTGGCTGGACCATCATTGTAAAAAAGCACCTGTACTTTGTGTCACACCATCTCATTGTAGATAGTAACCTTTATGTGCAGAGCCAACTTTTTTTTTTTTTGCTTCAATTATTGTATTGTATTTGTTACTTATGACTGTACCCCTCTGAAATGTTAAGTGCTGCGGAATATGTTGGCGCTATATAAAGATTATTTATTATTAGAAACAAATGTAATATAGAAGGCTGAAAACCGGGCACTAGCAGAGTTCCAGGCTTGTATCACAATCACTGAACATAATTGATTGTCAAACAGCAGACAGCAGAATTTTAAATAGCATTGCTCTACCTGTCAGTTGTAGGTAGTATCAAGTGTATAAAGAAAACAGGTGGCACTCACCAAAATTATGTTACTGTGTAAGATCTTTATTCCATAATCTTCAGGAATCAGTGGTTACACCGATGCAGGGAAAGGAGTAGGTGCAGGTTGGATGGGCGCCCCGTGACGCGGGTTACCCGTTGAAGCGGTACCCGCGAAACGGGGCGTCCATCATCCACCCTGCACCTCCTCTCTTCCCTGCATCAATGTAATCACTGATTTCTGAAAATTATGGAATAACGATCTTGCACAGCAACATCATTTTGGTGAGTGCCACCTGTTTTCTTTATGCACTTTATTTATTATTAGCTCTAATCTCACTACATAACTGCGTGTTACAATAAGAGCAAAGGGTCATTCCATGTCAAGTGAACCAATGATTATTACCTCTATATTTTTAATTCTTTTGAGATTTTGTTATTTGATAATAGCATGTCAGACAATGCAAAATGTGAAGAGAAAAATTTTAAAAAAAATTTTTTTTTTTTTTAAATGATTTTCAAAGTTCGGAAAAAGTGTGAATTTCGCTGTTGCCTGCCTTTACGTTTCTCCTCATAACTAAGGCTAGGAATAAGATAGAGAGACAAAATAAACACCATTCTACTCAGAACTATACAGGCTTTCATCAGATATGTCACAAGAGGATCTTTGTTAATATTTTACCCATGTGATCGCAAGCGCAAAACTTTAAAACGCATTTCCGAAAAATCGGCGCGCTTTAAATATTTCAAAAACTGCCCATGTGTCTGCTTTGCTCTTAGCCACATCTGTACCAAATTTCAAGTTGGGATCGCGATGGCATCATATTTTAAAATACTTTACTATTAATAGCGTCAATGGGTCATTCCATATCAAGTGATCTAAATATGAATATTTTTTTTTACCTGACGTCTTTAGATTTTTTAAATTTTTTTTCCTTTATGAAGTACTACTTTAGTTAATTACAAATTAAAAGTTTAGAATTTTTTTCTTCATCAGTTAATTTTTTACAGATTTTTAAAGTTTAAAACAAAAGTGTGAATTTTGGCCTGGTATGACTCTACATTTTTTTTTTATCTTGGGCTAGAAATAAGATAGAGAAACAAAATAAACACCATTCTACTCAGAACTGTCCAGGCTTTCACCAGATATGTCACAAGAGTATATTTGTTAATTTTAATTTTTTACCCATGCGAACGCAAACGCAACATTTTGAAACGCATTTCCGAAAAAACGTTTTAATAAAAATTTTCCAAAACTGCCCATGTGTCTTTTATGCTCTTAGCCACATCTGTACCAAATTTCAAGTTGGGATCGTGATGGGATCCTATTTTAAAATATTTAACTATTATAGTGTCAATTCAAAAATCTTGAATTCAGATCTGTTCAACCTGTGGTCTAAAAGCGTGGGGTCTATATTTATCAAATCCATTATTTTTAGACATTACTGTATTATTTTGATATGTTACAGCTTAGAAGCGCAAAAAATTAGAGGGGGAGCGCACTAAGGCGATAAATGAGGGACACCAGCGTGTTATTAACAAAGGTAATCCACTCACCTGGTATGGTTGTGAGAGTCACAACCACCTGTAGAAGTTTTGGCCGATGCAGATCCCGGGATGCAGATACATACAGTATAGGAGAAAAAGAGCCGGGGTTTGTCCGCGCTAGACCACAGGGAAAACCGAGGATGCAAGCAAACCTTTGAACCTTGCTGCCCTGATGAAGTGGCCAGGTGGCCATGAAACGCGTTGGCTTGAGTGTAAATAAAGGTTTGCTTGCATCCTCGGTTTTCCCTGTGGTCTAGCGCGGACAAACCCCGGCTCTTTTTCTCCTATACTGTATGTAACAGCTTAGAAGCAGGAGAGGACATATAGGAAAAAGCTTTGTTAGGGCTCAACCTGAGAAAGCACAGGGATAGACAGTGAATGCAGAGCAGATGATAGGCCAGCAGCTCTGTCAATCATGTTAAGTGTCTACCCACTGCATTCAGGAAGTAAGACAGCTCGTTCAGACCTTTCATGTCCTGACATGTCTGGACATCTTCACTCCTGAACAAACAATAGTCTGTACAAAGCCATCAAGGCTGTGTACTAAAATATGGGTGAGTAAATATATTAATAGTTTAATGCTTTTATTATTAAGGGCCCATACACACAGTGCTATTCTTAGGGATCATCATTCAGAAAAACAGCCCCATTGATTTCTATGGGGTTCACCACATGCAGTGTTTTTGGAAACAATCAAGAGTGAGTAAATCACTGCTTGAACTACTTTTTAATCGCTGCAATAAACGCAGCATTTATCATTTATATAAAAAAAGCTGCCATTTTTTTCACTAGCGATTAAAAAACTAACGCATATGTGGTAAAAACTTGGTAGAAAAACAAGCTGCCAAAACTGCAGCGTGTATCTGCAGACAGAAAAAACTGTGCGCGCTAGCCCTAAAACTCACTTTATAGTAATACAGTTCTATCGCAAGTGTACTGTAAATCTTTATTTTTATTACCTATCTTCCTTACTTAATATTAACTGTATTTTTCCCACACAGCAATGGCTGCTACTTCTCAAGAAACAGCATTTTATCATAGACACTGTTGCAATCCTTTTGAAAAAATATGAATATGATTGGCGCTGGTGGCTGGCTACTGTACTCTCCAAAGATTGTGAAAATGAAGAAGTAGAATTGACTTTATTGCATCCTTCTGGTCCAGCGCCATCCTTTGTGTATCCAAGAAAGCCAGACATTTTAAAAGTGCACAAAAATCAGATATTAACTCAGGCGGAGCCTAACACCGTGACAGGCCGGACATACTCTTTGACACACAAGGAAATGGCGATTGCTAGTAAGCGTTTATGGACAAGATTACATTTCACCCACTAGAAGGGACAAATTGATAAAATGCCACTTTAAAAACATACTATCAATTGTTTGATTAGTTCATAATTTATAGAACGATGATTTAACTACTGTACTATTCTTATTAAACACTTCATAAATCACATGTTTAGTGATAGAATAGAAAACAAATTTATATGTATAAATAGGGGTTAACATTTTTGGTTCTTTTAATCTTGTTTAATCAAACTTGAGGATATGATCACCTTTCTTCTTTTGGTTTGTTCAATACATTCAAGTTGAAAATGCTGAGCGTTGTGTTCTGATGATTAAGATGTATTTATCCTGGCACTTATGGGATTTGTTTTTTGTGTTTCTTTTTTGTTGCATATAAATGTTTTATTCAATAAGTTGTGATAACTCATACAACCATAAAATAAAAAATTATAAATTTGACAGGTCCCAAGTTGAATCTCTGCACAAATATAACCAAGAACACAATCAGTCATTTTTTCACAATTGCCCGTCAATAGTTTGAATTTGATATAAAGAAACATAGTCTTGTAACATATCAAATGAAAGCTGTTACCGTTCTGAGTAAAATGATGCCTCTCCCACTTCATTATCTTATTTCTAGCCTGAGATAAAAATATGTAAAGTCATACCAGGCCAAAATTCACCCTTTTTTTAAACTTTAAAAATCTGTAAAAAATTAACTGATGAAGAAAAAAAATTCTAAACTTTTAATTTGTAATTAACTAAAGTTGTACTTCATAAAGAAAAAGTATTAAAAAAATCTAAAGACGTCAGGTAAAAAAAATATTCATATTTAGATCACTTGATATAGAATGACCCATTGACGCTATTAATATTAAAATATTTTAAAATATGATCCCATCGCGATCCCAACTTGAAATTTGGTACAGATGTGGCTAAGAGCAAAGCAGTCACATGGGCAGTTTTTGAAATATTTAAAGCGCGCCGATTTTTCGGAAATGCGTTTTAAAGTTTTGCGCTTGCGATCACATGGGTAAAATATTAACAAAGATCCTCTTGTGACATATATGGTGAAAGCCTGCACAGTTCTGAGTAGATTGGTGTTTATTTTGTTTCTCTATCTTATTTCTAGCCCGAGATATGATAGAAAATGTAAAGCCATACCAGGCCAAAATTCGCACTTTTTTAAAACTTTAAAAATCTGTAAAAAATTAACTGATAAAGAAAAAAATTCAAAACTTTTTTTTTTGTAATTAACTAAAGTTGTACTTCATATAGAAAAAAAATTTGAAAAATCTGAGGACGTCAGGAAAAAAAAATATTCATTTTTGGATCACTTGACATGGAATGACCCCAAATTATCAGTCATTACATGTCTCACACTGGTAACGACAACTCCTTTCATGTAAAATGAGAAGTGGAGGGGGATTGTCAAGGAAATTGGTGTCCAGCCTATAGATCTTAACAGCTCACTTGACCAAAAGAAAAACATGGCTTTCTCTGGATAACGTCATCAGATCACAGATATTAAGATTTCCTTATTTTCAACTTTCTATGACCTACATGCCCATGTAGACTGCTTAGAAGAGTTGATCCTACTAACAGATGATCTTTAAAATATTCTTAAAGCATTTATTCACAACATTTTTCATTATATTTGCTCCTACTTGTACCTTAAAAATAAAAAAATTTAAAATATATATATTTTTTTTTAAATTAAAGCTAATTTTCAACAATATTATCCACAGTGCCCACCCAATCTACAGTATATATACACTTTTATGCATTACTTTGAAGATTTTCTAAGTACGGTAATAAAAAGTTAACACAACCTTGGCAGCAACCTGAGGGGTTTTTGACTTTTAGCAACGGACATCTATATCTAAAATACTATATGCTGACATTTTAGATTGTGAGGAATAGTTCCCTGGGACCTTTACAGATTGTTAGACATAAAGGGCTACCTGACCCTTGGAGTTTTTCTCTGCATAGATTCTATAAATTAATAGCCATTACACTTATCAAATGTAAATTGTTCTGAAATGGACTGCCATTTGAAAATAGCAAAGTAACCATTTGGCAAATTAATTTTTTAATTCATATTAAAGCCATATGAGTCAAATAGTGTGCATCTTTTTTCAAATGTAAATATGAATATATTTTTATAATTTAGGTAATCAGATACCTGCTGATCATCCGGCGTCCAGATACCACAGGTGATTTGACTTTCCAGGTTGATCTCTGATGACCAATGTCGTTGACCACTCACTGAGCCCACAAGTACAAATCCATCTCGGTATGATATCAAAGCTTGAGTGCCATCGTGACTCCAAGTAAAGTCACTAACCTTTAAGATAAAAAAAAGAGAACACAATTAGTTTATTTGCAATATTAAGAATATAGCAAGAAATGTATGCACACAACATGAACATTGATTCAAGAATCCTAGTTTTACTTTTTCATCTACAAGGGTAATACTAGCACAAAGACCCATGATCATCGTTGTCTAAAATCCACTAATGTTTAATGTAAATCCATTTAAAAATTAGATGGCACAGAAAAGTTTTCAGATACATTCTGAGTTGATGCGACTCTTAATTATACTGTTAAGTAAACAAAAAAGGACAAAAAGATCTTTAAAAGACTTCAATATGATTTTGATTGAAACATGTATCACCTGAGAATCTTTAACCCTATAAGCGTACTGCGTAACATAGCATTTAAGTATACAATATGGTACCAATGGTTTGGATACTTGTATGTAGCAATTCAAATTACAAAAATAGTGTCATATGTTGAGTTTTTCACATAAAGTGGAATAGAAGAGGATAAATATCATATCAAATGTTTTATATGGTCTATATCAGAATAAGACATGACTGATTTTGACATTAAATTAAAGCAATAGGTTTGCACCAGTAATCAGCATCATGTAAATAGGTACAAAAAACATTCAAAGTAATCTTAAATACAGAACTAAGAACATATTCTCTTCTGTGGTCAAATCGAACATACGGTAACTGAATTTGTCTGATATGAAACTTAAACATTAGGTTTCTAGAGATAAACTGCATCATGAGAATAAGTAAAAACCTTGTGTTGAATATTTACACCATGTTCCAAATTATTATGCAAATTGGTTTTAAGTGTCATAGGGTTTTTTTTTTTCTTCAATGAAACCCATAGATGTTATTGTGTCTCAGGGTTCTTTGGATCATTGAAATCAATCTCCGATACCTGGGATAATTAGTTTGGCAGGTGAGCCCAATAAAACTGGGTGTTCCACAATATTACGCAGGCAACAGTTTTCAAGTAACATGGGAAAGAAAAAGGATGTCTCTGCTGCCGAAAAGCAGCAAATAGTGCAATGCCTTGGACAAGGGATGAAAATATTTGATACTGCACGAAAACTTAAGCGTGATCATCGTACTGTGAAGAGATTTGTGGCTGATTCTGAGCGCAGACATGTTTGTGCAGATAAAGACAGAATGGGGAAGGCTTCTGTCAGGCAAGTTCATCGGATTAAGAGAGCAGCTGCTAATAAGGCCTTACAAACCAACAAACAGATATTTGAAGCAACTGGTGCCTCTGGAGTTCCTCGATCCTTCAAAGGCTTGCTGAGGTGCATAAACCTACTATTCGGCCACCCCTAAACAGTGCTCAAAAGCAGAAACGGTTGCAGTGGGCCCAGACATACATGAACACTAATTATCACACAGTCTTGTTTACTGATGAGTGCCGAGCAACCCTGGCTGGTCCAGATGGATGGAGTATTTGATGGTTGGTGGATGGCCACCATGTCCCAACAAGGCTGCAACGTAAGCAAGGAGGTGGAGGAGTCATATTTTGGGCCGGAATCATTGGGAAACAGCTGGCCCCTATAAGGTTCCTGAAGGTGTGAAAATGACCTCTGCAAAGTATATGGAGTTTCTGACTGAGAACTTTCTTCCATGGTACAAAAAGCAAAAACGTAGCTTCAGGAGCAAAATCATCTTCATGCATGACAATGCACCACTTCATGCTGCAAAGAATACTTCTGTGTCATTATCTGCTATGGGCATTAAAGGAGATAAACTCATGGTGTGGCCACCATCTTCCCCTGATCTCAACCCTATAGAGAAACTTTGGAGTATAATCAAGCAAAAGATCTATGAGGGTGGGAGGCAGTTCACATCAAAACAGCAGCTCTGGGAGGCTATTCAGACATCATGCAAAGAAATACAAGCAGAAACTCTCCAGAAACTCACAAGTTCAATGGATGCAAGAATTGTGAAGGTGATATCAAAGAAGAGTTCCTATGTTAACATGTAACTTGGCCTGTTAGGATGTTTTGGAGTTAGCTTTTTTTATCTCAGTGAATGTGACCTCCTAATGCTGCAAATTCAACAAATGAGCATTTTCAGTTCTTTCAAATATATCAAATGTTTAGAAACTCTACTGTGCGTAAAAATTTAGAACAATGCATTTAGAGTGTTTTTTTTAATTATGAACATTCTACTGTTATCATTGGGAGGTTTCTTCAATAAAATTCGATGTATACTCTAATGCAGGGGTCTCAAACACGCGGCCCGAGGGCCGCATGCGGCCCCTGGGGCTTCACTATGCGGCCCGCAGCACCTTGGACAACTTAATGATGCATCGCC
The DNA here is from genome assembly GCA_033576535.1 of Allobates femoralis. Classification (NCBI taxonomy): domain Eukaryota; kingdom Metazoa; phylum Chordata; class Amphibia; order Anura; family Aromobatidae; genus Allobates; species Allobates femoralis. The sequence goes on from JARQOC010000001.1 coordinate 449,478,042, forward strand.
CCAGTGCAGGGGACTGCTACAGTCCCCGCTGTGTGATGACTTCCGTCCGTGGCATTAACAAGCTCTGCCACTCAGTAAGATCAATGCAAGCTGCCAGCCAATGAGAGGCCCACAGCTGATGGCGGAATATGACGTCACATGGGAGCATCTGGCTGGCAGATTGCATTGATCTTGATGAGCAACAGAGCTTGTCTGAGCGGCGGCTGGAGGAAGTCATAGCACAGCGGAGGCCGGAGGTCAGCACAGCGGGGACCACGGCGGCCCCTTGCACTGGAGCAATGCATCATTAAAGTGAGAAAAGTGTGAGAGGGTGTGTGTATGTGAGTGAGGATGTGTGTATAAGAAAGTGTGCGTGAGGTGTGTGTGTTTCAGTGTGTATGAATGTGTGAGAGTGTGTGTGTGAGAGAATGTGTGTGTGGGGGTTTGTGTATGTGAGTGTGAATAAGTGTGTATGTGAGTGTGTAAAAAGAAGGTAAAACAGGATGGGTGGCATCACTATAAAAGTAGATCAGGATGGAGGACATACCTAGAAAAGGGGATCAGGATGGGGGACATCGGTACAAAAGGGGACCAGGATGCGGGAGCACACTACAAAAGGGGTCCAGGATGGGGGAACATCACTACTAAAGGGGATCAGGATGGGGGACATCACTAGAAAAGGAGATCAGGATGGGGACATCACTAGAAAAAGGGATCAGGATGGGGACATCACTAGAAAAAGGGATCAGGATGGGGACATCACTAGAAAATGGGATCAGGATGGGATACATCAGTAGAAAAGGAGATCAGGATGGGGACATCACTAGAAAAAGGGATCAGGATGGGGACATCACTAGAAAAAGGGATCAGGATGGGGACATCACTAGAAAATGGGATCAGGATGGGATACATCAGTAGAAAAGGGGATCAGGATGAGGAAAATCACTAGAAAAAGGGATCAGGATGGGGGACATCACTAGAAAAAGGGATCAGGATGGGGGACATCAGTAGAAAAGGACATTACTACAGGATGGGGATATTACTACAAGAAGGGGATCAGGATTTGTACTTTACTACATTGAGCAAAAAATTCTGGTGTTACTAAAAATATCAATTAGTCCTACAAGAGATGCGGCCCCCCGCTATAAATGTTTTTCTATGTGCGGCCCACCAACCTAACAGAGTTTGAGACCCCTGCTCTAATGGGTGATGACTTTTATTACACTGACTGTAATTTGCACCAACCATTTAGGAAAGTCAGAGAAAAAGAACATTTGCATAATAATTTGGAACATAGTGTATATAGCATCAGTAGAATATTCCCTTCTGTGATGAGACGTAACAGAGTTTGTTTGACATTAAATTAAAACATTAGGTTAACACCCCCTATCTGCATCTTGTGAATGGGTATAAAACATGTTCAGAATAATATTTCTATAAAATTGGTTTGAACATTTATTGTGTGATGATGTGGGGAACAAATTTGGAGTCATGTTATGATCACTGCAATTAAATGCAAATTGTGACCATGTCTTAAATCATAATGTGGGGGTGATCCATAATACAAAATATATCTATCTAGGCTGAAACCTGATGGTTCAAATGAACAATATCAAACCACAATATACTAAACATGTGGTAATAAAGCATGAAACCACATGAGGTGGCTGGATATAAAATTACACTTAGGTTAATAAGGACATAAGTAAACCGCATGGTGTGAACGAACGTGTACAGAACACTTTCCAAATAAGAACATATAAAATAGAGGTGTAATAGAATATTCAGTTCTAAAATAAATAAAAAAAAAAAACAACAACCACATATATGCACCTGGATCTTTGTGCAACATCTTTTTGGGCAAATTCACACGTTCTTTATTTGGTCAGTATTTTAGGCTGCATTCACACACACCGTATTTGTCGCGTCCTTTTATGCGCGCTTTTTCCCCAAAAGAACATTTGTGTGTGTTTCCCGGCAAAGTGAATGGGGTCGGGTCCTCGGATAGCTGGTGGCTGGGTATGTGATCATAGTGATTATATTGTATATACCTGAGGGTTGAGTTGGCTGGCAGATTACTCTGTATCCTTGGCCCTTATGCAGGACATTTTAGAGGGTGTACAAGACCTTACTGGTCTTCTTTTATGGTGAAGCTTGGAGGGTTTGACCCTGACCATAGCTGCAAGGGTGCAGTGTAATTACGGTTAATAGGGCACAATTTGCCATACTGTAATGTAATTTGATTGCAAATGGACTTTATTTGAGACATTTGTTTAGATCTGCCAGCAAATTACATTGTACTATACTCTGACTCGGTATTATTATTTATTGCTCAGTAACCTGTACATACCTTTTGAACACCAGCTTTGTAACACCTTTTTTGGTTTTAATTGTTTTTAAATTTAAGAGGTGGTCGGTGGTGTTTTGTGTTTTTCTATTGAGTTTTTTATATTAATAAAGATTGATTATAGTGATCATCCCTGCTGCTATGTTCTTTTTCTTGAAATTGCAATAAGGACATAAGTAAACCGCATGGTGTGAACGAACGTGTACAGAACACATTCCAAATAAGAACATATAAAATAGAGGTGTAATAGAATATTCAGTTCTAAAATAAATAAAAAAAAAAAACAACAACCACATATATGCACCTGGATCTTTGTGCAACATCTTTTTGGGCAAATTCACACGTTCTTTATTTGGTCAGTATTTTAGGCTGCATTCACACACACCGTATTTGTCGCGTCCTTTTATGCGCGCTTTTCCCCCAAAAGAACATTTGTGTGTGTTTCCCGGCAAATGGAAATTCACTTTTGACGTTCAGACGCTGGGCTTTTTTCGGCTGCGCTTATGGGGCTGCAAACGCTCGTGTAAAAAGAATGGCCATGTCAATTGTTTCCGCTTTTTAGCACGCGCTTTCCTCCATAGGCTCTATTATAAGCACTGGAATTACGCATCGCCGTTCAGACAATGCGCAATTCCAGCCCCTGTAAAGTAGGCGCAGGAGGAGAAGCAGGATGTCATGTCACACGGGGGGAGGAAGAATCCTGTGTTCCTCCCCCCGTGTGACATGTCAGGCTGGTAGTTTTGCTTTCCCAGTGTATCTACATACACTGGGAGAGCAAAATAAATGCGAAAACATGTATATTAAAAATAAAAAATAAATACTTACCTCTCTGAAGGCTGTCCGTGACCCTAGAAGACACCCAATCATCACTGCCAGGACCTTAAAATGTAATTTAAAAGGTGATTGGCTGGCAGCGATCAGGTGGTATGTGATGTGCATATCACACAATCGCTACCGGCGAATCACATTTTAAGGTCCTGGCACACAGCAATCGATGTCTTCTCTTTGGCTCCCGGACAGCTGGCAGAGTGGTATTTTTTTTTCTTTTTTTTCATACATGTTTTCACATTTATTTTGCTTTCTCAGTGTATATAGATATATGTATATAGATACACTGGGAAAGCAAAACTCCCGCCCTGACATGTCACACGGGGTGAGGAACATAGGATTCTTCCTACCCCCCCTCATGTGAAATAATATCCTCCTGTGCCTCCTGGGGGAATGAGGCCGTAAAAAAAACATGGTGTGTGAATGCATTGTGTTTTTTTTAGGCCGCAAAATAACGCAGGTAAAAATGTGGGGCAAAAAACACCTGCAAAAAAAACTGCGACAATTATGCCACATGTGAACTTATACCAGTAAGCGTAATAAATAACCAGGAGCGGATAAAAAAAATACAGAAGTGGTGATGTGCTTCTATTATACTTAGAAATGTCCTCCTTTTTCTACAGAGGATAAAGATAGTCCAGGCATAGTACACATTAAGCTGCCAGACAACAATGATTAGCGTCTGTTCACACCTCCTGCTGTTTCTCGCCTCCCAGCTGTATCACAGCTTATACAGGATCACCTTGTTGTGCTGTGACTATGTAAAAAAAACTAGGAAGGGTCAAAATCCTATTTCATTCTGGTTGCCTGCATCAAGAAATACACTTGTTCATCTATTGTAGAAACAGTGTATCACAATATAAAGTTCTATTTGCATCTATCCATGAGTGTGCCGAGAATACAATATAACTGTAGCGCACATCAAAACAGTGACAGAATTAGTCAGGCCTCCTTAACACCACGATTTTTTGGGATCCGTGGCTATCCGTTGTAAGATAGCCACGGATCCGATTTGGCCCCCATGTATCCCTATAGGCATGTATGGGCACGGATTGGTCCGGCCGTGTGTGTGTGCAGGGATCTGATTGTGTCCGCTGTTTTCACGTCCCCAAAATCGGAGATTGCTCTGATTTTGGGGACATCGGACACAATCAGACAGAATCAGGCAACATTGGATCTAACGCTGTCCGATTCAAATAGCCACCCATAGAGTTCGGATCCGGGAAAAAACAGTATCGTTTCCCGAATCCGATTTTAGTGTTCTGAGCATGCCCAACACACTAAAACTGCTCTGCTCCATGGTTAACATGGAGCAGGGCGGGGAAAGGCGGTGATGTCACAGCAGGAGGCCGGACGCCCCGCCTTCTGATATGACATCATCGCTTATGCCCGCCCTGGTCCATGTTAATCATGGAGCAGGATGGGGAAAGGTGGTGACGTCACCACAGGAGGCAGGGCAAAGAGGCCAGTACTGCAATGAGCTCTGTGTTCTATGCAGCAGGCGAGGGAGACAATGATTGGCATCAGGGAGGCAGCGGTGGGCGGACTAAACATATAGGGGGTGTGACACTGCTCTTTGGCTCCAGCCACAAGCCACCTCCTATTTGGCTCCACTATGTAAGTTTTCAAAGTGTATTATATCAGGGTACAGGGGTGCTCAAGGGCTGGGGGACCCCTTGCCTGAATGCAGCAGACAATGCTGCATTCAGTGCTGTAATTAGATCACCATGTATGGTTGGTGACAGGTCCTCTTTAAATCTCCCGCACTGACATCAGCTGTTGATGTCAGCGAGGAAAATTTAAACTGCAGCTCTTCTGACAGCTGATTCAGATCCTTGAAGCTGACATTGATCATCTGATCGGTTTGCCAGACAACAAACCGATCAGATTGGACGTCGCAGGACCCTCGACCCTGGACTACGTCGGGGGGAGTGGCGGGGGGGTAGTTCTTTAATATATTAAAGTGTTTTTTTTTGTTTTATTTCTAATAAAATATTTTCTCTGTGTTATGTTTTTTTTTTTAATACTTTACTACAAATTCATGGCGATCATGTCTAATATTGGCGTGAACCCATGAATTTCGGACTTAGGGCCAGCTCATAATACAAAGCTGGCCCTAACGCCATTACCCAGTGAGCCACTGCACCAGGGCCCTGGATTAGTTGGGTACAGCACCAGAAAATGGCGCTTCTATGAACGTGCCATTTTCTGGGGCGGCTGCGGGCTGCAATTCGCAGCGGGGGGGGGGGGGGGGCCAGAAAGCTTGGGCCACCCTGCACTGTGGATTCCAGCCCCCAGCTGCCTAGTTGTACCTGGCTGGACACCAAAATAGCGCAAAGCCCCACATATTTTTTCTTATTTCATGAAATTCATGAAATAATAAAAAAAAAAAAAAAGGACTTCCCTATATTTTGTTTTGTTACTATTTATGTTGTGTCCAGCCAAGTCAAAATAGGCAGCTAGGGGTTGGGCGCAGCCCGTTCCTGCCTGCTGTACCTATTTAGCATACAAAAATATGGCAAAGCCCACGTCAAATTTTTTTTTTTTTTGAAGAATACATTAAAAAAATTTTAAAAAAATTTAGGGACTGTATCTTTATTAACCTCTCCACTTGAGGGGTTAATAAAGATGCAGTCCCTAAATGTGTTTTTTTTAAATTTTTTTAATGACCTTTAAAAAAAAAAAAAAAAATTGACGTGGCCCTCACCATATTTTTGTATGCCAGCAAGGTCCAGCAGGCAGGAACGGGCTGCCCCAAACCCCCATCTGCCTATTTGGAACTGGCTGGACACAAAAATATAGGGAAGCTATTTTGGCGTCCAGCCAGGTACAACTAGGCAGCTGGGGGCTGGAATCCACAGCGCAGGTTGGCCCAAGCTTTCTGCCCATTCCCCCCCGTTGCGAATTACAATCCACAGCCGCCCCAGTAAATGGCGCTTTCTTGGAAGCGCCATTTTCTGGTGTTGTACCCAACTCATCCAGGGCTCTGGTGCAGTGGCTCACTGGGTAATAATGGAGTTAGGACCAGCTTTGTATTATCAGCTGGCCCAAAGCCCAAAATTCATGGGGTCACGCCAATATTAGACAATGACAGCCATGAATTTGTAGTAAAGTATTAAAAAAAAACACAACAAAATCCCCCGTGGCTGGCACACGCCCTCTGTGGCTGGCACACGTCCCCTGTGGCTGGCACATGCTCTCTGTGGCTGGCACACGTTCCCTGTGGCTGGCACATGTCCCCTATGACTGGCACACGTCCCCTGTGGATGGCACACGTCCCCTGTGGCTGGCACACGTCCCCTGTGGCTGGCACACGTTCCCCATGACTGGCACATGTTCCTTGTGGCTGGCACACGTCCCCTATGGCTGGCACACCTCCCCTGTGTCTGGTACACGTCACCCATGGCTGGAACATATTCCCTGTGGCTGGCACACGTCCCCTGTGGTTGGCACATGCTCTCTGTGGCTGGCACACATTCCCTGTGGCTGGCACACGTCCCCTATGACTGGCACACGTCCCCTGTGGCTGGCACACGTCCCCTGTGGCTGGCACACGTCCCCTATGGCTGGCACACGTTCCCCATGACTGGCACATGTTCCTTGTGGCTGGCACACGTCCCCTATGGCTGGCACACGTTCCCTGTGGCTGGCACACATCCCCTGTGGCTGGCACACATCCCCTGCAGCTGGCACATGTCCCCACTGTGCTGCCACACGTTTCCTATTGATGGCACACGTCCCCCATGGCTGGCACACGTCCTCCATGGCTGGCACACGTCCCCTGTGGCTGGCACACGTCCCCTGTGGCTGGCACACATTCCCCATGGCTGGCACACGTCCCCTATGGCTGGCATACATCCCCCTGTGCTTGCTATGGCCCCCATACTGCTGCCCATAGTAAAATAAAAAACTCTTTACTTACCTTCTCCAGTGCTGTCCTCCCGGTGTCTCCCTGCTTGCCGCTGCGCTACTCCACTTCCTGGTTCTCGGTACACCACCAAGTCGCAGCCACAGCAGCGTGTCATAAGACCACATGTCCCGGCGTGCACAGCGTGCACAGAGCGCCCAATGTGTAACAATGGTACACATTGGGTAACTAAGCACAGCGCTGTCCTAGTTACCCGCTGTTTACCCTGGTTACCATCCTGTAAGCGGGAGAAGGCTGGTAACCAAGGTACACAGCAGGTAACTAGGACAGAGCTGTGCTTAGTTACCTGATGTGTAACTTAGTTACCAGCCTTCTCCTGCTTACCCAGCAATGTGGAGGTCGGCTCCCTGGTCCCTGGTTTCTGAGAAGATTTGCCTGTTTGACATCTCCCCAGCGACCACACAGCGATGTTCCAGCGATCCTGGTCGTTGTCAGGATAGCTGGAACATCGCTGTGTGTGAAGTACCCCTAAGTCCAAAAACTGAGAGCATTTTTTATTCAAACAGTTTTCCTATACAAATATAATATGCCGTATATAACATATTTTTATCGCAATATATCGAATATACAGTACATATCAAAAAAATAAAATAAACAACAAGACCGCTTCACTTTATTATGTATTATTGAATCAACCCAAATTGAGTTCATACAGTATGTCGGAAGTATTTTACAAAATGCTCAGTTTTTACCTTGATGTTCTCTTTGGAAAATCAAATACAAAGTTGTTATATAAATCTTCTATGAAGAATTAAACTTTTTAATCATCAACTCTAGCTTTTTTTATGATTTAGCTGCACAGGTAGTTCCACATGTTTCTTTGCTGTATTGTTTTATCTCTATTTGTTCTCTGGTTTGTTTTGAAAATACACAAAAAATTGTAAGGAATAAAAAAATTAAATATCCACAAAGCAGTAAATACAATGACAAACACCACATATTGCTCTAAACGCCTATCCATTAATGGAAAGCCTTTAAAAAAGATCTCAAGCCACTTAACCCAAATTGACTTAACCAGAAACTATTACTTATCTCGAAGGGATCAATACAGGTGCTACTAAAGGTAACGTTACATGGTACGATATCGTGAACGATATCGCTGAAATTTTACGGGTTTGGAGTCGTTGAAACAACATCATTAGGACGTCGTTGCGTGTAACACCGAGATACAACTACGATAAATCGTTGGATCGTTGATCACAGATTTGAGAACAAATCAAACAATCCACGATCAGCCAACCTGCAGCTTCGTTCTGTGTGACACCGCAATAATGATGTCGTTCACAACTTCGCCCATTGACATCAGTGAGGAAGTATCGCTGGGTTGCGCGAACAATAGCCGCTCACTACATCGTTGGTGCGTCGTCCACGATATCTACACATGTGACATCTCACCAACGATGTCCTAACGAAAGCGCATTCATGAGATCGTTAAGGATATCGTTTCAACATTGAATCGTGTAATGGTACCTTAAGGCCTATCAATCAATGTCAGAAATACTCAAAGTATAGAACCTCTTTCAATGCACCAGGCAGCCACATCTTTCCTCAACCTTATTTTTTCCATTGATCCTCAGTTTTTTCACATTGATAGCACTCAACCCTCTATATGTTGGCCTTGATAAGGCAGAAAGTAAATTAAGTCTCAGGCTACACCAATGATCTCTTTCTACTGTATGTCTCCTCCAGACCGATGCTCTCCAAAGTTCCCCAAGATCTGTAGTTTGTGGGATCTTCATTGGATACATCCTAAGCTTTAACAAATCTGAGGCAAATATTAGCAATATCACTCTAAAGAAAATAAAATACCTTTATAAACACAGTAGCGATGTGTTGAGATGAACAGGACACCAGTAAAAATATGCTTCAACCTCTAACAACAATACCTAACTAATAAAATGTGGAATCTTCCTTCTTTTCCCTCCTTTTTGCCCTAACACAACCTATATACTGTACTTTCTTCCTTTATAAAGGAACAATCCATACTGGAAACAGCATGGCGTCATTTTAGTAAATTAGACACCTTTCTCTTTTTACATAAAAATCTCATCAGCAACCCTGACTTTTCAGAAGGCTAATCTATCTCTTATTCACATAACCAATTAAATCTTCAAATTAATATATAGCCAAAGGGATGCATGTGGCCCATGTTCAGCACTGTGCTCAGGTCTGCTTTAGACTATTATCAGACCCAAAAGCCCAATGTGTATGTGGGAGCCTTGGCTAACAGTCTAATGTAAATGGGGGCCTTCCTACTCTCCCGACAGGTGATGTGATAGAAATCAGGATGTTAGATTGGACTGTCAATCCTTTTTTTCTTGGCAAAATAAGTCACCACTGAAGGAATCTGGCAGCTGCTCTCTATTAGAGAACACTGGAGCACTTCTCAGCATGAGTGCTCTTCTGTATAGAAGAGTCAGGAGAAAGCTGCTGGCCAAACCATCAGTTAGCCATTAACTATATAATGTGTATGGGACCATTAAGTTATAGGACACAGCATATACCATCCATCAGCAAAAATATCACACACACTACTTCTGGCTGCAGCCACTCCCAGCATCAGACCATGGAAACTGCACTAATTACTCAATTCTCTGCTACTGTTGAGATCTCAGCCCCTTTCAATTTCGAGACACACCAAACCTTAGGTTGTACCCAAGTGTCATCTTATGGTACACCAATAGCCAATCACATAACCCAGTAACATTTTATTAGTATCTTGGTAGGCTATTTGTATGTTGTTGTTTTTTCATAAAAAAATGAGTAATAACATTTAAAAGAATGATGTGTTACCATAAGATAGCCTATTTACATAATTTAAGTCTTAAATCTTAATCAATTGGTAAAAAAAAAATATAACCAAATAAATAAAAAACTGTGGATGATCAAGTCAACAGCGATAGTCACCAAGACTATGTTGGTGCTGCTATTCCTGGAAAGTGACATGACTTGTGTGAAGCGCAGCCTGCAGCCAATGAGGGGACGCTAGTCAGCTGCTTCCTTTACTATTTGCTACAACCTGCATGTGAGATAAGTTATTGAACAGTGCTGCTGACATTGATCCAGGATTGCAGATAGGAGAAAAAGGGACAAATTCAAAGGCTGTATGAATTCATCAGGTGGTATGTATTCTACGCGTTTCGGGGACAGGCCCCTTCCTCAGGAATACCACAAAAATGACACAGTACTCAAAATTGTGTCATTTTTGTGGTATCCTGAAGAAGGGGCCTGTCCCCGAAACGCGTAGAAAAAATACCACCTGATGAATTCATAAAGCCTTTGAATTTGGGATTATTATGGAGTGAGAGCTCATCCATTTGTCCCTTTTTCTCCTATCTGCAATCCTGGATCTTTACCGAGGGAGGACTGCTGCAAACAGTGGAAAAGCTTGACATCTACAGTTGTCAAAGGTGCAAAAAGCGGTTGTGACTTCTCACAACCCTAACAGGAGAGCGGATTTCATTATTCCCTGTTTCTCCAAACGGTTAAGACAGATACACACTATTGTTCGCCCCTCTTCCATTTCAGCCCTTCCTTCTGCTGACAATAATGGAATGCCAGCACCACTCAAAATGAGAATAAACTGTTTTTATTATAACTGGGGCTCTGAACTGAATAAGTAGGTGCTAGCCAGTAGTAGTAGTAGTAGTAGTGATTTATGTTTATTTAACCCTTATCAGCCATACGTTTTAAAACAGCGGCCATTAAGGGTATTTATTGTTTACTGCCATTGTAGAAGCGGCCAGTAGCCACGAAACAGCAGGCCGTCGTCCGACGTCCACGCACCTCTCTCCCCCGATTGCACTTGTTCTTTGTTGATGGACCGGATAACATGGAACTTTAAATAAAAGCACAAGATCGCCTTCGGTGAGTGCCACTGGTCTTTTTTCTATTTTATTTTTATATGCATACTGCACTAAAGGGAGCACCGCCTTGAAGTCTGTGACTGCCAGTCAGCCTAACAGATGGAATCGGCCCGTTTACACTGATAGTGCCCAGTTCATTTTTTTTTTGGATACTTAGAAATATGTGTATAGCGCCCAGCAAAGTTGGAAAATCTCCCTGGAGAACACAATCTGGGTCTGTTGAATGAATAATGGCAATCATGTTCAAAAAAAAAAAGTGACACCGCCGATAAAAATAATTTCTCTCATCTGACATGGTCTAACATGTCAAATAGTAGAGAAAATGTCTCCTCAGGTCGCCCTGTTTCTTAGAAGTCTTCCCTTGGGCCCACTTCTCTTCTTCCCGGTCTAAAATGGCAGGTGCATGCACCCACCAAGATCTGTCTCCAGCACCCAGCAACTGTTTGGAACCAATTTCATTGGTCCCAGACATTTGAACAGTGATTATAGTCCCTATCATAGTGATCAAATCCCCAATATTTAGAAAATATTGGGATCACTTGGGAGTGCCTTTCTATTCTTCTTCTCATAGCTATTCTGGGAGAGAAAAGAGATACACTACATGAGCTTTATTGAAGAATAAAAAGTAAAATTTAGCAATCAATTGTAATATATCCTTTCCCAATATTTGAATCATCCCCTTGACCACACCAACCTTGTCATCCCCCAAGTCAGATAATTTTATTAATTTTTTAAAAATAATTATTTTATAATTATTTTACAAACTAGTTAGGGTTACAAACTAGCCTTGGGAAAGGGGGGAGGGGAAGTATGCTCCACCAGACTCACGTGCAAGCCGTTGGTGCCAGGTAAGGAAGTCTGGTATCCTTTCAATGCACATGAATGATGAAAAACTGACTCCTGGACGAATGCTTCATTTTCTTATGCTTTTATTTAGTATTCCATGGCGATAAAAGAGACAACAAGGGAATACAGTCCCCCCCCCCCCCGCTGAACGCATTTCAAACTAGCATCCTTTGTCTACAGCATGAACTGAACAGTTTTATGTTCCATAGGAAGTGGTTTTAACTTGTATATATACTTTGGGAAAACTGTTCAGTTCATGCTGTAGACAAAGGACGCTAGGCGGGGGGACTGTATTCCCTTGTTGTCAATTTTATCGCCATGGAATACTAAATAAAAGCATAAGAAAATGAAGCATTCGTCCAGGAGCCGGTTTTTCATCATTCAGTTACAAACTAGTGCGGTCATGTGAATTCACTGCTGCGTGTACTCTGTGACATCACTGCTACCCCGTGGTAGTCAAGTCTGATCGCAGAGGCTGCAGGGAAAGGATGCTTGTCCCCTCGCTTCAGCCTCTAGAAGAAGCAGAGACAGGATTGTATGCTTTGTGAGACCATTGTTGTGGATTATTGTCAGGGGGTATGTTGGAGTAATAAATTGGAAAATGAGGGTTGTCTGTTTGATTTATTTCAAATAATAGATTTTTTACTGTGTGTTGTTTTTTTTAACTATGTCCTTACAGGATCGATAATGGGAGGATGTCATACAGATTTGAATGTTATCAATCTGGGCTTTATGACAAGGCGTTAATACTCAGCTGTCATTAACTCCGATACCACCATACCAGGGCATCGGGAAGAGCAGGGTAAAGTGCCAGGAATGAATGCACCATTTTCTGGGGCAGCTTCCGGGCTGCTATTCCTTAACCTGGGAAGCCCAATAAATATGCCTCAGCATGCTGACAATACCAGCCCCCAACTGCCTGAGTTTTACCTTGGATGGCAATCAAAAATAGGGCATAGCCCACACATTTTTTTAAAATTATTTATTTAAATAATATAAAAAAATGGGCTTCTCTATATTTTGACTGCTAGTCAAGGTAAAGCCAGGCAGCTTGAGGTGACAGCCCATAGCTGTCCACTTTTTCTGCGCTGAGAATTAAAATCTTTCTAGATTCGACTTGCCTCTCAGCGAGAAAAAGATTCAGTTGCAGACAATTAACTACCTTATGTCAGATATCATCGGAATGACACATTGAATGTATTACATGCTTTCTGTTTACTCTATTCTCTAAAAATTTTAATAAAGTCTTTGAATAAGAAAAATATACAGTGAAGCTTTACGTAATTTATTTTTAAATTATTTATTTTTACACTACTATGACTTTAGGTTCGTTGCATACGAAAACCAATCAAGATGCTGGCACAAAAGGGTGAGGGGCATAACAGCCAATCACAGACACTGTCACAAAAAGTGGACGTCTGTAATTGCCTTTTGAAACCAGTGCAGTAACTGGGAAACAGGAAGTACAAGAGAGCAGACCCTGGTAAGTAATCACGCTGATGTTTAATCAATGTTTTGTGTCTTTTACAGCCCCTAGCCCTCGAACAGTAACATGGACTTCTTAGGGAAGTCTATATTCGGGGTCCGTGCCCAGACACTAGGTGTTTGTTACGGACCCCAATCTTTGCAGTTCGGCTTCGCCCATCACTGGTCACTACACGACTAGTAAACCTGCTGTCATGCAGTCATCCATAATCATGACTTCTGTGAACAGGTAGGTCCGTGGCAGATAAAACTGTGATTCTACAAAACTACAGCAAACTGCCCAGTACATAGTCTATCATTGGAATTGGGGTCTCTGATGAGGTGGCAAGAATATGATGACTGATTCCATGATTTAATTATTTAGGTCTATGCATTTTAGGTAGCGTTCACACCCTATAGCCGAAATGCTATGTTTTGATGCATTTTAGGCAGAAACATTGTTGTATTACGATTTTCATCAAAGCAAAAACATTGCAGATTACAGCAATCTTGGCAAAAGAAAAAGCGCCACAACATGAATGCAGTCTAAACCTATGCCTGCCATCCTTTTCCAACTAGTAAACTGCACTTCACTTACAATCTAATTAACTGGACGTGCGTGCTTCACATGCAAATGAAACAATCTATGATAGGAAAGGCTATGTGATTTCATCCAGAGAAAATATGATAGATCTCTGATTCAGTTTGGTTAATTTAGATAGATCGCATCATGTAAGCACTCATTATATGCATGATTACGTTCATGTTACAATACTTAGCTTCATTATTTTGGGCCACAGATAAAAATAACTCATTCTAAAGGTAAAAAAAAATATATTGAGGTTACCACACTTCTCAAACATTTTCTAACACTATTATATAAGAAAAACTCACCTCATCTACAAGCAGTCCTATTTCGGGTGCACGCCCATGAGAAGGCAACAATCGATAGAGAAAAAAAAAAACACTCAACACTCTGCTTCCCAATATAAGAGAAAATGTTATTTCCTGTTTATTTTAGTTCGAAACAATGTATAAAACACCCCATGCGACAAAGTATTTCGGAACACTGTTCTTTTCAAAGCCTTACCCAGCTGCTCTAACACCTCATATAAAATAGAAGAACAGCAACACTAAAAATAAAAACAGATTTTGAAACATGTATAACTAATCTTTATGTGTGTTCCTCATTCAGATGTTACTACAGTTGCTGTACATTTATACCTGCTGGCAATTAAATTCTGATGTAAAATATCCAAAATGCTCCACCTTTCAACAGCTACCACCTCTTATCACCTTTCTGGTTTTGATATACTTTGTCAATGCCGGTTAACTGAAGCATGATTGTATCATGGACTAGTGAACTCCTTGGATAGTTCTGAAGTATTCTGGGCATTCTGGGCATAATGGTTTTACAGAGATTTGTTTTCTAATGTGAAATTTTAAGATCGTACATCCAACATATTGAAAGAAATATTGGACACACACAGGGGCGAACCGTCACCCCCGGGGGCCCTGGTGCACGTGAGGAACGGGGGGGGTTGCTGCTGGGCGACGGCGCGGCCCGGAGGAGGGGGTGCTGCTGGCCGCCGACGCCGCGGGCCGGGGGGGGGGGAGGTGTGCTGCTGGGAGCCGCGGGCGCGGTGCTCTCCTACCTGGTGAGCTGCACCGGGCGCTTGTAGGAGCCGTAGAGGGGCAGAGGAGAGGAGGGGCGGGATCAGGCAGGGGAAGCAGGAAGCTCTCTGCTTCCTTTGCCTGACCCTCCTCTCCTTTGATGGCGGCTTGCGGGGTCGGCTGGGGGCCCCTCAGGATTGAAGGGGCCCCTAGCCGGTCGGGGCCCTGGTGCAGCTGCACCACGGTAGTTCCGCCCCTGGACACACGTGATAAGACACATCACGCATGTAGATTTCAATTCATGTGTGATCACGAATTATATGACATATTGGTCATAGTAGACATTAACCTTTCTTTAGTTTATGCACGTTTCACATCTTACTTGTTCTATGTCCATATATGAAAAGAACATAAACAGAATTGAAAACGTTGGTGCTTGAAAGTTTGTGATTCCTTCTGAATTTTCCATATTTCTGCATAAATTTTACATAAACTAAAATGTAGATAAGGAGAATCAAACCATAGAAGTAAACATATAGTACTTTGTCAATTTTTTTAAATCAGGAAAATTATCTACTATTACATGTTTGTGAGTGCCAAAAGCAAGTAAACCTTTAGGATTAGAAGAAAATTTGATGCTGAAATTAGAGTCTGGTGAATTATTAGGATGACAAACTAGGTGCGAGTAGGCAACTTATTTTTAAAGGCCAGGTCTGCATCTTCAGTATGATATTTACAACACATTTTAAGAAACTCTATCATGAAAGACCAAAGGAGGCTACTAAGGACTAAATAAATAATGACTTTAGAAAAAGAGTTGCTTATGCACAATAGGCTGAAAATTTTACATAACCATCTCTAAATAATTTGGACTTCATCAATTCAGTCAGACAGACTGTATAAAAATGGAGGAAATTCAAGACCATATTAACTATCAATAGTGGTCATTAACAAGGACACTGCAAGAGGTAATTACAAAGGGATTCAAGTAATTCTAGGCACTAAGCTTTCTCACAGTCTTACTGTTATGCCGGACTGTTGTTGGAACTTTGGATTGACGAAACTAGGCTGGAGGAAGATTTGTGACTTAGTACAACAAAAACTGTTCATCATGAAACTTCTAAGGGTGTACGCGTCAAATCGCACTGCCGATATCGCTGCACGTGCGTTGCAGCGATATTGACGTGTGACATATGAATCAACCGCGATAAATCGCTGGTTGATGATCGCCAGGTTTAGAACCTGCTCTAAACCCGCGATGTCGCCGGGACACGCAGCATCGCTGCGTGTGACACCGGAGTAGCGATACAGCTCCCACACCTCTCACAGCGCTGGGAGCTGTAACTAAGGTAAACTGCGGGTATCTAGGCAGCGCGCCTGCCTAGATACCGACGTGTACCTTAGTTACCAGCCTCTCCGCTCACGGCTGGTATCTAAGGTACTAGGGTCCTAGTTACCGCTGTGTACCTTAGTACCAGCGGTGAGCGGAGGAGGGGAAACTAAGGTACACGTCGGGTACTAGGCGCGCATGTGCCTAATCCGCAGTTTACCTTGGAGACCAGCCTGCTCCGCTTCAGCAGGCTGCAGCGGACAAGAATCGTGAACGATATAAAGTTACGATGTTCTGTCAATTGATCGCTGGTGAGTTGTCTGTTGACGTAACGATCACGTCAATGTCGTCAATCATCTCCGACGACATGACCGTGTGACAGGCCCTTACATCGAAGACTCTGCATCACCGAATGGGGTCTATAAGAATCAGATTGTACATATGTGTTCACCAAGATGAAGTCGTCAATCAGTACCGTAAAAACAAGACCAGCAGCTGACTATGGAACGGATTATGAACTTTTGACAGCAATGATTAGTCAAGCTGCACAAATAAACAAGACAGCAGGTTGTTTCCAATTTCGATTTGACCAACTAATGTTTTTTGGAACGGTCTGCAAAAACTATTTAAATCCCTGGACACAGATGACAGGAATCCTGAGGAATATAAAGACTATCATTACTCATGAAGCCATAAAGAACATAAACAAGAGGCAGAAGAGACCCCCCCCCGCCATTGTTAACAGAAGAGACCCTAAAGATCATCAAAGAAAGAAGAATGGTAAAGATAATCAGTAGCATGCAGACAACATCAGTACAAGACTAAAGAGAGCCATTTGAGCAGACAAAGACTTTATTACCAAAAGATATGTGCAGAGACATAAAACAAACATCTGAAGGGCAAGACAAGAAGACATACCAAAGATCAAGAGATGCAATGAAGTTCAACCAGAGTGACTAGAAGTATAAAGGACTTCAACTACTTGGATCAATCATTACTCAAGATGCAGCGATACACTGGAAGTCAATAGGAAATAGCTCGGAAAATGAACATAAAGTCATGGCAGTCTCAATCAGAAAACGAAGAACGGCCGTACAAAGCTGGTCTTTTCTGTAGTAACATCCGAAAGAAATGGACAATAAAGAAAGAAGAGAGGAGAAGAATCTGTGCCTTCGAAATGTGGTGCTGGAGAAGGATATTATCAATATCATGGATGGCACGAAGAACAAACAAATCCACTTTGGAACAAATCAAGCCAGATATGTCACTTGAAGCAAGGATCACCAAGCTACGACTTACCTACTTTGGACACATCATACAAAGAGAAAAATCAATAGAGGACATTATGGTAGGAAGAAAAGAAGAAGGTAGAAGGTGAAGAGGAAGACCAGCAAACCAATGGCTTGATACTGTAAAGATAACGTGGAGATGAGCCTGGTGGACCTATCTGGGCTCACGCAAGATTGATCTTCCTACAGAACAAGTTGCCATAGTTTGAAATCGAGTTGAAGGCCGATAAATAATAATGATAATGCTCCTAAATCCACTGCTTATTAAAAACAACATTGATGCTGGTCTGCAGTTTGCTAAAAATCGCTTGGTAAGTTAGAAGGCTTTTGTAAAAATATTTTGTGGAGAATTGAGATCACAAAAGACTTTTTTGGCATTAATGAGAAGCAACATGCTTAGATAAACAGAAGGTAAACTATGTCCTACGAGGAACAATTAAAAGATCTGGGAATGTTTAGCTTGGAAATAAGAAGGCTAAGCGGGGACTTAGGGTACCTTCACACACTGCAACATCGCTAGCAATGTTGCTGCAACATCA
This sequence comes from Allobates femoralis, assembly GCA_033576535.1. Taxonomy (NCBI): domain Eukaryota; kingdom Metazoa; phylum Chordata; class Amphibia; order Anura; family Aromobatidae; genus Allobates; species Allobates femoralis. Next base: position 449,496,072 of record JARQOC010000001.1, read on the forward strand.
CAGGTTTTGTGACGTCACAGCGACCTCTCCAGCGATGTCACAGCGTGTGACACGCACCAGCGACCTCGCCCCTGCTGTGAGGTCGCTGGTGGCTGCACATTGCTCAGGACCATTTTTTGGTCCTTGGTCTCCCGCTGGTCAGCAAGCATCGCTGCATGTGACCGCGAGAGACGAGCGAACGAGCGACCTCACAGTTGGTAACTATGATAAACAACGGGTAACTAGGCAGCGCGCGCTGCTTAGTTACCCAGTGTTTATCATGGTTACCAGCATCCTCCTGCTTAGTGCAGTCTGTAAACTGGAGGATGGTGGTAACCATGATAAACACCGGGTAACTAAGCAGCGCGCGCTGCCTAGTTACCCGTGTTTATCATAGTTACCAGCAATCTCACAGCTGCTGAGTCGCTGGTTAGTCTGCCTGTTTGACAGCTCACCAGCGACTCCAGAGAGGCTTTCCATCGATCCCGGCCAGGTCGGATCGCTGGTGGGATCGCTGGAAAGTTTGTGTGTGAAGTACCCTTTAATAGCCATCTACAAAAATCTGAAGGGCTGTCATACTCTAGAGGGATCAGCTTTATATTCATTTGCACAAAAAAAGACTAGAAGCAATGGGATGAAACTGAATGGGAAGAGACACAAATTAGATATTAGAAAAATTCTTTTGACAGTGAGTGGAACATGCTTCCAGAATAGGTGGTAAACTCTCCTTCAATGGAAGTCTTCAAACAGATACTGGACATCTGTCTGGGATGATTTAGTGAATCCTGCTTTGAGCAGGGCTTTGGACCAGATGCTCCAGAAGGTCCGTTCTAACGCCACCAGTCTATGATTCTAATCTATTAAGAAAAATGGTGAATTACAGCATGCAAGCCTAATACTATCTATGAGACACAGTGGTGGTGTCATGGTTTCATACTTGTTTTGCTGCATTTGTGTCAGGATAGCTTACCATCATTGATGGAACAATACATTCTGAATTATACCAGCAAAATCTACAAGAAAATGTTAAGACGTCTGTCAAGAAACTGACTTTCCAGAGAATGTAGGTCATGCAGCATGGCATCAAATTAAAGCACACAAGTCAGCAATGGAAACATCATCTTGACCAGCAAAATAACTTCGCCCCACACTTACCAGAGAAATAAAAAAGCTAATGCACTAAGAATATGGTAAAGAAAAAAAACATTTTTTTTCTATCTTTTTTTACTGTGTAAAATAGGGGCTAAACATGCATCAATGATCACTGCAATCTTACTGACCCAAAGAACAAAGCTGCCATCACTTTTACCACACAGGATATGGAACTGAATATACAATAATACCTTGACTTACGAGTTTAATTAATTCTGTGACAAAGCTCTTAACTAAGTTTTGTCTTATGTCAAAATAAATTTTCCTATTAAAATTAATTGAAATGCTACTAATTCATTCTAACCCCTACATATGGCCTCCCATCCTGGTATATGATCACCTGACCTGGTAAATGATGGCCCCCATCCTGGTATATATGATCACCCATCCTGGTACATGGCACCCCATCCTAGTACATGGCACCCCATCCTGGTACATGACCCCACCATCCTGGTACATGTGGTCCTGTTATGTGGTACCCCATTCTGGTTCATGGCCCCCTATCCTGGTACATGGCACCCCATCCTGGTACATGTCCATCCATCCGGGTGCATGGCAAACCATCCTGGTACATGGCATCTCATCCTGATACATGACACCCCCATCCTGATATATGGCACTCCATCCTAATACATAACACCCCATCCTGATACATCCCCCCCATCCTGGTACATGGCACCCCCATCCTGGTACGTGGTACCCATTATGTAACACACTTAACAAAAACAATTATACTCACCCTCCCTCTGATCCCCTGCGGTGCAGCATCCTTATCTCATGCAGGTAGCTGCTGGTGTTTTAGAGAGCAGTCCTGACTCGTTGATCAGCCCCTGCGGGGGATTGAGGAGGGTAAATACACGTTGTGGTTTTTTTTTAAGTGTGCGGCATGATGCAGACAGCTGATGATTGTAGGAGCGCTGCTCTACTACACGCCATCAGTAGAGGGGATACTGTGTTTACTGCTCCCCACGCCTGGGATGATGGATGGGGAGGGAGCAGGTAGTATTCAACTGCTTAATGAGTGGATAAGGCTGTTGCTCAGATGCTGGTGAATAACATCTGTGCTCACATCATAAAATCATAAAGCAAAAAAGATACAGTGCAATGGCTATTATCTTAAAATTTTTTATCTTGGTGCACTCGGTAGTCAAGGTACTACTCTATATTAAAAAAAAAAAACCTGAAGTTCTGTTTTTTGTTCTTTCTTTTAATGTTCTTTTCTATTGAATTTTATCTCAGCAAAATATAACAAGTAAAACTTCTCATTATTGCAAAACAGCATAAGCAAGCATAAGCAGTAAGAAAGTCTCAGACAATAGGTAAGTAGAGTAGGTGTCAACTACCAGCTCCATGGTTATGAGCAGAGCCAAGAGGTATGAGATTTGAGCAGAATGTATTCCCATCCAAGCATGGGGTCTAGGTACAAATGTAGCAGAGTATTGAATAGCCCTTCGATAAGTAGGACGTAACTGCTTGAAGGGATGATAATAATAATATTCTGTGGCTGACAGCAAAGGCATCACAATTTAAGATAGCCCGGAGATATTAGTTGGTAAAGGTGGAGCAAAAGAGAGGAAAGGTAGAGGAATTAAGAGAGAAGGGCATAGAGAAAAAAGAGTCAGTCTGTAGGAAGCTAAACAGGGATCGTTAAATACGATGATTTACAAGTGAGGGGGGGAGAGGGGGAAAGGGGTAGGGAAGGTGTTTCGACCTCCAGTCAGTAATTCTATTTTGGCCTTGTCAGAGTAATGTAGACTCTCATAAGTCCATGATGGCTGACGTAAATCCTGGAGTAGACCTACGTATAGTGCAACCATGGTCACCAAGTTTTTTCGAATAAAGGATATGACCCATGCCATAGAGTCGCTAGATCAAATCTGTTTCTCTGGGGACCTACTTTTTCGAAGAAACTTGAGTAGAGTTCCATAAAGTAGTAGTACATATTCTGCCTGCTACTAAAATGCTGCCAGCTAGTTGGGATGCCGAAGCTTATTTGATTCCCATTGGTAGATTAAGTAGCGTATTTTGTGGTAGTAAATTTGTTTCTCGTTTGAAAACCTCCGAGATAACCCGTGAAATATCTTCCCAATACTGTGGTATTTTTGGGTAGAGCCACCAGATATAAAAATATGTTCCGGCCTTGGCATTACACCTCCAGCACAATTAAGTAGTAGAAGAGTGGTATTTGTGCAACTGCGTCAGGGTACGATACCAACAGGATACCACCTTATATTAACTCTCTTGAATCTTCTAGCATTGTGAGGGCCCATGTGATCTATTATATATCTGGCCAATCTGCTCATCTTTAAAGAGAATGTTAACGTTCTTTTCTCATAGGCCTACGTATGCTCTCTTAACCTCAGCTGTTTCACAAACTATGTATTTATAGATCTTTGATAAAACTTTACTAGGAGGTGTTGGTGTGCGCAGAGTGAGAGAGCGTAATAATTTGGCATGTTTTATATGTTTGCGGACGTATTCTCAAGTCTGTTATATTGTTGAAATGTGATATTGGCCAAGGGTTCAATGAGCTAGAGTTCCGTAAAAGAACGCAATACGCCATGTAAAAATAGTTTGTCAATCGGGGTGAGGTGTACAGGGGGAGGACTAGGGTCACTGTAAGGGTCTGACCGTAATTACGGGAAGAGGGGTCCAGTCACGTCTTGGATCGTTAAGATGGGAGACAAAGGAGGAATGGCCAAGAGTGTTTCTTCTGCCATATTTCAAGAACAGCTCAAGTTATGTCATTCAAAGGCAGGTGGGACTTGGTGTGGAAGCCATAAAGTAGATCACAGGATCTCAATGGAGTTTGTGCTAATTGTTCTTCAATCGGTATCCATAATTTGTCTATGGGGCTCCTGATCGAATCTAGCATCCTTGTGAGCATAGCAGCTTTATAATATTTAAAGATGTCTGAAGCTCCCATGCCCCCTTTGGACCTTGGCAACGTTAAGAGTAGAGGAGTTAATTTGGGGATGTCTATTTTCCCAAATGAAGTTAAAGAAAAAGAAATTCATTTTTAGAAAGGTGCTGTTTAGGTATGTGTATAGGGAGCATTTGAAATAAACAAAGGAATTTGGGGAGGATTATGTTTGTTAAGACGTTTTTCCTGCCAATCCAAGATAGGAAGACGCTCTCCAGGCTTGCACCGTTGCAACAGCTTTATCCAGCAATTGCAGTACATTAAGATCAAGAAGGTCTTTAACCGATCTCCCAATTTGAATTCCTAAATATGTGATCTTTTGGGTGGCCATTTATTTTTTTTTTAAATCTGAAAATTGTGGTTTTGAGGATATTTAGACTTAATGCTTCGGATTTTGTCGGGTTGATCTTATAGTTGGATACATTTCCATATGTCTCTATTACACGCATGAGGGCAGGAATGCCTTTATCAGTCTCGGACAAAAACACTAGCAGATCATCCGCACATTCAGCAGCAGACTTGTGGTGGTCTCTTTTCACTTGTACCCCTCTAATCTCCGTCTCCTGTTGGATATGTCGTAGAAGAGGTTCCACAACAAGGACAAGAGAGGAGGGGCGGACAGTGGGCATCCCTGCGTATGCCATTTGAATTTGAAAGATAGGGACTGATAATAGGTTATTAATCACAGTTTTACAGTGATGTGATACATTGAAAGATTGCTTCGACTAGAGGAATCACAAATGAGGAAGGCTAGCAGAGTTTGACATAAGAATGTCCAGTCCACCTGTCGAAGGCCTCTCAGCATCAGCCCCAAAAGGACCACACCAGGTTGTTAATTTTCGCATGTTGTAATAGATGTAGGATTCTACTTATGTTGTCCTCCCCTCTCTACCAGACACAAACCCCCTCTGCTCCAAGGAGATAAGCTGAGACAACAACCACGCCAAACATTTTGCTATTAGGCTTGCGTATGTGTTCTGTTTTTTTCTTCATTCTGCCTCCCAAATATTGGAGCAGTGAAGGAATATTTTAGGTATAGGTATAGTATTGGAATACCGTAATATCATTTCTAATATATTTAAAAAGTCCCTATCATTACCTCACTATTCTGTTTCATTTTTTTTATCTACTTCCTATTTGATGACATTTTGTTTGGGAAACTCCAGTGCATGGTGAGATACTCAAACAAGTCATCATCAGTGGACAAATGCTGCAGTAATTGCCACAGCCTCTATCCCCACCCTGAAACGAAGCATTATCAGTGACGTCAGTTTCAGGGACTGGGCTAGTACCTAATCTACTGAGCAATACTGCTCACAATGCACAATGACATTGCACTCCCCTCATTGACTCTAATTGAAATGTGACGAGCCAGCAATAGATCGCACTGTCAATTTGCATTCTAAAGAGCAAACAGGGCAAGCATTTCCACTTTTTACTGCATTAAGGAGACCATGTCACAAGGTAAAAGTGATAACTAAGTGGATTAGTGAACAAAATATTGATATTTTGGATCCACTGCCTGAAAATTCCACAGATATCTTATCTTATTGAGAACCTGTATTGTTTACTCAAACATTGGCTGTAGAAACAAATCGATGTAAATACTTAAGTCACAAAAAAAAAATGGTTGAGAAAAGTATTCTAGGAGTGATACCTTTATTGGTTAACCAGAAAAAAATTATATTTGCAAGCTTTCAAGGCTCACATGGCCCCTTCATCATATATTGTCTGATGAATAGGCCATGTGAGCCTTGAAAGCTTACAAATATAATTTTTTCTGGTTAACCAATAAAGGTATCACTCCTAGAATACTTTTCTCAACCGTTTTTTTTGTGACTTAAGTATTTACATCGATTTCTCTGGCTGACACGGTACAACAATATTATTTTGTAATATACTCTAAAGAAACAAAAACACAGAAATTGCTATAAACTACAAACATTCAATAGACAAGAATGAGTTGTTATCAGTCAGGATTTGGGCCAGAAGTCTGGTATGTCAGGGTGAATTGCAGGAGTCTTGAAAAGCAAGTGTCAAAACTCTAAAAATCTATTATATAAAACCCGAAGGCCACTTCCGCCCAAAATCCGCTTCCGCTTCCGTGATGGCCTCCCTCCTGTGTCAAACACCGGAACCGGAAGCACCAGACCCACAGAGCCCCAGCCACCGGCCCTGCACAGAGCCCCGTCTGCGCCCACCCACATCCGGCCCACAGCCCCGCTGCCCCATCACCCCCCTGCCTGTCACCCCCCTGCCTGTCACCATAGCCATCCTCCACTGCCCGCGCTCCCCGCCTGTCACAACACTTCCCCCCGCTGCCCCATCACCCCCCTGCCTGTCACCATAGCCGCCCTCCACTCTCCGGTCACCCCCCACTCTCCTGTCACCCCCCCACTCTCCGGTCACCCCCCCCGCCTCTTACCACAGCTCCCTCCAGCCAGCCACGATCTCTATTCATGGGGCTTGAGGACCTCTGATGACGTCACGATGATGGGTGGAGTCACATATCACATGACCGTGACGTCATCAAAGGTCCTGTCCCGATCTCACCTACTCTGCCTATTCATCCCCCTGCGCTGCACACTGACCCACGATCTCCTCACCCCCGCTCTGCCCACCCACCCCCACACTGACCACTGACCCTCACTCTGCCACTGACCCCCACTCTGACCACCCACCCCCACACTGACCACTGACCCCCACTCTGCCCCTGACGCCCACTCTGACCACCCACCCCCACACTGACCACTGACCCCCACTCTGCCCCTGACCCCACTCTGACCACCCACCCCCACACTGACCACTGACCCCCACTCTGCCCCTGACCCCCACTCTGACCACCCACCCCCACACTGACCACTGACCCCCACTCTGCCCCTGACCCCCACTCTGACCACTCACCCCCTCTCTGCCCCCCTCACCCCCACTCTGCCCCTGCTCTGCCCACTGACCCCCACTCTGACCACTGGCCCCCACTCTGCCCACTCACCCCCAAACTCTGCCCACTCACCCCCCTACTCTTCCCCCTGACCCCCTCTCTGCCCCCTCACCCCCACTCTGCCCACTGACCCCCACTCTGCCCCTGCTCTGCCCACTGACCCCCACTCTGACCACTGGCCCCCACTCTGCCCACTCACCCCCTAACTCTGCCCACTCACCCCCCTACTCTTCCCCCTGAACCCCTCTCTGCCCCTGACCCCCACTCTGACCACTCACCCCCCAACTCTGCCCCCTCACCCTCTCTCTGCCCCCTCACCCCCACTCTGCCCCTGCTCTGCCCACTGACCCCCACTCTGACCACTGGCCCCCACTCTGCCCACTCACCCCCAAACTCTGCCCACTCACCCCCCTACTCTTCCCCCTGACCCCCTCTCTGCCCCCTCACCCCCACTCTGCCCCCTCACCCCCACTCTGCCCCCTCACCCCCACTCTGCCCCTGACCCTGCTCTGCCCACTGACCCCCACTCTGACCACTGACCCCCACTCTGACCACTGACCCCAACTCTGCCCACTCACCCCCCAACTCTGCCCACTCACCCCCTCTGCCCCCCTCACCCCCTGCTCTGCCCACTGACCCCCACTCTGCCCCTGACCCTGCCCACTCACCCCCACTCTGCACACTGACCCACACTCTGCCACTGCTCTGCCCACTGACCCCCACTCTGACCACTGGCCCCCACTCTGCCCACTCACCCCCAAACTCTGCCCACTCACCCCCCTACTCTTCCCCCTGAACCCCTCTCTGCCCCCCTCACCCCCACTCTGCACACTGACCCCCACTCTGCCCCTGCTCTGCCCACTGACCCCCACTCTGACCACTGGCCCCCACTCTGCCCACTCACCCCCAAACTCTGCCCACTCACCCCCCTACTCTTCCCCCTCAACCCCTCTCTGCCCCCTCACCCCCACTCTGCACACTGACCCTCTCTCTGCCCCTGACCCTGCTCTGCCCACTCACCCCCACTCTGACCACTGACCCTCACTCTGCCCACTCACCCCCAAACTCTGCCCACTCACCCCCCTACTCTTCCCCCTGACCCCCTCTTTGCCCCCTCACCCCCACTCTGCACACTGACCCCCACTCTGCCCCTGACCCTGCTCTGCCCACCCACCCCCACTCTGACCATTGACCCCCACTCTGACCCTGCCCACTCACCCCCACTCTGACCACTGACCCCAACTCTGCCCACTCACCCCCCAACTCTGCCCACTCACCCCCCAACTCTGCCCACTCACCCCCCAACTCTGCCCCCCTCACCCCCACTCTGCCCCTGCTCTGCCCACTGACCCCCACTCTGACCATTGACCCCCACTCTGACCACTCACCCCCAAACTCTGCCCACTCACCCCCTCTCTGCCCCCTCACCCCCCTCTCTGCTCACTCACCCCCTCTCTGTCCACTCACCCACCATTATGCCCACTGACCATGCTCTGCCCACTCACCCTGCTCGCCCCATTGACCCCTCACACTGGCCACTCATCCTGCTCTGCCTACTCACCCCCCACTGACCCCTCACACTGACCCTGCTCTGCCCACTGACCCCTCACTGACCCTGCTCTGCCCACTCACCCTGCTCAGCCCACTGACCCCTCACACTCCCCACTGACCCTCCTCTGCCCACTGAACATGCTCTGCCCACTGACCCCTCAATGCCCACTCACCCTGCTCTGCCCACTGACCCCTCACACACCCCACTGACCCTGCTCTGCCCACTCACCCCTCACACTGACCCTGCTCTGCCCACTGACCCCTCACACTGCCCACTGACCCCTCACACTGCCCACTCACGCCTCACACTGCCCACTGAACATGCTATGCCCACTTACCCCTCACACTGCCCACTGACCATGCTCTGGCCACTGACCCCTCACACTGCCTACTGACCCTGCTCTGCTCATTTACTCCCGCTCTGCCCACTCACCCCCGCTCTGCCCACTCGCCCCTGCTTTTACCACTCACCCTGGCCTGCCCACTGACCACCCTCTGTTCACTCACCCCCCGCTCTGCCCTTTCACCATGCCCACTGACCCCTGCTCTGCCAACTGACCGTGCCCACTCACCCATGCTCTACCCACTCACCCTTCTCTGCCCACTCACTGTGCCCACTGACCGCCGCTCTGCCCACTAACCCCTGTTCTGCCCACTGACTGTGCCCAATAACCCTTGCTATGCCCACTAAACCCTGCTCTGCCCACTCACCCCCGCTCTGCCCGCTGACCCCTGCTCTGCTCACTGACTGTGCCCACTCACCCCTGCTCTGCCCACTCACTCTGCCCATTAACCCCTGCTCTGACCACTGACCCCCGCTATGACCCTGCTCTGACCACTGATGCCCCAATCCTGCTCACTGACCATGCTCTGCCCATTCACCCCCCACTCTGCCCACTCACCCCCGCTCTGCCCTCTGACCCTGCTCTGCCTACCTACCCCCCCCCTCTGGCTACTGACCATGCCCACTGACCCCAGCTCTGCCCACAGACCCCAGCTCTGCCTACTGACCCTGCTCTGACTACTGATTATGCCCACTGACCCCTGCTCTGCCCAATGACTCTGCCCACTAACCCCTGCTCTTCCCACTCATCCCCCACTCTGCCCACTGACCCCCGCTTTGCCCACTCACCCCCAGCAGATCGGTTTCCCAGCCAACGACAGCTCCTGTCCTGCCACCTACAAGACGGGTGGAGCGAGCCGCCGCAGGGTAAGTATCCTCACTGAGGTTTTTTTTATTTTTATTATCACCATGAAGGGGAGGGGGGTGTGCAGCCCCAGAGGGAGGGCGGCCGCAGAGACTGGAGGCCCAGAGGGACGGGTGCCGCGGGGAGCGGAAGGGGTCAGGAGGAGCGCCTCCATCCTGCCCCCCCTATCCATCCTGCCCCCCCTATCCATCCTGCCCCCCAACACCATCCTGCCCCCCCGACTCCATCCCGCACCCCCACCACCATCCTCACCCCCCGCCAACATCTTGCCCCGCCCCCTACATCCTCCCCCCTCCCCCACCACCATCCTGCCCTGCCATCTCCATCCTGCCCTGCCGCCTACATCCTGCCCTGCCTTCTCCATCCTGCCTCGCTCTGTCCATCCTGCGCCACTCACCTCCATCCTGCCCCTCCGTCTCCATCCTGCCCCTCCGTCTCCATCCTGCCCCTCCGTCTCCATCCTGCCCCTCCGTCTCCATCCTGCCCCTCCGTCTCCATCCTGCCCCTCCGTCTCCATCCTGCCCCGCCCCCTCCATCCTGCCCGCCCCCCTCCATCCTGCTCCGCCGCCTCCATCCTGCTCCGCCCCCTCCATCCTGCTCCGCCCCCTCCATCCTGCTCCGCCCCCTCCATCCTGCTCCGCCCCCTCCATCCTGCTCCGCCACCCCATCCTGCTCCGCAACCCACCATCCTGCCCCCCTTGCACCTTCCTGCCCCCTTGCACCTTCCTGCCCCGCTCGCTCCATCCTGCCCCGCTCGCTCCATCCTGCCCCGCTCGCTCCATCCTGCCCCGCTCGCTCCATCCTGCCCCGCTCGCTCCATCCTGCCCCGCTCGCTCCATCCTGCCCCGCTCGCTCCATCCTGCCCCGCTCGCTCCATCCTGCCCTGCTCGCTCCATCCTCACCCCCGCTGTTCTTGCTCCCCCGCCTCCATCCTGCCCTCACGCTTACTCATCCTGCCCCGCTTGCTCCATTCTGCTCATCTGCCTCCTTCCTGCTCCTCCCGCTCCATCCTGCTCAATCCTGCCCCTTCGGCTTCATCCTGCTCCTCCGCCTCCATCCTGCCCCGCTCAATCCATCCTGCCCCCCGCTCTTCTTGCTCCCCCGCCTCCATCCTGCCCCGCTCGCTCCATCCTGCCCCCCCGCCTCCATCCTGCCCCCCCGCCTCCATCCTGTTGCCCCGCCTCCATCCTGTTGCCCCGCCTCCATCCTGTTGCCCCGCCTCCATACTCTTTCCCCACTCGCTCCATTCTGCCCCCCCAACACAATCCTGCCCCCCCTCACCTCCTCAGCTGATTGCTTGCCCAGGCAACTACAGGTCCTAAAGGCCTGTAGGACCTACAAGGCGGAGGCGGAGCGAGCCGCCGGACAGGTGAGTATCCTCACTGAGGATTTTTTTATTTTTACTGTGGACGACCGGGGGCCAGGAGGAGTGGGGGACCGCGGTCACCGCAGTATTGCCATATACCAGAGTGCTGCTATACATGTGCTATAATGTACTGCCATATACCATAGTGCTGCTATACATGTACTGTAATATACCGCCATATACCATAGCACTGCTATACATGTACTGTTATGTACCGCCATATACCATAGTGCTGCTATACATGTGCTATAATGTACCACCATATACTATAGTGCTGCTATACATGTACTGTCATGTACCGCCATATACTATAGTGCTGCTATACATTTACTATAATCTACCGCCATATACTATAGTGCTGCTATACATGTGCTCTAATTACCACCATATACCATCGTACTGCTATATATATATCTTATATATAAAAACCGAAGGCCACTTCCCGCCAATCCGCTCAACTTCCGTGATGCCCTGCGCCCTGTGTCAAACACCGGAACCGGAAGTACCAGACCCACGAGCGGTGAGCGCATAGCGCTCACCGCGAGCCGCTGACAAAATGGCACAGCGCCTCGCCGTGGGCGCTAAAGCGCCACCACTCCCCGTTATCCCGCCACCGGCCCTGCACAGAGCCCCGTCTGCGCCCACCCACATCCGGCCCACAGCCCTGCTGCTCACCGCCCACTCTCCATCAGGGACCGCCATCCCGCCACTGGCTCCGCACACAGCCTGCTGTGCGCCCACCAACATGCGGGAACCGGCCCGGACCGGCCCACACCTCGGTGTGCGGCCTCCGCCGGCACCGCTCCCAGTCCTGCCACTCTCTCCACACACCCGGTGACTCTCCTCCATCACGGAGCTAGCCCCGCCCGCACTCCGGGGCCGGCCTCCGGAACCGCCGCCAGCCTTGCCGCTGACCGCCAACAGCCCAGTGAGTGTTCAGCCCTCCAGCCTCCGTTATCCTCTGCCCCCCCAGCCTCCGCTCTCCTCTGCCCCCCCAGCCTCCGCTCTCCTCTGCCCCCCCAGCCTCCGCTCTCCTCTGCCCCCCCAGCCTCCGCTCTCCTCTGCCCCCCCAGCCTCCGCTCTCCTCTGACCCCCCCAGCCTCCGCTCTCCTCTGACCCCCCCAGCCTCCGCTCTCCTCTGACCCCCCCAGCCTCCGCTCTCCTCTGACCACCCGGCCTCCGCTCTCCTCTGACCACCCGGCCTCCGCTCTCCTCTGACCACCCGGCCTCCGCTCTCCTCTGACCCCCCCAGCCTCCGCTCTCCTCTGACCCCCCCAGCCTCCGCTCTCCTCTGACCACCCCCCCGCCTCCGTCCTCTCCTCTGACCCCCCAGCCTCCGCTCTCCTCTGACCCCCCAGCCTCCGCTCTCCTCTGACCCCCCAGCCTCCGCTCTCCTCTGACCCCCCAGCCTCCGCTCTCCTCTGACCCCCCAGCCTCCGCTCTCCTCTGACCCCCCAGCCTCCGCTCTCCTCTGACCCCCCAGCCTCCGCTCTCCTCTGACCCCCCAGCCTCCGCTCTCCTCTGACCCCCCAGCCTCCGCTCTCCTCTGACCCCCCAGCCTCCGCTCTCCTCTGACCCCCCAGCCTCTGCTCTCCTCTGCCCCCCCAGCCTCTGCTCTCCTCTGCCCCCCCAGCCTCTGCTCTCCTCTGCCCCCCCAGCCTCCGCTCTCCTCATGCCCCCCCAGCCTCCGCTCTCCTCTGCCCTCCCAGCCTCCGCTCTCCTCTGCCCCCCCAGCCTCCGCTCTCCTCTGCCCCCCCAGCCTCCGCTCTCCTCTGCCCCTCCAGCCTCCGCTCTCCTCTGCCCCCCAGCCTCCGCTCTCCTCTGCCCCCCAGCCTCCGCTCTCCTCTGACCCCCCAGCCTCCGCTCTCCTCTGACCCCCCAGCCTCCGCTCTCCTCTGACCCCCCAGCCTCCGCTCTCCTCTGACCCCCCAGCCTCCGCTCTCCTCTGACCCCCCAGCCTCCGCTCTCCTCTGACCCCCCAGCCTCCGCTCTCCTCTGACCCCCCAGCCTCCGCTCTCCTCTGACCCCCCAGCCTCCGCTCTCCTCTGACCCCCCAGCCTCCGCTCTCCTCTGACCCCCCAGCCTCTCCTCTGCCCCCCAGCCTTCCCCCTCCTCTGCCCCCCCAGCCTCCGCTCTCCTCTGCCCCCCAGCCTCCGCTCTCCTCTGCCCCCCCAGCCTCCGCTCTCCTCTGCCCCCCCAGCCTCCGCTCTCCTCTGCCCCTCAGCCTCCGCTCTCCTCTGCCCCCCCAGCCTCCGCTCTCCCTCTGCCCCCCCAGCCTCCGCTCTCCTCTGCCCCCCCAGCCTCCGCTCTCCTCTGCCCCCCCAGCCTCCGCTCTCCTCTGCCCCCCCAGCCTCTGCTCTCCTCTGCCCCCCAGCCTCCGTCTCTCCCTTCTGCCCCCCAGCCTCCGCCCCCTCCCTCCTCTGACCCCTCCCTCCTCTAACCCCTCCAGTTTCTGCCTCCTCCCTCCTTTCCCCCTCCAGCCTCTGCCCCCTCCAGCCTGTGCTGCACTCACTGCTGACCACTGAGCCACCGCACTCTCTGCTGACCACTGAGCCACCGCACTCACTGCTGACCACTGAGCCACCGCACTCACTGCTGACCACTGAGCCACCGCACTCACTGCTGACCACTGAGCCACCGCACTCACTGCTGACCACTGAGCCACCGCACTCACTGCTGACCACTGAGCCACCGCACTCACTGCTGACCACTGAGCCACCGCACTCACTGCTGACCACTGAGCCACCGCACTCACTGCTGACCACTGAGCCACCGCACTCACTGCTGACCACTGAGCCACCGCACTCACTGCTGACCACTGAGCCACCGCACTCACTGCTAACCACTGAGCCACCGCACTCACTGCTGACCACTGAGCCACCGTATACTCTGCTAACCACTGAGCCGCCTGTATACACACAATTAATTTCACAGCACTCCCCTATTACTAAATCAACTCTATATAGATTCTAGACTACCCGATTCTTTAGAATCGGGCCACCATCTAGTAAACTTATGAAATGCTTCAAATTGTACTTCATTAACCAAAGAAACACACAGTGAAGGAAAAAACTGAGAGACAAAATTTGTTTGTCTCAAACCATTTCACCATGACTTAACCCTGAAGAACTTGTAACCAAAGTAGCCATCAATGCAGAATCCTAAAAAGATGCTCTAGAATTGTTCTATTACGGAAAATACAAGTATTTTCAGGCACTTGGAGCTGACAGGTGCTATTCAAATTTGGGTTGCATGTAAAGGAAAAATATTAGGACCTTAAATATATAGTGCACTGCATTGTAGGATCTCACTTGAGAACCATCACCATGAGGTTGACAGAGACCAGTAAATAGTTGGTTGTATACTGTATTTTTTTTACTGCTAGACACAGTTTGTTTTTGGAGGACGGGGTAATTGGGGTTGCATTTTATAGTCCAGATGTGGCTAACCTGGGAGGAGGCGGGGGAAAGATGATTGCGGCAGCAGTGGAGTGGGTTTACTGGAGGCAGGGTCGTCGCTGCAGGAAGATGGCAGTGGCACGATTTCAGCGATGCTATGGGTTCTGGGTTTGGAGGAGTGTGTGTCGCATCAGCTCGAGGTAGGCGCCATTGATCTCCCGGCGATGGATACAGTGTAGTTCAGGAAGATGACTGTGGTGGTGGCGCATGCACAGATTGAGATCTCGGCTCTCCATATCAGTAAGCTACATTCGAAATGCAAGACGGACTATAAGATTACAAGACAGACCCCCCATTGTAGTATTTAAAAACATGTTTTCCTATTTTTCTCTAAATTTGGGGTGCGTCCGGTGTGTCTTATAGTCTGAAAAATACAGTAGTAAGTTATAGTCCTAAAACATACTGATAAGGAATTTTGATTGCGATCTCCATTCGGAATAGACATGATACTGTCGGTAAAATGATGTGGTAAATATTAGTGCTACAAAAGCAAGCATAATAAACAAGAAATAGTAAATCAAAGTCAGATATAGCAAGGTATCTGTAAATCTAACAATGTTGTATGTGGATTATTTTTGGATTAGAAATTAAAGCATAATTTTATTTTTTTAAGTGTAAAGGTAACCTGCCATGTTCAAGAACGCTATTTAGACATAAAATCATGCTTGCCTTAGTAGAGTTAAAATCCTGCTCGTCTTAGTGTAGAATGGCTACAGGAATATAAATAATGGAACTTAAACCCACCTGGCTGCCGCTTGCTTCCTTCCATTAGGGCGGTGCAAGGACCAGTTACAGTCACTGCTCATTATATACTGTGAGCATGGCAGTAATACATCCCTAGCAGTTTGATTGACATCCAATTAAGCAATTTCTCATAGAGTAATTACATTAGTGCTCACAGTATAGTAGTAGTGACTATAACGTTCCCTGCACCTCCCTGATGTCAGGAAGTGGAGGGAGGATATAAATTAATTTTCCCCCTGTAGCCACTGCTCAAGTAAGGCAGCCAAGCAGGATTTTAACATTTTTTTGCCTGCACATTAACCCTTTCCCTGCAGGTAAACAGCGTTTCTGGAGATGACAGGTTCCCTTTTAATTTAACTTTTTTGATTATCAAACTTATATCTATACACTATTAGCAACCTTCCTGACATATCTCTGTTCTTTAAAGGAAAATTAATTTCAATGTACCAAATCTCAGATTTACCACCCACCTGTGCACCACGATCATTGACCAGTTCTACAGACCATCTACCTTCATACTGGATCCACACGAATATTCCTCCATCTGCATCGCAGGTTGCCAACTTTTGAAAAGGTTCGTTCCATCTCACTAGCACAACCTGAAATACAACAAAAACAAGATCAATCAACATTAACAAAGATTCTGTGCATGACTTTAGGACATCTTTCCTTGTGAGGATTCATTAACTTCTAATTTATCTCTTGAAGTTGCAGCGGTCAACCATTAATCACTATATTCAGAAATCTTCACTGAGCTTTAAAGGTAAGCCAATAAACAAAGTGGTTTAACATTTAAGACTAAGTTTCGTATGATGCACTTACGATTCTGGAGAGACAACACATTTGTTCTACTAAGTAAAACGGAATACTCATTTTTATATTTCTACAAAGCAGGCAAACACATGACCAACACCTAAACTGGAGTGCAACATTAAACTTTGCTGTACATCTTCAGCATACAAACACTGAAAAAAGTCTCCTGATGAAGAACGTCAATCCTTCGAAACGCGTTTGTGATAGGCTTGACAGTTGGCTCCCGCATACTCAATACTCCCTGCACTAACTTCCGCCCTGACACTCACGTTACTCTGACGTCAGACATCATCTGACAGGCACGATTCTCGGTGCACAATGCCGCTAGCCACGGAGTGTGTCTCTGTACAGAATTCTGCCTGCAGCTACTTCTAGAAACCCCCCAACCCAGGCCCAAGATCTGTAGGCGCAAACTGGGTCATTTAGAGGACAGAGAGATCAGGAGCATGGAAAACCCTACGCTACACTTACAACTTAAAGGTACATTGCCTTGAGATCAGGTTGTTGCTTATAAGCACTTAGTGACAAACCAATATTTGAAGAATGATAACTAATTGTTTCTTTAGTTACCAGTCTTTGTGATGAGAACTCACAAGTGTCATACTGCAAACCTCCAAGCTAGTTTAAGACGTATTTAGCTTTCAGTCACCATTACATGTATTATATTGAATTTATTTACTTATTCATTACAAACTAGGGTATATATTTTGTTATATGACAGACCTAACAACATATAAAAATCCATCATTAGTGGTAATCTCCATGGCAGCATTCTGGGTACCTGATTATAAAGATCCATAATCATCAAATAGCATACCTCCAAGCCACCTGACTGAGGTTTTAAATTGGTAGTTACTACGTATGCACAGTTATGTAACAATAGTTTATCTTGTTACTAGCTGGGAGCCCGATGCACATGCATCGGGATTCTAGAAGGGCGAGTCTCTGACTCGCAATGGCCGCTTCGCGGCCAATGCTTCGCGCTGCAAAGGCGACTCGCAGACCTAACAACATGCTATATACCCCTCTGGGGCTGCTGTATACCCCTCTGGGGCTGCTGTATACCCCTCTGGGGCTGCTGTATACCCCTCTGGGGCTGCTATATACCCCTCTGGGGCTGCTATATACCCCTCTGGGGCTGCTATATACGCCTCTGGGGCTGCTATATACCCCTCTGGGGCTGCTTATATACCCCTCTGGGGCTGCTGTATACCCCTCTGGGGCTGCTGTATACAGCTCTGGGGCTGCTGTGTACCCCTCTGGGGCTGCTGTATATACCACTGGGGAGGCTACTGTATACTACCACTGGGGAGGCTGCTGTATACTACCACTGGGGAGGCTGCTGTATACCACTGAGGGGGCTGTATACCTGTGCTGGGGTCCACCCTCGGCTTATACACGAGTCAATAGGTTTTCCCAGGTTTTGGGGGCAAAAGTAGGGGGGACGGCTTATACACGGGTCGGCTTATACACGAGTATATACGGTAACCATTAATGGCAAGTACCTAGATATATTCAATCAATATGATATAAGTACGGTACTCATACCCTCTATACTGAAAAAGATAAGTGATGAAACATTTGCATTGTAATTTAGATATATTTTATATAGATAAACAACAAATAGGTTACATACAGCCTCAGCAATATACACGACATACAAGACACACGAGAAGATAAGGAACGGTAAATATTTTATTTTTATTAGGAATATAAACAGTATTTTGGTCATTTTACTTAGGATAAGCCCATATTTTTCTTTATTAGGCAAAACTGTTTCGGATCGTACTACAAACCAGCAGAAACAACCTGTTACCTCAGCACAGAAAGTATCCTTAATACAATATAAATAGCATTAGAAAATAATTTTGTATATTTTCATACAAGATATTATGAATTTTAATGTTGTCAAATTTTAATAAATATCCTGGCACCGTACAGGTTAAATTTTAATAGCAGTGGGTATATTCCTAAGATATTAGATAAGGGGGTGTAGCGCTAGGTCCTCTATGTCCAGTTAGAACATGGAATAATAGCAATTTGTATGTAAAAAGAATGAAAATCAGGAATCACAACAATATGAATACAAAGTGGTAATTACATATGATACAAATAAATTACGGGTGGCTAATCATACAGTCACTTGTTTGTCCTTGGTAAGGACCATAAAAGTTAGCACTAAATAAAAAACTAATCTCTAAAACCGAATGGTGGATTTAATAAAAAAAGAATAGGGAGTAGAAGGTAAAGGAGCAAAAACTGGCCTTCTTGACCCAAGTCCTCTTCAAAAGTGTCCGTTATTTTATATATATAAGAACATTAAAGTAGAGTGACTTTATGTAATGTCTGTGGGAATACTTCATTGTAAGGCGTTGCATACATTAGCTTGGTGTATCAGATATGATTTCTGTGACTATATTTACATTCCATTTAGCCTACAGTCAGTAGAGTGATCAGGGTTTGTACGTAAATCCTTGGAAAACAATTTTCGGATGATTGCGCATGGGTCATTACTAGGGATGGGCGAACCGCTTGGTTTTTTGCAGGGTTTGTGACCGAGTTGCCCTGTTTAAAGCAAGCACACAGTTAATAACCATAATCATTATACTTACCAGGTAGGCGTTCTCCCTTCCTGCTGTGCCACTGCACTGCGTCACTTCTGGGCCACTCATTATCTTCTGGGAATATTCAAATGACTGGCTACAACAGCCAATCACATACGACCAGAAGATAAGGGGCGGCCTGGAAGTGATGCAGTGCCGTGGCACAGCAGGAAGGGAGAACGCCTACCCTGTAAGTATATTATGTGTATATGGGCGGCACGGTGGCTGAAGTGGTTAGCACTGCAGCCTTTGCAGCACTGAGGTCCCAAGGTCCTGGGTTCAATTCCCACCAAGGAAGCCCACAACATCTGCAAGGGGTTTGTATGTTCTCCCCATATTTGCATGGGTTTCCTCCGGGCACTCTGGTTTCCTTAAACACAGCAAAGACATACTGATAGGATGTGAGCCCCAAGAGGGACAGTGTTGCAAATGTGTTATGCTATGGAATTAATAGTGCTATATAAATGAATAAATTTTATTATTATATTATTACTTGTGTGCTTGCTTTAACAGGTCACAAACCCTCCAAAAACCAAACGGCTGGCCCATGCCTAGTCATTACCTGACTCATTGAGATGTGATATGATCAGACCATGTCCCTGTACATTCAGACACAGCCATTACACAGTACATAGCAGGGACACATATATAAGATTATCTCAGCACAGGACCATGTTGTTATAACTCATTATTCCAAAATGTATTGATTAAAATGAACTCTCTTCGTGGGTAACCCCTTTAAATAAAACCACTCAACACTCCATGTTCCATTATGTAATTGTATTTTTTGAGGGGGCGGTTAAAAAACAACTGCAACCTAATAAAAAAAGTGTTAAACAACAGTTCCATTTGGTATCTGGACTGGACCACCTTCTAAACTGTGCAGTACTTTTTCTATACTTACATTACAGATATACATTAACTCATTCACAATCTAGGACAGGGGTCGGGAACCTATGGCTCGCGAGCCAGATGTGGCTCTTGCGATGGCCGCATCTGGCTCACAGCCAAATCGGGTGCCTGCTGCCATGTTCTGGGTGCCGCTGTGCCCGCCGCTGCTTTGTGGTCTTCCGGGTGCCACTGTGCTCCTGCTACCGTACCCACACAGATTAAGCCAATAAGAGGCCAGCAGTTGTGGGTGGCCCAATCAGATTCCAGCATGTGACGTCATGCGCCACTGATTGGGCCACAGCTGCTGGCCTCTGATTGGCTTAACCTGTGTGTGTACGGCAGCAGGGACAGAGCGGCAACCGGAAGACCGCACAGCAGCGGACCACGGGGGATCGGTGAGTATGTCTGTGTGTATGTGTTTGTGTGTGTTTACCGGTACCGGCACCATGGTGGGGGCTGTAAAGGGCTTCAAAGGGGCTGATGGGGGTACTGCAAGGGGATGATGGAGGTACTGCAAGGGGATGATGGGGATACTGCAAGGAGATGATGGGGATACTGCATGGGGATGATGGTAATACTGCAAGGGGATGATGGGGGTACTGCAAGAAGATGATGGGGGGTACTATATTGGGGGATGCAAGAGGATGATGGGGACACCACACTGGGGCTGCAAGGCGATCATGGGGAGACCATATTGGGGACTGTAAGGGGCCCGTTACACATTGCCACCTCACCGCCGATGTCGGCGGGGAATCACGGGTGCGCGCATCCCCGCCGACATCGCCGATGAGATGTCACACATGGCAACTCGCCGGCAAGTAGAATCGGCGACCGCTCGCTGGGTTGCCCAGGAACCCAGCGACTGGTAACCCGCAATGTTAAACATTGCGTGTCGCCGCGTTACACAGGGCGATCATGCCTGATCGCCCTGTTTAGATCGCCAGGTTTCACAACACTGCTGTGAAACCTGGCGATCATTCTGAGGCGATATTTCGCCTCATTATCGCCACGTCACACTAGGCGACGCACTGGTGATGTCAGCGGCGATAGGCCACGCCCCTGCATTGCCGCCGAAATCGCCGGTGATATCACCTAGTGTGAAGGTACCCTAAGGGGATCATGGGGAGACCATATTGGGGGCTGCAAAGGGATGATGGGGGTACCATATAGGGATCTGCAAGGGAATGATGGGGGTGCCCTATTGGGGGCTGCAAAGGGATTCATCATTGGTAGCAACAACATAACGTTATTAAAAAGAATTCAGAGACTTCTTGTACTTTAAAAGTGTTGGTCTTACATAAAATACACACATTTACTTGCATTTAGTTCTAAACATATTGCATGGCTCTCACAGAATTTAATTTTAAAATATATGGCGATCATGTCTCTCTCAGCCAAAAAGTTTCCTGACCCCTGTACTGGTTATGTCCCTTTGATGCGGGTCTCATATGATGGGCCAGCACAATTTCTTGCACATGTCTGATCCGATCAGTTGACATGTGCCTCCAACAGCCACGGGTAGACTGGAGTTGACCAATTAAATCCTTCTGTCAATCTCTGACAGTGGGTCTAAAAACGCGCCAGCAGTGAGCACATAATTCCCACTCCCATCGGTGGCGTTGTGACGTGATCATGGGGTGCCGATGGGTTGTCATGACAGTTGGGGGTTCAGTTTATGACTCCTCTATCATGACGAAATGTATGATTTCTGCTGTACAGAGCAGTGCTAATCAGATGATTGCAGCTTCAAGTTACATTAGGAAAACAGTAAATACAATAAAAAGTCTAGAAAAATCTTTTTCATAAAATGAAAAAAGCCCACAAAAGTTGAAATCATCCTTCTATTGCCCCATTGAAAATAAAACGATAAAAAAATACATATTTGGTATCACTGCATTCAGAAATGTCCAATCTATCAAAATATTAAATAAATTAATCCGATCACTAAACAGTTTAACAGAAAAAAAATCAAAACGCCTTAATTATTTATTTTTTTGACCGCCACAACATTTTAATAAATGCAATAACAGGAAATCAAAACATCACATCTACTAAAAATATCATCAGTAAAAAGACAGCTGGAGACACAAAAAAATAAGCTGTTACTTAGTCCCAGATCCTGAAAAACAATAATGTGACGTTTCTTATGAAATTGCGCCAAAAGTGAACTTAATTATTTTTACAAACTTCTGACTTCTTTTTTCACTACTTAAGTTGAAAGAAAGCTATACATGTTTGTTATCTATGCACTCATACTGACCTGGGCAATCATACTGACAGGTCAATTTTACCATATAGTGAACATAGTAAATAAAAAAAAAATAAAAACAATCGTGACATTGACTTATTTTTTGCTATTTCACTTGGAAACTTCAATTTTTTTCCCTATTTTCCAGTACACTATGTAGTAAAATGAATGCTTTGTTCAAAAGTATAAAAAAACAAGCCCTCATATGGCTATATATATATATTTCTTGGAGAAAGTGGAGGAAAAAAAGAGCAGAAAATCGCAGGTGGTGAAGGGTTAAAAAGAGAAAACTCAACAAGTGCAACATCTGATCAACCATGGCAGAAAAGAAATGGCTTATCTTTTGTTATTCCCCATAGATGTGAACTTGATACGCTTTAAAGGCACATCTATTACTTTGCCATATAAACCATTATCACAAGAAGATTACAGGCAGAAAACTGGAAAGGTCAGTGCTCAGTCTGGACCTCATGGGCATCACAAATGGGGCTCTCCAACAATCTACGACTTTTAAAACATTTCTCTTTCACACTGATTCACATGCTCAGATTTTTTTTTAATATAAAGTAAAAGCATAATGGATTGTAAGATTACAAAATTGTCTGCAAACAAGTCTGCAAAACAGAAAAAAAGGGGACAGGGAATGTTCAGACTAATGTATTTCTGGTCCATTTGAAGGCATATGAACCAAGTGTTAACCTATAGTCTAGCTTGCATGGGCCATTCTGTGGAAAAAAGATAATTACAGAGGAGTGAGGCCACAGAAATCGCAATTGCCAGATACAGCTTAGGGCCGCTTCACACTGTGGCGTGATCCGGTCTGGTTCTGTCCGGGATGACTCAGACAGCCTTGGACCGGATCTGCACACAGGACTGGGGGGATAATATGCCCTCCGGTCCGGTGTGCCGCCGCACGCAGCTGCACCCGCTGACAGGTCAGGACCGCGGCGCCCGTGATCCTGACTTATCAGCAGTGGGAACTGCGTGCGTTGCACACCGAACCGGAGGGCATAATAGCCTCCCAGTCCTGTGTGCAGATCCGGTCCGCGGCTGTCTGGGTCATCCCGGACACAACCGGTCTGGATCACGCCGCAGTGTGAAGCGGCCCTTAGACAGGGCTTTCCATACTTCTTGACACGCTGCTGATTTGCACAACCTACTCTTTGACCTACACACATTATATCCCGAGATGTAACCTGCCAAATCGCACTATATCCAGCAAATTTCCTGTACTTTCAAGCTGCTCAGCAGATACAATACAGGGAGATATGAATATGGGTAGATTAATCAAATGCTCTCTACACTCATCAGGACTACAGCCATAAAATAAAAAGATCATCACTGTCTCCATTGAGGCTCACAATCTAAATTTCCTTTCATTATATCTTTGTAATGTTTGAAGAAAATGGAGAACCTGGGCTGTGGAGTTGGGAGTCGGATTCAGTGAAATTGATGTTTGGTTTACTGACTTCACAGCCATGGTCTTGTAGTCCGAGTCCATTTTGTTGGGGTCGGATTCTGGGGAAATTGAGGAGTTGGATGATTGGCTTACCGACTCCACAGCCCTGTGAAGAACCTGGAGAAAAATCAACCCAAAGATAGGAAGAACATACAAAACTCCTTGCAGATGTTGTCTTGGGATTTGAATCCAGGATGTAACAGTGTAAAGTCATAGTGCTAACCACTGAGCCACCATGAACAAGTTGTTTAACATTTATTATTTCCCCCTATGAAAAGTTTCTTGTGGCACGTGTAATTGATACAGTGAGGTCCTGCCAATAGCATGATAAGGAAAATAATACTTTCACCGATAACATAAAAGTGGATTTTACAGCTAGCAGAAAGAGGGTTCAAGGCTTCTAGCTGTCATTGTAATTTGTGATGCAATAAAACACCGAAAGGGGCTGACATATGGGTCTTAATTATACAGAACAGAAACGGCTAATTATGGTTCAGTGACTTTCACATCTACTGCAATTTACTTTAGCACGTGAGGCAAATTGATTTTCTCTAGAAGCATATACTGTTGCAAGGACTCCGACAGCAATGAAATCCACAATCTTATGCATACAGAAGGCATCCTCCATTGCTATAATGCGCTACTTTTCCTCATTTGCTCTGATTATCCTCTCAGAGGTTTCTTGAATGCCTACTGCCTTTATAACAGGATTTCTCTTGTGAGTACATTTCTCCTTTCTCTCTGAATAGCATCCTAATTATCTGCTCACCATGCTTGAACACCAGACGTGGATTATCAGCATTATATCTCGCCCTGTATAATACAACAACATCCTATGTGTGTCTGCAACGTTCAACAGCGGGATCAAAAAGAGTCCTTCTGTACAGCATTAACACAATCCTATACTCAGGGCTCATAAGTAGTGAACAATCACACCGATGCTGGAGATCCATCCCCCAGATCTGAAAAGTACAAAAATTAAGAAATTCACTCCCTACTAATTCAAAGAAACGTCTAATGTATAATCTTCACAGCCAAATTCCTCAGGAAATCACCTTACAACAAATGTACAGTAGTGCTGCACTTCATCTCGTTTCTGCACAGATTATAAAAGCGGGTTGACATCGGGATGCTAAGCAAGGTTGTATGGATTTTCAATTCTTGCATTCCAAATACAGAATTACACAGCACATTTCATGGAAACAAGTACCGTATGTAGTTAATGCGGCTTCACCTTCGCTGAAAAGTTTCTAACGTGGAAAAAAAAAAGATATTTCTGCAGAGGAAAAAATAAATAACAAAAAAGGGCTTGAATGTTTGTATTTTTTCCCCTCTGCATTTTTCTTAAAGAGGACCTGTCACCAACCATACATGGTGGTCTAATTACAGCACTGAATGCAGCATGTCTGCTGCATTCAGGCAAGGGGTCCCCCAGCCCTTGACCCCCTCTGTATCCCGAGTAAATACACTTAGAAAACTTACATAGTGGAGCCAAATAGGAGGTGGCTTGTGGCTGGAGCCAAAGGGCAGTTTCATGCCCCCTGTATGTTTAATCCGCCCACCGCCGCCTCCCTGATGCCAATCATTGTCTCCCTCGCCTGCTGCATAACACAGAGCGAGGGGTGCGGTTCTGGCCGCATTGCCCCGCCTCCTGCGGTGACGTCAACGCCTTTCCCAACCCTGCTCCATGTTAACCATTCTGGGGAATGTCTCTGATAGATTTATGGCAGGTACACAATGTCGATAGGTAATGTTACTCCTGCTATTCGGCGACGTATAGTTCTTTGTCTTGTATTGATATGGCCTTGGGTAATGAGCTGATGGACAACATGGTAAAAGAGGTGGAGTATATGCCAAGAATAGTGTCAGATCATATCCCAGTGATGGTGATGTTACAGATAGAGGACCAGGAGAATAGGTCGAGGATCAGGTGGAAGTTGCACCCATTCTGGTTGCAGCTTTTGGACATGGAGAAAATTAGAAGGGAAGGGAAGGAATTATTTTTTTGCTTCACTGAAGGTTGTGCAGACCTGCCCGTAGTATGGGATGCCACAAAGGCCTATCTGAGAGGGTTACTGTTTAGGGACATATTGAGACATAAAACCAAGTATAGGAATGCGGACGTGGCAGTGATGGAGGAATTGAGAGTAGCGGAAGTAGAGTTGATAAAACAAAGCTCACAGCATGCACAAAAGCGTATTATGGCTGCACAGGAGGAAGTGAATAAATTACACCTGCAGAAGGCAGAGAGGATGAGGGTGTTTCAGAAAGAGACTTTTTTATGTAGAGGGGGAAAAGCTGTGTCATTTGCTCTTGTTGGTGGCGGTGGCACAGTGGGATTCAGCTCATGTATACAGGGTAAAATCAAATAAAGGGAGCGTGGTCACAACAACAGAATGAATAGTGGAGATACTTAGGGACTGTTATGACACAACCGTCAGAAGATGAGAATGGCATATTCATACATAGGGCACAACTACAGCGGGAAAAAAAAGTATTTAGTCAGCCACCAATTGTGCAAGTTCTCCCACCTAAAAAGATGTGAGAGGCCTGTAATTGACATCCTAGGTAGACCTCAACTATGAGAGACAAAATGAGAAAACAAATCCTGAAAATCACATCATGGTCCCTTCTTGACCACTATGCTAAACCGTATAGGGGTGGTTTACGGGTGTATTATCCCAAGAGTACCATTAGTATGTATCTTAGGATACATCGAAGAAATAAAAATAGATGACATACTTAAGGGTGCTTTCACACTGGGGTTTTTCGTAAAATGCAGCAGTCGCGGTAAAAAAACGCATCTGCCGCATTTACCGCATAACGGCCGCACTTGCGGCAAGCCCCATGCATGGTCTATGGGGCTTGCGGTAAGTGTGTGGCAAGTGCGGTTTGGCAGTTGCGGCAGATGCAGCCGCGAAAAAAAATGCGGCCAGCAGTGTTTTTTTTCACGGCTGCATCTGCCGCAACCGCTGAAACTGCACTTGCCGCGGCTGCCACACACTTACCGCAAGCCCCATAGACAATGCATGGGGCTTGCCGCAAGTGCGGCCGTTATGCGGTAAATGCGGCAGATGCATTTTTTGACCGTAACTGCCGCATTTAAAAAAAAAAAAACAGTGTGAAAGGCGTCTATGATAGCCATTGCAAGATTGCTACAGTGGTGTTCAAAAGTCCTGCATAGGCATGAAGAAAACTATATATTTCATACTTCTGCATCTCTACAGTGAAACTGGTGGAACATATATGTTTTTGTAATCTCTCATTGTGTGCCATACTCATTTTTGAATGTCCCAAGTGTATAAATTGTTATGGTATGCGCATTTTTGATATTTTTTTTACAGCATAACCATACCTACACCAGTACAGTGTGTAGAATGGTGAACAGGTTTCTAAGTTCATTAACTTCCAATGCAAGTTCACACAGACTTAAATTTTACTTTTTAAGATTTATCATTTTTTATTTAATTCAGAGTCCTGAAAAGGGCCTTTTGAGTGCATCTATAGCTTCTAATACTTTATTGGCCAGCCTTTGCTCTTGAGCACCAACTTGCATCTCTGTGGCATTGAGTGAACAAGCTTCTGCAGATGTTCACGAGTGATGATGTGGTTCCAGGCCTGTATCAGAGCCTCAATCAACTCTCTCTTGGTCCTTGGCTGTTTTTTAGGTATCTCTATTGATACCTTGTGCCACAAATTTTCAGTTGGATTGAGGTCCGGGGACTGGGCTGGTCAGTCAATAGTAGCCACCTTGTTCTTTTTTTTCCATTCCGTTACTGTCTTAGCTCTGTGACAAGGAGCATTATCACCCTGGAAGACATAATCCCCTGAAAACAGGTGTTGAGCAGAAGGCAGCATTTTCTTATTAAGGATGTCTATGTATTTTTTTTGCATTAACCATACCCTCCACAATATGAAGCCTTCCAACACCATTGGCTGCCATACAGCCCCAGACCATTACTTTCATCGGATGTTTCACAGAGAAGCTCAAACACACTGGCTTGTACTCTTCATGTGGAAACCTTCTCACATAAGACTTGCCATCATTTCCTAAAATGCAAAAAGTGTTTTCATCACTAAATAGCACGTTTTCCCACTCCTCCTTCCTCCATTTTGAATATTTCAATGCCCACAGTTTTCGCCTTTGTCTTTGTATAACTGTCATCAATGGCTTCTTTCGGGCCTTGCACCCTCTTAATCCTGCTTCCAAACATCTCTTCCTAACAGTTGATGTTGCTACCTCAATATTGCACTTTTCTTGCCATTCTCGCAGAAGCTGAGAGGTGAGCTATCCATTGGTAAGGGATGTTCTTATCAGTACTCTATCCTCCCTTTTAGTTGACTTTCTGGGCCGACCAGATCTGGGCCCGTCCTGGGTAATTCCAAGCTGCTTATGTTTCTGCAAAATTCTTACGACTGTACTCTGATTACAGCCGACCTGCCTTGTGATCTGGGGGCCAGTATAACCCTCTTCATGTAGCACCACAACTCGCACACGATCCTCCGCTGACAAAATTCTGAAGGCTCCCATCATAAAGCTCTACAGTATGATTCACTAGATAGACCAACAGATAAAACACACAAACAAAGCAGCAGATGTGATGCAATGTAATGGAAAGTGATTGGCTGCCATGTCCAGGTTATGATTGATCACAAGAACCTCATCTGTGATTAGCTAATTTTGGATCTGAAGCTGTACAATATTTAGTTGTGCTTTCAATTCCCATATTGTTGCAATAATTTCAGGCAAAACTGCTTCAAAAGCTAAAAATATTACAAGGAGAGAATGCAAAATTGTATTCTGAACAAAACCATATATAATATGTCATATTAGCATCGAAGATATTCGACAGAAAAGGTTTAAAACTTGAATAATCTATTTATCCGATGCCTATGCAGGACTTTTGAACACCACTGTATATATTGCTAGGAAGCTGACAACAAATTATTGGATTATGTCCAATTATGATATTGGACGATGAAAGGTGCCGAGCACAACACAACAGGCAGGTGGCTAATGCCTGCCTGCTAGTGGCTTTTTTTTTTTTTTAAATCCCAGACATACCCTTTAACCCCTTCACGACCTAGGACGTTGTGCAACGTCCTGTGTTTCTGCCTGTTAACGACCCAGGACGTTGCACAACGTCCTGGCAGATTTGAGCTGCTGCAGCTCCTGTGAGTGGGGACGCTCAGGTGTCACAGATGCTGCTGCTCTGTGACAACCTGTAGATGACCCCACAGGGGGTGGATTAACCCCCCCCATGCCCAGGACCCCTCCGATCGGCAGTTTAAAAGTGAAACTGCCGATCGGAGGAAATCATAGGGATTCACCCCTCCAGATCTGATTGGAGCTCTCCAATCAGATCTGGAAGGGCGGATCGGCAAGTGCCCACCCCTCCTCAGCCCCCTCCAGCTCCATGACTCACAGGCCCCCCCCCGTCCTCCTAAACCGCCCGCCCCCCTCTATAATTAGGAATATGCCGGCGGGCTGCACCCGCGTGCGCCCGCCGGCAACACTGTCCGGTCCCCTGCAGTTGTGGTCCCCTCCAGGCTGCCCCCACCTCCGGGCCCTGTGCCTGCCCCCCCCCTCACCTCCTGCGGCGGGCTGCACACTTCGGTGCACCCGCCGCTGCGGCCGCCCTGCCGCCGCTGCTGCTGGCCTCCTCTGCCGGCCGGTCTGTGGCCCTGCCTCCTCTCCCGGCCTCCTCCTGCTCATCGGTGGAACGAAGGAGGTAAGTATGTATGTATGTATGTATCTATGTATGTATGTATGTATCTATGTATGTGTGTATCTATGTATGTATGAATGAATGAATGAATGAATGAATTGATGGATGGGTGAATGGATAGATGGATGGGGGGTGCAAGCGTGGACGTGTGCGTGCGTGGACGTGAGCGTACATGAGTGTGCGTGGACGTGAGTGTGCGTAGACGTGTGTGGACACGTGTGTGGACATGTGCGTGTGTGGACACGTGTGTGGACGTGTGCGTGTGTAGACACGTGTGTGGACGTGTGCGTGCATAGATGTGTGTGTGCATAGACGTGTGCGTGCGTGGACGTGTGCATGGATGTGCGTGGATGTCAGCGTACGTGTGTGGATGTGTGTGGATGTCAGCGTGCGTGTGTGAATGTGTGCATGCGTGGATGTCAGCGTGCATGCTTGGATGTCAGCGTGCGTGCGTGGATGTGTGCATGTGTGGATGTCAGTGTGCGTGCTTGAATGTCAGTGTGATTGCGTGGATGCCAGCGCGCGTGGATGTCAGCATGCAAGGATGTCAGCGTGCATGGATGTGCGTGCGTAGATGTGCGCATGCATGGATGTCAGTGTGCGTGCGTGGATGTCTGCGTGCTTGAATGTCAGCGTGCGTGCGTGGATGTGTGTGTGGATGTGCGTGGATGTGGATGTGCGTGCGAGGATGTCAGCGTGCGTGTGTGGATGTGTGCGTGGATGTGGATGTGAGGATGTGGGTGCGTGGTTGTGTGCGTGCGTGGATGATGGGTGCATAGGTGGATGGATGGGTGCAACAAGGGATCCAGTGTCCTCTTGTTGTAGTCTCTGGGATCATAGTCATGGTGCACTGTATGACAGGTCATTGTCATACAGTGCACCATAACTCTGACCCCAGAGACTGTAGGAAGAGGACATTTCATCCCTTGCTGCAGTCTCTGGATTGACCAGAGGCGATCGAGCGTCGTGGGACCTTCGTTGTGGACTACGTCGGAGGCGATCGAGCGTCGTGGGACCTTCATTGTGGACTACGTCGGATCTTTATAATATAGATGGAGTCCGAATTTTGTTTGTGTTATTTTTTTCAAATAAAAAGATTTTTCTCTGTGTGTATTTTCTGACTATTTACCAGAGATTCCTAATGGCGGGTCTAACATTGGCCCTATATTATGAATCTCGGGCTTAGTGCCAGCTGCCAATAAAAAGCTGGCATTAACCCCTTTATTACCCAGTTTGCCACCGGCACCAGGGCAACTGGAAGAGCATGGGTACAGCGCCAGAAAATGGCGCTTCAATGAATGCGCCATTTTCTGGGGCGGCTGCGGGCTGCAATTCGCAGCATGGGGGGCCCAGAACGCTTGGGCCTCTCCATGCTGCGGATTCCAGCCCCCAGCTGCCTAGTTGTACCTGGCTGGACCAAAAATATGGCGGAGCCCCATGTCATTTTTTTTTCTAGAATTAATTCTAGAAGAAAAAAAAAGGGCTTTGCTGTATTTTTGGTTGCCAGCCAGGTACAATGAGGAAGCTGGGGGTTGCTGGCAGTCCGTAGCTGTCAAGTTGTACCTGACTGGACCAAAAATATGGCGGAGCCCTACGCCATTTTTTTTCTGGAATTAGTCCTACAAAAAAAATAAAAATGGGCTTCGCTGTATTTAGATGCATAGTAAACACTTTGAACCCCCAGGTGCTTCACAAATTGATCCGTAAAAATGAAAAAAGAAAATTTGTGTGAAAACAAATGTACTTTTTCCTTATTACGAATCAATTTGTGAAGCACCTTGGGTTCAAAGTTCTCACTATGCATCTAGATGCATTCCTTGGGGGGTCTAGTTTCCAAAATGTGGTCACTTGTGCGGGAGCTCCAATGTTTAGGCACACAGGGGCTCTCCATACACGACATGGTGTCCGCTAACGATTCCAATAGTTAGCTGACACCATGTCGCGTATGGAGAGCCCCTGTGTGCCTAAACATTGGAGCTTCCCCACAAGTGACCCCATTTTGGAAACTAGACCTCCCAGGGAATGTATCTAGATGGGTTGTGAACATTTTGAACCCCCAGGTGCTTCACAAATTCATCTGTAAAATTGAATAAGTACTTTTTTTTTCCATAAAAATTTTCTTTTTCATTTTCACAGATTAATTAGTGAAGCACTGGGGCATTCAAAATGCTCACCACCCACCTAGATAAGTTCCCTGGGGGGTCTAGTTTCCAAAATTGGGTCACTTGTGGGGGAGCTCCAATGTTTAGGCACACAGGGCTCTCCAAACGCAACATGGTGTCCGCTAACAATTGAAGCTAATTTTTCAGTCAAATTGTTAGCGGACACCATGTCGCGTTTGGAGAGCCCCTGTGTGCCTACACATTGGAGCTCCCCCACACGTGAACCCATTTTGGAAACTAGACCCACCAGGGAACTTATCTAGATGGGTGGTGAGCATTTCTAACCCCCAGGTGCTTCAAAAATTCATCCGTAAAAATGAAAAAGTACTTTTATTTCCATAAAAATTTTCTTTCTTCATTTTTATAGATTAATTTGTGAAGCACTGGGGTGTTCAAAATGCTCACCACCCATCTAGATAAGTTCCCTGGGGGGTCTAGTTTCCAAAATGGGGTCACTTGTGGGGGTGCTCCAATGTTTAGGCACACAGGGGCTCTCCAAATGCAACATGGTGTCCGCTAACAATTTGACTGAAAAATCAGCTCAAATTGTTAGCGGACACCATGTCGCGTTTGGAGAGCCCCTGTGTGCCTACACATTGGAGCTCCCCCATAAGTGACCCATTTTGGAAACTAGACCCCCCAGGGAATTTATCTAGATGGGTGGTGAGCATTTTGAACCCCCAGGTGCTTCAAAAATTCATCCGTAAAAATGAAAAAGTACTTTTTTTTTTCTACAACAATTTTCTTTTAGCCTAAATTTTTTCATTTTCACATGGGGAACAGGATAAAATGAATCCTAAAAATTGTTGGGCAATTTCTCCTGAGTACATCGATATCTCATATGTGGTCATAAACCACTCTTTGGGCGCACGGCAGGGCTCAGAAGGGAAGGAGCGCCATTTCACTTTTTGAATGGAAAATTAGCTCCAAAAGTCAAATTGCGCTCCTTCCCTTCTGAGCCCTGCCGTGCGCCCAAAGAGTGGTTTATGACCACATATGAGATATCGATGTACTCAGGAGAAATTGCCCAACAATTTTTAGGATCCATTTTATCCTGTTCCCCATGTGAAAATGAAAGAATTGAGGCTAAAAGAACATTTTTGTTGGAAAAATTAAAATGACCATTTTTTCCTTCCACTTTGCTTTAGTTCCCATGAAGCACCTGAAGGGTTAATAATCTTCTTGAAGGTAGCTTTGAGTATCTTGAGGGGTGCAGTTTTTGGAATGGTGTCACTTTTGGGTGTTTTCTGTCATGTACACCCCTCAAAGGGACTTCAAATGATGTGGTCACTAAAAAAAATGGCTTTGTAAATTTTGCTGGAAAAATGAAAAATTGCTGATGAACTTTGAACCCTTATAACGTCCGAACAAAAATTTTTTTTTTTTCCAAAATTGTGCTGATGTAAAGTAGACATGTGGGAAATGTTATTTATTAACTATTTTGTGTCACATACCTCTCTGGTTTAGCAGAATAAAAATTCATAATTTGAAAATTGCTAAATTTTCTAAAATTTTGCCAAATTTTTAATTTTTTCACAAATAATCGCAAAAATTATCAACCTAAATTTAATACTAACATGAAGCCCAATATGTCACGAAAAAACAATCTCAGAATCGCTAGGATCCGTTGAAGCGTTCCAGAGATATTACCTCATAAAGGGACACTGGTCAGAATTGACAAAAATGGCCTGGTCATTAAGGTCAAAATAGGCCGGGGGTGAAGGGGTTAAATGATCGCACTGTGAATATGCACCAAAATATTGCACTTACACCAACACATTTTCTGGCTTATGTTCGGCTTAGCTACCGTATATACTCGTGTATAAGCCGACCCGTGTATAAGCCGACCCCCCTACTTTTGCCCCAAAAATCTGGAAAAACCTATTGACTCGTGTATAAGCCGAGGGTGGACCCCAGCACAGGTATACAGCCCCCAGCAGTGTGGTATACAGGTCCCCCCCCAGTGGTATACAGGCCTCCCCAGTGGTAGTATACAGCAGCCCCAATGGTAGTATATAGCATCCCCAGCAGCCCCAGTGGTAGTATACAGCAGCCGCAGTGGTAGTATATAGCAGCCCCAGTGGTAGTATATAGCAGCCCCAGCAGTAGTATACAGCAGCCCCAGTGGTAGTATATAGCAGCCCCAGTGGTAGTATATAGCAGCCCCAGTGGTAGTATATAGCAGCCCCAGCAGTAGTATACAGCAGCCCCAGTGGTAGTATATAGCAGCCCCAGTGGTAGTATATAGCAACCCCAGTGGTAGTATATAGCAGCCCCAGTGGTAGTATACAGCAGCCCCAGTGGTAGTATACAGGAGCCCCAGCAGCCCCAGTGGTAGTATACAGGAGCCCCAGCAGCCCCAGTGGTATATACAGCAGCCCCAGTGGTATATACAGCAGCCCCAGTGGTATATACAGCAGCCCCAGTGGTATACAGGCCTCAGCAGTATATACAGCAGCCCCCAGAGGTTATACAGCACCCCCCAGGGGTTATACAGCACCCCCCAGGGGTTACCCAGCAGCCCCCAGGGGGTACCAACAGCCCCCTGGGGGTACCAACAGCCCCCAGGGGGTACCCAGCAGCCCCCTGGGGGTATCAACATCCCCCTGGGGGTACCAACAGCCCCCAGGGGGTACCCAGCAGCCCCCTGGGGGTACCAACATCCCCCTGGGGGTACCAACAGCCCCCAGGGGGTACCCAGCAGCCCCCAGGGGGTACCAACAGCCCCCTGGGGGTACCAACAGCCCCCAGGGGGTACCCAGCAGCCCCCTGGGGGTATCAACATCCCCCTGGGGGTACCAGCAGCCCCCAGGGGGTACCCAGCAGCCCCCAGGGGGTACCCAGCAGCCCCCTGGGGGTACCAACAGCCCCCTGGGGGTACCAACAGCCCCCTGGGGGTACCAACAGCCCCCAGAGGGTACCCAGCAGCCCCCTGGGGGTACCAACAGCCCCCAGGGGGTACCAACAGCCCCCACAAGCTGGCACTGTCCCCCCTTGTAAGTGCCCCCCCCCCCGGTGCTTATACATTACCATCCCGGTGTTCTGATCGGCGCCGCTCCTCCGTGCTGCGTCTTCATCCTCCCGCGCTGGATGCATCCGGGTTCTGAGTTCTCCAGCGGTCGCGCGATGACGTCACATCGCTGCGACAGCCGGAGATCACGGATGGAGCCAGCGCGGGAGGATGAAGAAGCACCGAGGAGCGGCGCCGATCAGAACACCGGGATGGTAATGTATAAGCACCGGGGGGGGGGGCCCTTACAAGGGGGGACAGTGCCAGCTTTTGGGGGGGCCATATGCACTGCTTCCCCCTGCCGCTGATTGACAGGGGGATGCAGTGCATATTTAATGAGCGGCCCCACGTGACGGGGCCGCTCATACAGCAGCCCCCCCCGCCTCCTCCAGCCTCCACAGCCCCCACCACACAGCCCCCACCACACGGGTCTACCGTATAGACCCGTGTATAAGCCGAGGGGGGGACTTTTCAGCCCAAATTTTGGGCTGAAAAACTCGGCTTATACACGAGTATATACGGTAGTTATAATAGCTAAGTACTACAGATGCCTAAAAGGGTGAAATAATTCTGAGACTGCACTAGTCATTAAAATTTGTATTTTGTGTTGAATTTGTATAAAAAACTTATTAAATTAGTTGTATTGAGCTGTTGATTCTTGTTTGATAGGTTGATTGCAAACAACAGCAAGTTGGTACATTTTGCTAATTAATCTAATTTTTAATTGGGTTTAAATCATTTTGATTTCAGCTATCAGTAATAGATGTCAGCTATAAAATACAGCTGATAACATACTGCAATAGAAAGGATTGAAAGTAGCTCTGATCCCAGCTATTCAACCCCTCAGGAACAAAGAAAATACTGTACTAACACTTACAGGCATCCTAAAGTATTTACCGGTAAGAATAGTCTAAATGATCAAATGATTGCGGGCTGTATAGTGGGACTAAAACTTAAAAAAATAACAATAATAATTTGAAGTTTAAAAGAAAAAAAAAACTACAGGCACTGAAGC
The DNA here is from genome assembly GCA_033576535.1 of Allobates femoralis. Classification (NCBI taxonomy): domain Eukaryota; kingdom Metazoa; phylum Chordata; class Amphibia; order Anura; family Aromobatidae; genus Allobates; species Allobates femoralis. The sequence continues at coordinate 449,531,324 of JARQOC010000001.1, forward strand.
AGACTTGCTGCCATTTTGCAGTAACACAGCTTTCAGACTTTCCTTTTGGATGCTCAATAAAGTGTCTCTACTTGATCATGTTGTTTTCCATGCTAAATTTTTCCATCAGCCCAGAAACATCACTAGAGCACTGTCTTGAGAAAAGTGAGAAAGGAATTCCTTTTCTCTGCTTCTGAACCATGAACAACAGGTGTCAGGAGATAGCAGTCTAAATCTTAAAGTTCTGCAGAATGTTTTGGAAGGTCCTAGCCCATGACTAAGGCTGGAGTCACACTACCGTATAACTCGTGTGAGGATCGCATTGCGCTGCCCGGACTATCAGCAGCTTTCATGACCCAAGTGTGCCAGCTGCATAGAAATACATGCAGCTGACACACTCAGGTCAGGAAAGTCGACAGCTAGTCCGGGAATTTTTATGTGATCTTCACGTGAGTCATGTGGTTGTGTGACTCCAGACAAGAGTCTTTGGAAGATGGATTTAGAGTAGCTCTCTGCCCACAGCAGCAAATCGCAGCACAGTGTCCATTAATTTGCAACCAATCTAATGAAATTAAAATCATCCACAAAATATCACGCAAAGGAGTCAAAGTATAGTGCAAGAATAAGTCTATGAACCCTACGGAGTCAGTGTTTGTGAAAAAAACATTCCATTATAAAATATTGTATGAAAACTATTTCACCATGAAGATTCCTCTAATGGTACATTTACACGCGGCCACAGGAAGGTAGAAACCGGCAGGCATCGGACACAATTGTGCCTGTTGCCTTGAAAAGAAAAAAAGGGAGAGAAGGGGCGCATGTGTAGGATCACTATAGCTCAGTTAATATGGCGTTATTACAGGTGGCCACTCACCTGTTTAGGTTGTGCACGACCTGCACAACCCGGTGTAATAGCCTCTGATATATGGGGGACCCCCGGCAATATGCACGCTCCGCTCCTTCGACCTCGCTGGTCCCCAGCTGTCCGTACAGGACCTTTCCGGTCACGTGGCGCCGGTCCCGGATGTGCGTCACTGCTTTTTACCTAGGGAACGCCAGATCCTTCACCTCTGTGCCCTCGCTGTGCTGCTCCAGCCGCTGATCCCTCAGGGGGAATAGAAGCTTGTAAGAATATGATTTAGCGGTCTTGTAGAAGCGCTACTAAAGCTCAGGCACCAGGATGATAGGGTTTATGAACAGCAATCTTTATTTTCCCCTCACAGCTCCACAACATGTTTCAACTGCTCAAGGCAGTCTTCCTCAGGTAGTGTCATACGCCTCTGTTCAAGAAATCTTATCAAAGTGCATAATAACTGTATTACAGAACACATGATAGCTAATAGCACAGATAGACTCAAACTCTTCAACGCCCATTGGGTGAAGTGGTTATCTTGTGATTGATGAGGAGGAGCTCTTCCTTTGGCATACCCAATATTCCTTTTTGGGCCCAAGATAGAGTCCGATGTATGCATATGCATATATATATGTAGGTATTTCGCTAACCTAAACCAAAGCTTTATAACTCTGACATTGGTTCTGACGTTTTCCCACCTTTCTTAACCCTTCTTCCATTCTCCCATTATTCCCTTCTTTCCTACCTCATCTTTGTTATTTTTTTTAATATCTGTAGATGGGTGAGAATTTACAGCCAATCCATTGAATGAGACTAAGTTATATGACATGATAACCATATGTATATTGTGGTGCATAATTAATCTGTACTTTTGAGTGTGTAAAATCAAAAAAGTTTATGTTGCAAAAAAAAATAATTACAAAAGTTCATTACACTGCAGATATATACCTTTTTGGTGGCTATATCAATATTACAAGGATGAATACAAGAATCAACATTGATGTGACACTTATTTACGGATCATCGTCATCTTGAAGAATACAACCAAAAAAGATTTGCCGAAATGGTTTCCTAAACAGATTAATAAAAAGGTGAAAGCTTACAAATTCCAGACATACGTTTTCATTGCATCATAGGATACAGTCGGTAGTTACAATCTACACTTGAATACAAAAGACGCCTACACAAAATTTGGTCCCACCATGTAAGAGGCATGTTCAAAGCTTGTAATACAGCCTTGTGTATTAGGGTATGTGCTCACGGTCTGGAGGAGCTACGCATCCAAAACGCTATGTATACTGATCGTGAGTATGCAGCCTAAGGCTTTATACTGTGTTGACTGTATTTTTTGGTTAAAGCTTAATAAGTGAAGTTAAAGGGAGCCTGTCCAGTGATTCATACTGCCCAAATCATGGGCATCATAAATCAAAGCCTGGCATACTTTTTTCTGAAGTGCTCTTGGAATTTCAAAGACAATATACTCTAAAGATTCATCTAGGGACCACAGTCAGAGACCAGATTAGTCCATTGCTGCCCCCAGCTGGCTTTTCATAATGCTGATAAAGATTGATATTTCTCTCCCTATGTACATGCAATGAAAAAAATGGTCAATCACTTGCAATAGAGCTGGGAAGTAAAGAATCTGTTAAGTTTGCTTTCTCTGAAAGGCCGGAGCACTATAATCCATTAAGAAAGTTACAAAGTGAACAATAAAGGTGTGAAAAATGTGCGAGCAAAGGGAGGTTTGCAGTGTCTTGGGTAAGAATGCACACAAGTATGTAAAATCTTTTATGTAAGCATGACACATTTATCAGCTGGACCAACTGTAAGAAGGTACATGGTCTAAGCGGACTGATAAGCTCCCCACCTTGTTATGCCATTTACTTTGTTACTAGCTCTGCTTTCATCCAGTAAAATGTTATAGCTAGAATTCAAAGTGATAGGTTAGTGTCATCCATAAAATGTAATTGTTGAATTCCTTAGTTTAGCTGGCTGTTAGATCAGTAGGCCAGTAAAAAGGAGCCCTACAGCACGTAGTGTTCTTTTATGTCGTCTACTAAAATTGAGCTGCTATGTTCCAGCGAGTAATGTTTGCTTTTTTTCTGTGAAACAAATGATGTCAAACAGCTCTGCTTTCAGCTTAGTGATTTGGCTTAAAGCAACAGTATGGCCCCAGAATATTAATAAGGAATGCTTTGAAATTATTGAGAGACCCTTTTTGTACTATTCATATCAAAAGCTTGAGGGGTCATACAGAGGTCATTCTTTAGAAAGGCAAAGGCTAAAGAGGAGCACAGAAAGGTGGCCAAAAATGGCTCATACAATGAAAATGACCACTGTCAAATTAGCCAAGATAATGAGAAACCATTATAGATGGCACACAGCAAGCCCGTCAGGCTCGGCTCACACCAAGGTGTGTCCTACAGGGTCAGTAATGTAGCCGGCTTTAAAAACACATCTTTAGACAAGTCTATCATCTCAATAACTAACAACTCTCCCCTGTTACCTCTTTCTAAATTAAATGTTGGCGGTATCTCAAGATTATTATTATTATTGTGTCCTCCTCGTTAATAAAGGTTGTAAACTTGCGAGTGGGGCCTTCACTGCTCCCCTATGTATTACTATGTATTGACTTTATTGGCTGTACATGTTCCCACCTAATAGTAAAGTACTGCAGAATATGTTGGCACTATGAGCATGTTTTCACCTTCATGACCAGACCATTTTTCCAAATCTGACCAGTGTCACTTTCTGAGGTTACAACTCTGGAACGCTTTACTGGATCCCAGTGAATCGTTTTTATGTGACATATTGGACTTCATGTTAGTGGTAAATTTTGGTTGATATTTTTTTTTTAATTATTTGTGAAAATACCAGAAATTTGGCGAAAATTTCACAATTTTCAAACTCAAACATTTTTATTCCTTTAAAGTAGAGCCAGAAAAGATGCCAATTATGTGAACTTTTTATTTTACATAAATATATTGTATTTTTCAAACTATAAGAGGAGGAAAATAGGAAAAGAATTGAAGCAAAAAATAACATTAATGCACATAACATTGAAGGTTGTAAATGACAAATTGACAAAATGTATAATTGATGGAGGAAGGTTGAAATAAAGGGACCTACGTCTTTTTTTCAACCTATGTAATTATGTAAATGTGGGCCTGATGCACCTTTATAAGGGGGATCTGCTGCTGACACTGTTATGGGATAATGACTCCCAATTCTGTACTTATTTTCCACATCCTTGGCCCCTTCCAGGTATATACAGTGGGTATGGAAAGTATTCAGACCCCTTTAAATTTTTCACTCTTTGTTTCATTGCAGCCATTTGGTAAATTCAAAAAAGTTAATTTTTGTCTCATTAATGTACACTCTGCACCCCATCTTGCATTAAAAAAAACAGCAATGTAGACATTTTTGCAAATTAATTTAAAAAAAAAACCTGAAATATCACATGGTCAGAAGTATTCAGACCCTTTGCTCAGTATTGAGTAGAAGCACCCTTTTGAGCTAGTACAGCAATGAGTCTTCTTGGGAATGATGCAACAGGTTTTTCACACCTAGATTTGGGGATCCTCTGCCATTCTTCCTTGTAGATCCTCTCCAGTTCTGTCAAGTTGGATGGTGAATGTGGGTGGACAGCCATTTTCAGGTCTCTCCAGAGATGCTCAATTGATTTAAGGTCAGGGCTCTGGCTGGGCCAGTCAAGAATGGTCACAGAATTGTTCTGAAGCCACTCCTTTGTTATTTTAGCTGTGTGCTTAGGGACATTGTCCATGTACCTGGATCTGTGTCAGAGGCTTTTGCCAATACTGGGTGAGCCAGAGGCCGCTATGACCTCGGTTTGCCAAGGTTCTGGATCTGATCACGTCACAGCGGTCTTGATTGAACTTGTGCCTGCATGATTGCCATGATTACCTACACATCATGGGAACTTCTAGCCAGCTATGCCCTATAGGTACATCAGAGGTCGTGAATGGAATACTGTTGATTAACTTGTTAACCCTTTCACCCCCAGGCATTTTTTTCTCTCCTTTCACGAGCCAAAATATTTTTATTTTTCCATCAATATAAACTATGAGGGCTTGTTCTTTGAGGGACAAGTTGTACTTTTGAATGACATCATTCATTTTACCATATAGTGTACTGGAGGACAGGTAAAAAATGTCCAAGTGCTGTGATATTGCAAAAAAAAAAAGACAATTTCATGATTGTTTTTTGGGGGTTTTATTTACCATATTAACTATATAGTAAAATTGACGTGTCAGTATGATTTCCTGGTTGCTACGAATTCATAGATACCAAGCATATATACTTTTATCTAAGTGGTGAAAAAGAATTCAGAAGTTTGTCAAAAAAATAAAAAGAATTATAGATAATCAAACATCGCTCCACTCACACAGGGCTCTTCAGAACATCAATTCTCGGGATCAGAGAGGTTCCTGGCAGTGGGACCCTCAAATAATTGGAAGGTGATCCTCTATCTAATGGATAGGGACTTTGTAACTTCGTACAGACACTCTGAAGGTTTTTATTGATCTTTGGCCACCTCTAAGATCAAGAGGCTTCAGACAGCCAGTCCCCATTAATTTAAAGCATGTTGGCATACTGTAGTGATGTTCACATTTTGCGATGGGAAGAATATTATGTCTGTATACAAAGTACTATATAGATATTGGATAAAATACAGCAGCCCCTAGATTATGGATACAGCTTCTGTATACGGTATTAGATTGTATACAGCAGTAATAGTCACTACATAGTGTCGTAATCATCATAAATATTGGCGCTTACAATGGAATTCACTGTGTGCAATGTAATAATGGTTTAGAATCAGCTACGTTCATTGTTATAAAGTATTAATGTTTTTTATGTATACATAGTGAGCACTTAATATTACATATAACTACAGCATTTATTATAAATGTGGGCTATTGTAAGCTACGCACTCATCTTTGGCTAAAATACTAAAGCAAGAATTTTTACCCTTATTTAAAAAATGCAACATCTGGTTACATTTAAAAATTTAAAGTAAAAGGAAAATCATGTACATTATTTAAAAATTGGTTGTACTGTTTGTGCGGCCACCTTCTTTGGGTAGACTGTGTTCTTCCTGAAGGAGACAATTTGAATACTTTCATTGTGTAATCTTAAAAGTGAAAAAAAGCATTTATACACTTACATTTTCTTATGTGAATGAAGCAGTGACTATACCTTGGAGGATGTAGTCACTATGGCAGATTAATAGGTAATGAACTGAAAACATCTCTCTATAAAGGAACTGTGTGATGTAACGATCATGTGACCATAGTGGGTGGAGCTAAGCAAGCAGCGTTTTTTTTCGTGGCCGCACCTGCTGCAAGTGCCGAAACCGCACTTGCCACATCTGCCACACCCTTACCGCAAGCCCCATAGACATTGCATGGGGCTTGCCGCAAGTGTGCCGCAAGTGTCGCGGTTATGCGGTAATCGCGGCAGATGCGGTTTTTTCACCGCATCTGCCGCGATTTGAAATTACCGCTGATGTGAAAGGGCCCTTAGGCTGCTTTCACATCAGCGTTTTTTCGCTGATCGCGGCAGATGCGGTGAAAAAACTGTATGTAAAAAATGTAAAAAAAAATGTGTCCAGCCAACTATGTGTATGCTGGGTTTTGTCATTTTACAATAAGAGGTACTAACTATTTTCTTGGGAACTTAGTTGTAGCCCTTTCCAGATTAAGAAAAATCACCTTAATTCAGCAGCAGCAAGTGGCGTCAGTAAACTTGCTGCAGAGGATGATACACACCGGCTAGCACCATAGTAACACGGCTTCTTTACATGTCCACAGTGTACCATCACCATGGTTACTCAATGAACATACACCAGAGCCTATCTGGAAAAACAGGACTAGAGAAATAATAATACTGGAAAAGATGAACTGAAATTCTATTGGAAAGAAATAAAATCAACAAAAGAACATGTATTATATATGTAAAAAAATGTGTGCAGCCAACTATAAATCTCACAACGATACTTTGGGAGGTTTTTTATTTGCTTAGGCCCCTTTCACATCAGCGGTATTAGAAAAATGCGGCAGTTGCAGAGAAAAAAACGCATCTACCGCATTATGGCCGCACTTGCGGTTCACCTGCGGCAAACTCCATGCAATGTCTATGGGGCTTGCGGCAGGTGCAATATAGTTGCGGTTTCGACACTTGCGGTAGATGTGGCTGCGAAAATAACGTGGTCAGCCCCGTTTTTTTTGCGGCCGCATCTGCCGCAAGTGCCGAAACCGCACTTGCCGCACACTTACCGCAAGCCCCATAGACAAAGCATGGGGCTTGCTGCAAGTTAATCGCAAGTGCGGCTGTTATGCGGTAAATGCAGCAGATGTGTTTTTTTCACTGCAACTGCCGCATTTTTTTAATGCCGCTGATGTGAAAGGGGCCTTACATAGCATAAACAAAGAAATGAAATATATTTTTTTCACACAGCCACTGTCATGGCTATGTGGACACACATCTGCAGATGGCAGGTCTTGGCTCTCTAAAGAGAAGTGATCATTAACAATAAACCTACTGTCTAAACAGATTTTTATATTTCACATATTTAAAAAAATATATTGGCAATCATTTTTTTTTTCATATAATGATCTTCATAAAAAAAATTTACTAAGCTGAAATTTTCACATTATCCACGTTTCTTAGGCCCCTTTCAGACTGGCGTTTTTGTCCAGATCTGGCGGATCCAGGACAAAAAAACGCATCTGCCAAGGGTCCCGCCTAACGGACGCACTTGCGGCAAGCCCCATGCATTGTGTATGGGGCTTGCAGTAATGTGCGGCAGGTGCGGTTGCGGCCGCGAAAAAAACCATGGTCAGCAGCGTTTTTTTCGCAGCCTCACCTGCCAGCACCGCACTTGCCGCACCTGCAGCACACTTACCGCAAGCCCCATACACAATGCATGGGGCTTGCCGCAAATGTGCTGCAAGTGCAGCCGTTAAGCGGCAGATGTGTCAAATCTGCCGCATTTTGGCAAAAACGCCAATGTGAAAGGGCCCTTAGACTCCTACTTCCAGTCTATTCAGGTCTACAGCATGGCAGCTCTCCCATACACAACCCTGCATGGGCTTGAAACGCGTAGGACAAAGGTTTTCTTTGATTTTTTCATCTTTGCACATTAAGGCTGGCTTCACATTAGCGTTTGTGTCTGCATGCTGATCGCATGCAGACACAAACGCAGTGTAAAGCTGGGCCATTTTGATGTGTCCGCAGCGGAGAATGTCCGCCTGCAGACACATCACTGTGCAGCCCGGCAGCCAATCAGCGGTGTCTGGGGTTGGAGATCAGCGCCGGAGATCTCCGCCTCCCGGCCGCCGATAAGCTCCGGGATGTGTCGGTGGGGAGAAACAGCTGATTTGACAGCTGTTTGAATCTTCCCGCGCCGACACCGAGAGGAGATGTCGGCGCGGGAAGATTCAAACAGCTGTCACATCAGCTGTTTCTCCCCGCCGACATCGCTAGCAGATTATCGGCGGCGGGGAGGAAGAGATCAGCAGAGGCTGAGCTGATCTCCCGGTGGCCGTCGGTGATCTCCTGTGACATCACCGCCGGCCACCAGGAGATTTTTCAATGGGTCTGCAGCGTTCTCCTGCGCTGTCAAGCGCAGGACACTGCGGACCCATTGAAGCCAATGCATTTTTTGTGCGCTTGGGGACGCTTGCTGATTTTCCAAGGTCCCCAAACGCACAAAAAAAAACCAACATGCTGCGTCCCGGGTGCGGACGCTGGACACCGGAAGGAGCAGATATCGTCCGCATCCACACCCGAACGCAGCAAACGCAGGCACCATGCGTTCCTATGTTAAACATAGGAACGCAGTGCGCATGCGTTTGACTGCGTATGGGAACGCAACAATACGCTGCCTTCCCATACGCAAATGTGAAGGCAGCCTTAGAGTGACCAAATAATGTTTTTTTTATTATTTTCAATGTCGTGTGCTGGAATTATCCACTTTAGGTAGAGTCTAAGACTTTATTGGCATAGACTGATCAAAGCTGTTAAAATACCGCTAATCAAATACTTGAAAGCTGGTCAGCTTCACAGGATGATTTGCTGCCAAGAACAATGAATTTTAAACAAACCTAAAAATGTAATTTCGATATAGGTAATGAACACAGTACTATCAATAATAGCACCCTGTAAATTTTTGCATACCTTAACAATCTCTGCACAATTATCTGTGTGTGTAACTGGGCCTTAAGTGATACATTTATTGTTGCACAATGTGAACATCAAGCTTTTAATCATTACTATGAGCAGGGCTGTGGAGTCGGTGCCCATTTTGGGTGCAGTCGGAGTCAGATTCAGGAAATTGAGGAGTTGGAGTCAAATATGTGGCTTACTGACTCCACAGCCATGGTTATGGAGTCGGAGTTGGTGTCCATTTTGGTGAAGTTGGAGTTGGATTCAGGTATATTGAAGATTCAGAGTCGGATGTTTGGCTTACCGACTTTACAGCCCAAATTATGATACAGTAATCAAGAAACTTACGTAGGACATAATACATAATAATTCATAATAATAATATTCAGCACATACTGCATTGAACTATTTATTTTAGGATTCAGTCCTTTTTAGACCAAATCCAACTCCACAACCCTGCTTTTATCATTCATGCATGGTATACATCATTTGTGAATAGGTCATTTTTTCACATGTACTGGCAGCTGCCTTGACACTTTCATTCTCATTTATGAACACTGTATTAATGTAGATTGTAGTTGTGATAAAGTGAATAGATATTTCAGTGCTCCACTAACAGACATTTAACATCATAACTAAGCGTGCCTTGACATGAGAAAGGCACTGAAGGACTCCTTTATTATTTCAGCTATGGTTTTAATGTGATTTGAATTTTTTATCGAATAAATAAGACTGCACCTGTGTAGCTGGACTCGCTCTTTACGTTCTCATACCACACGTCCTGGTAGAAACATCTCCTTGCTCCGGCCTGAAGCATCAGAAATTTTGCGGTGTTCTGGATTTTCCATTACAGATTGTTGTTGCACATGGATAAAGGAAATAGGATCTCAACAAATTCATGATGAAATTCAGGGGTTGAGTTATTATGTTCCAAAATGTGTTGACATGATTATCCTATATAATAATTCCCCTTAGCCAGCTTCCGTCACTATGTAACGTTTAAGACGTCACATCCGACTGAAGCTGGCTTAGGGATGATTCTCCCTAACTAATATGGCCGCCGCTTTGTCGGTAGTGGGGACTTTCAAAGCCCCAATACCGATTCTAAAGTGGTGCTCTGCCCCTCCACGCTATTATACTTACCACCCGATCGCACCCGCCACCGTCTTCCTCCGTCTGCCGCTGCTATCTTCTATGTCGCCGCCCCGTAAACAGCGAAACCAAGACGGCGGCCAGAAAATCTTACGAGACTTCCCGGCCCCCATCTTTGATGTCGCCGCCCCCGCACAGCTCGAAACCAAGATGGCGGCCGGGAACTCTCACGACACTTCCCGGCTGCCATTTTGAGTCCCGGGATTTTTACCTCACGCCGCACTGCTGCGCTGCCCTCACTTCTGGGACACGCCTCAACCCGCCTGCTGAACAACAGTTCTACTAAAGTTTGTCGCCTGCTACTGCCTGGGGTCTGACCTCCATATTTATATATAAAAAACATTGCTACTGCCCAGGGCCGTATTTTCCATTAGGCACACCTAGGCACGTGCCTAGGGCGGCGCCATTCGTAGGGGGCGGTGTCTAGGCGTGTTTTCTTTTTTTATCTTTTTTTTTTTTTTTTTTTTTTTTTGGCTCCGGGCCGGCCGGGTCGCAAGCCCCGCCCCCATACCCCCCCCTTCCTTCATCATCCGGGCCGCGCCGCCGCCCCGCCCGCCCACCTCACAGGCAGAGGAGCCGGAAGAGAAGAAGAGAAGGAGGGGCCCGCCAAGGAGGGGAAGTTTGAAGTTCCCGCTCTGTTCCCTCCTGTCTCCCGTGCTCCCGTGCTGCGGTGGTGGTGCCGGCGGCGGTACTGGCGGCTCCTGCACCCAGCCGCCCCTGCACCCAGCCGCCCCTGCACCCAGCCGCCCCTGCACCCAGTCGCCCTTGCACCCAGTCGCCCTTGCACCCAGTCGCCCTTGCACCCAGCCGCCCTTGCACCCAGCCGCCCCTGCACCCAGCCGCCTCCTCCTGACCCAGACAGCGGGAAAGCAGCCGGAGGCATTTGAGGATGGTGCGGCTGGCAACGGAGCTCCTGCTGTGCTCAGAGCTCATCACGGAGCTCATCACTGTGCTCAGAGGGAGCCAATGTCAGCAGCCAGCACCAGGTGAGGACCCTAAAAGTGTGGGGAAACTGTGCAGGGGACAGAGGCGCAGGGGGACCGAGAAGAAGAGGACAGGGGGACAGAAACAAGGGGACAGAAGAGTAAAGAGGAGGACTGGGGTGCAGAAGAACAGAGGAGCAGCAGGAGGGACAGAGGAGAGGAGGACGGGGTGCAGGAGGACAGCAGAGCAGCAGGAGGGACAGGGAAGAGGACGTGGGTGCAAGAGGGGCAGCAGGAGGGACAGAGGAGAGGAGGACAGCAGAGGCAGCAAGGAGGGACAGGGAAGAGGAGGACAGGGGTGCAAGAGGGGCAGCAGGAGGGACAGAGGAGAGCAGGACGGGGGTGCAGAAGGACAGAGGAGAGGAGGACGGGGGTGCAAGAGGAGCAGCAGGTGGGACAGAGGAGAGGAGGACAGCAGAGCAGCAGGAGGGACAGGGAAGAGGAGGACAGGGGTGCAAGAGGGGCAGCAGGAGGGACAGAGGAGAGCAGGACGGGGTGCAGAAGGACAGAGGAGAGGAGGACGGGGGTGCAGGAGGACAAAGGAGCAGCAGGAAGGACAGCGGAGAGGAGGACAGGGGTGCAGGAGGACAGAGGAGAGGAGGACGGGGGTGCAAGAGGACAGAGGAGGACGGGGGTGCAAGAGGAGCAGCAGGCGGGACAGAGGAGAGAAGGACGAGGTGCAGGAGGACAGCAGAGCAGCAGGAGGGACAGGGAAGAGGAAGACGGGGGTGCAGGAGAGGAGTACGGGGGTGCAGGTGGACAGGAGAGGACGACGGGGTGCAGGAGGACATAGGAGCAGCAGGAATGACAACGGAGAGGAGGACGGGGGTGCAAGAGGAGCAGCAGGTGGGACAGAGGAGAGGAGGACGAGGTGCAGGAGGACAGCAGAGCAGCAGGAGGGACAGGGAAGAGAAGGACGGGGGTGCAAGAGGGGCAGCAGGAGGGACAGAGGAGAGCAGGACGGGGGTGCAGAAGGACAGAGGAGAGGAGGACGGGGGTGCAGGAGGACAGAGGAGCAGCAGGAAGGACAGCGGAGAGGAGGACAGGGGTGCAGGAGGACGGGGGTGCAGGAGGACAGAGGAGGACGGGGGTGCAAGAATAGCAGCAGGAGGGAAAGGAAAGGAGGACGGGGTGCAGGAGGACAGCCGAGCAGCAGGAGGGACAGAGAGAGCAGGACGGGGGTGCAGAAGGACAGAGGAGAGGAGGACGGGGGTGCAGGAGGACAGAGGAGAGGAGGACGGGGGTGCAGGAGGACAGAGGAGAGGAGGACGGGGTGCAGGAGGACAGCCGAGCAGCAGGAGGGACAGAGAGAGCAGGACGGGGGTGCAGAAGGACAGAGGAGAGGAGGACGGGGGTGCAGGAGGACAGAGGAGAGGAGGACAGGTGTGCAGGAGGACAGAGGGACAAAGGATAGGAGGACGGGGGTGCAAGAGGAGCAGCAGGAGGGACAGAGGAGAGCAGGACGGGGTGCAGGAGGACAGAGGAGGACGGGGGTGCAAGAGGAGCAGCAGGAGGGACAGGAGAGGAGGACGGGGTGCAGGAGGACAGCCGAGCAGCAGGAGGGACAGAGAGAGCAGGACGGGGGTGCAGAAGGACAGAGGAGAGGAGGACGGGGGTGCAGGAGGACAGAGGAGAGGAGGACGGGGGTGCAGGAGGACAGAGGAGAGGAGGACGGGGGTGCCTGAGCAGAGAGGAGAGAACGGGGGTGCCTGAGGACAGAGGAGAGGAGAACGGGGGTGCAGGAGGAGAGAAGGACGGGGGTGCAGGAGGACAGAGGAGCAACAGGATGGGGGTGCAGGAGGACAGAGGAGCAACAGGACGGGGGTGCAGGAGGACAGAGGAGCAACAGGACGGGGGTGCAGGAGGACAGAGGAGCAGCAGGAGGGACAGCGGAGAGGAGGACAGGTGTGCAGGAGGACAGAGGGACAAAGGATAGGAGGACGGGGGTGCAAGAGGAGCAGCAGGAGGGACAGAGGAGAGCAGGACGGGGTGCAGGAGGACAGAGGAGGACGGGGGTGCAAGAGGAGCAGCAGGAGGGACAGGAGAGGAGGACGGGGTGCAGGAGGACAGCCGAGCAGCAGGAGGGACAGAGAGAGCAGGACGGGGGTGCAGAAGGACAGAGGAGAGGAGGACGGGGGTGCAGGAGGACAGAGGAGAGGAGGACGGGGGTGCAGGAGGACAGAGGAGAGGAGGACGGGGGTGCCTGAGCAGAGAGGAGAGAACGGGGGTGCCTGAGGACAGAGGGAGGAGAACGGGGGTGCAGGAGGAGAGAAGGACGGGGGTGCAGGAGGACAGAGGAGCAACAGGATGGGGGTGCAGGAGGACAGAGGAGCAACAGGACGGGGGTGCAGGAGGACAGAGGAGCAGCAGGAGGGACAGCGGAGAGGAGGACAGGTGTGCAGGAGGACAGAGGGACAAAGGATAGGAGGACGGGGGTGCAAGAGGAGCAGCAGGAGGGACAGAGGAGAGCAGGACGGGGTGCAGGAGGACAGAGGAGGACGGGGGTGCAAGAGGAGCAGCAGGAGGGACAGGAGAGGAGGACGGGGTGCAGGAGGACAGCCGAGCAGCAGGAGGGACAGAGAGAGCAGGACGGGGGTGCAGAAGGACAGAGGAGAGGAGGACGGGGTGCGAGGAGGACAGAGGAGAGGAGGACGGGGGTGCAGGAGGACAGAGGAGAGGAGGACGGGGGTGCCTGAGGACAGAGGAGCAACAGGACGGGGGTGCAGGAGGACAGAGGAGCAACAGGACGGGGGTGCAGGAGGACAGAGGAGCAGCAGGAGGGACAGCGGAGAGGAGGACAGGGGTGCAGGAGGACAGAGGGACAAAGGATAGGAGGACGGGGGTGCAAGAGGAGCAGCAGGAGGGACAGAGGAGAGCAGGACGGGGTGCAGGAGGACAAAGGAGAGGAGGACGTGGGTGCAAGAGGAGCAGCAGGAGGGACAGGAGAGGAGGACGGGGTGCAGGAGGACAGCCGAGCAGCAGGAGGGACAGGGAAGAGGAGGAAGGGGGTGCAAGAGGAGCAGCAGGAGGGACAGAGGAGATGAGGACGGAGGTGCAGGAGGGACAGAGTAGAGAAGGACGGGGATCCAGGAGGACTGGGGCTGTGGCTGGCGCTGTGTGTGGTGATAATGGCGGCTGTACCGTGTGTCTGCCTCCATGCAGCTGCCACCACCTTCCTATGTTGGCAGGGTGTGGCATTCTGGGAGTTGTAGTTCTCCTGCCTGTCCTATATGATTTCTGGGCAGTGTGTTGGGTGCTGGGAGTTGTTTTTCCAGATGGGCTTAGTGTTGTCCCGCCGCCCGTCTGTGGCCTGTCTGTCTCTTCTGGGATGTCCTCAGCTCTGTGCTGTGCACAGACAGTGTACCACCCTCTCCCTAGCTCCGTGCTGTGCACAGTGTACCACCCTCTCCCCAGCTCCGTGCTGTGCACAGTGTACCACCATCTCCCCAGCTCCGTGCTGTGTACAGTGTACCACCATGTCCCCAGCTCCGTGCTGTGTACAGTGTACCACCATGTCCCCAGCTCCGTGCTGTGTACAGTGTACCACCCTGTCCCCAGCTCCGTGCTGTGTACAGTGTACCACCCTGTCCCCAGCTCCGTGCTGTGTACAGTGTACCACCCTGTCCCCAGCTCCGTGCTGTGCACAGACAGTGTACCGTACACTGTCTGTGCACAGCACAGAGCTGAGGACATGGTGGTACACTGCACAGCACCAGCATAGAGCTCAGGACATGGTGGTACACTGTCTGTGCACAGCAGGGAGCTAAGGACATGGTGGTACACTGTGCACAGCACGGAGCTGAGGACATGGTGGTACACTGTGTACAGCACGGAGCTGAGGACATGGTGCTACACTGTGTACAGCACGGAGCTGGGGACCTGGTGGTACACTGTGCACAGCACGGAGCTGGGGACCTGGTGGTACACTGTGCACAGCACGGAGCTGAGGACATGGTGGTACACTGTGTTCAGCACGGAGCTGAGGACATGGTGGTACACTGTGCACAGCACGGAGCTGGGGACATGGTGGTACACTGTGCACAGCACGGAGCTGGGGACATGGTGGTACACTGTGCACAGCACGGAGCTGAGGACATGGTGGTACACTGTGCACAGCACGGAGCTGAGAACATGGTGGTACGCTGTCTGTGCACAGCACGGAGCTGAGGACATGATGGTACACTGCACAGCACGGAGCTGAGGACATGGTGCTACACTGTCTCCCCTGCCTTAAAATTTCCTCAGCAGCTATTACTGTAGAATCATTTACAGGAACATTTTACAGTGTTCTCGGTTACAGAATGAGAATGTATCCGTGAAAAAAACTGATGCCTCTCAGATGGTCCATGTGCTGTCAGTGTGCGGTATGTGATTTTGTCGGACCCATAGACTTGCATTGCTGAGTCTCGCGCATGAATCACAGACTGTCGCAGAATGTTGCGACTTTTTTCTCATCCTGAATCTGGATGAGAAAAAAGCGTCCGACACTCGCCAATCTGCTCACAGAGATTGATTAACATTGGTCCGAGTGCAATGTGATGAAATCACACATTGCACTCATCCAAGTTTCATGCCAGTGTGTCCATACCCTAATAATAAAATCCATGTAGTAATCCTACAATGTCTGCTGGACATGGTATGGGGAGGGTTTATGGCTCAGTTAGTACACCATACTTCTTGTTATTAACCAGTTAATGCTCTCTTGTCCACCGCACTTCAGTGTCAAAAGAGGAAGACAACGAGACAGGCAGCAACATGGCATCAGAGAGCCCCTGACCTCCAAATAGAAGATCCTCAGATCCCGGTATTGTGACATCATATTAAGAATAATATTTTTTGCACTTATATTACACTATGAACTCCACAGCACTTTACATACATCATCAACACTGTCCCCATTGGGGCTCACAATGTAAACATCCTGTCAGTAGGTCTCTGTAATGTGGTTGTACGAACCTTTTATATGTACTACATGATGAAGTGTGGGGGGAGAAGCTACATGAAGCTTGGGGGGGAAGATTGTCCGTGACGGGGGGAGGGGCTGCAACAGGGGGAGGAGCCATGATGGGGGGAGGGGCCACAATGGGCGGAGGAGCCGGGGGGGGGGCGGCGGCTGCTGACAGTGCCTAGGGCAGCAGGAACTCCAAATACGGCCCTGCTACTGCCCACATTTCTGCTACAACTGCCTGGCCTCTGACCTCACTAGATATATAACATTGCTAATGCCCGCATTTGGGCTACAACAGCCTGGAGTCTGACCTCACTATTTTGATATATAAACATTGCTACTGGCCGCATTTGGGCTACAACAGCCTGGGGTCTGACCTCACTATTTTGATATATAACATTGCTACTTGCTGCATTTGTGCTACAACAGCCTGGGGTCTGACCTCACTATTTATATATATAATAACATTGCTACTGGCCGCATTTGTCGCCTACTACAACAGCCTGGAGTCTGACATCCGTATTTATATATTGTGGTGATGTGGCCCCTGGCCGGGTGCATCACACCGGTTATCAATGCAGGTCTCTGTTCACATGGGCTGGTTTTCCTGATTGTGTATGCTGTGTGAAACCTGTCCGGTGTACAGGGGGTTAACAGCTGAAGGGTTTTCATGCACTGAGTGAACAGCTGAGTGTGAGTGCTGAAGAGCTGCGAGATTCATGAGCCTAATGAGCGGCGGTGAGAGTGGGATGAGATCCATGAGGAATAGGATGTAATGGATGAGTGCTTTGCTGGGCTAAACCTGAATGGTGCACAGGGGGTTAATCACATCTCAGGTCTGTGTGTGAGAGATGTGCTGATTGACTCACTGGATTGCAGCTGTGAGAGGCAGCCTGGATAAGAACCTGCCAGGTGTCTGAGTGAGGGGAGGACGATGGGAATCAGAGAAGTCCAGACCACTGCCATGTGAAGACGTGCTGGAAGTGATGGGAGCCTGCCAGCTCCATGCTAGTGCACCTGATGTGTGCATGCCAGCCAGTGTCCAGGACCGAGGACGGCTCAAGGGCCAGGTGGTCTTGTGTGTACTGAGTGACAGGGCTCCTGGTACTATTGTGGGCCCTGAGTGTGTAGCATATTGGTGTATGTAAAAATGCCATGAATGCTGTGTCATGCATGAGTCATAATGGTTTATGAAAAAGTGCCATGTGTGATGACTCATGTGCTATAGGATGGGGAATGATCCCTGTCAGGGTGATAGACGGTGATAGCCGTCTTTAGAACCAGACTGAGGTCTGCAAGGGTCGGTGGGTGACGCCTTGATGTTCTGGGGAAAACGTATGTGAATGTCCTGTTGTGTAATGTCATATGGGAATGTCATATAATGCAATGTAAGGACATGCATATTATATGTGAAAATGGAAATAGTGTCATGGTTTATGTGTTGAAAGCGGTTTATGACAGAAATTAATAAATCCGCTGCTTATGTTACGTTGAAATGTAGTCGCTGCTGTCATTTTTCCCCGTGCCAAGCGGGTTCCCCTGGGGCGCTACCTCACAATATATATAACATTGCTACTGGCCGCATTTGGTGCCTGCTACAACAGCCTGGAGTCTGACCTCCGTATTTTTATATATAACATTGCTACTGGCCGCATTTGGTGCCTGATACAATAGCCTGGAGTCTGACCTCCCTATTTATATATATACCATTTCTACTGGCCTCATTTGTCGCCTACTACGACAGCCTGGAGTCTGACCTCCGTATTCATATATATATATATACCATTTCTACTGGCCACATTTGTCGCCTGCTACAACAGCCTGGAGTCTGACCTCCCTATTTATATATATACTGCTACTCACGTTTATAACGACGTTCAGCACACCATTGTGCAGCTCATACTTCTAAAACGACCTACCCGATCTGTCATCAGTACCGCTGCATATGTTGATCAACAAATAACACTAAGGGCCGCTTCACACTGCGGCATGATCCGATTCTGTCCGGGTGGACCCAGACAGCTGCGGACTGGATCATCACACAGGACTGGGGGGCTATTATGCCCTCCGGTCCTGTGTGCAGCGCACGCAGCTCCAGCCGCTGACAGGTTAGGACTGCGGCGCCCGCGGTCCTGACCTGTCAGCGGCTGCAGCTGCGTGCGCTGCACACAGGACCGGAGGGCATAATAGCTCCCAGTCCTGTGTGATGATCCGGTCCGCAGCTGTCTGGGTCCTCCCGGACAGAACCGGACTGGATCATGCCGCAGTGTGAAGCGGCCCTAAAACAAACCTTTATAAAAAACCTTCTATTCTACACTGCAGTATCTGTACAAGGATCAAAACCACTATATAAAATACTTATATTCACCATTGCTGTATATCTATAAGGACCAATAAGACTTGAAAACAACTTTTTTTCTCTACTGCTCTATATCTCTACAAAAACCAATACACCAACATGGGTCGTAACAAAAAGTATGCCAATGACACAGACAAGAA
Organism: Allobates femoralis; assembly: GCA_033576535.1. Lineage (NCBI taxonomy): Eukaryota > Metazoa > Chordata > Amphibia > Anura > Aromobatidae > Allobates > Allobates femoralis. The sequence goes on from JARQOC010000001.1 coordinate 449,549,928, forward strand.
AGCTGCTTTAGCACAACGTCAAAGAAAACGCCATGCTACAGGTATTAACCAGTATGGGTACCAAGAACCTTAGCGTATAAAAATTTAATATCCAAAAAATACATCGACCCTACACACATAGGTAGTCGATGGATAGATATCATGTATTAATTGCATTATTGTTAACTCTTCATAAATACACTACATACGGATTCTAGACTACCCGATTTGTTAGAATTGGGCCACCATCTAGTGTACTTAAATAAATGATTATTTATGGTTTTAAATTCAAGATTAAATGTAGATTGTTGTTCATGGAAATAAAAAATAAGACTTGCTCTGAAAATAGCCTTTACAATAATAATATAAGACTATCTCTCATTTTCAGGGAAAGATGGGTAATCTCAAAAACAGGCTAAACAACATTTGATATATGTTCAAAAAGAATGTACCGTATTTTCTCCAAAGATCAAAAAAAGGTAGTTAGTCGGATAAAAATAACAGTGGGTGGGTTGCGGCGCGCAAAGCATAATGAATAACGAAGACAACTACTGTAATTCTCTGAAGTTTTGACAGATTGTATATTTAAAACAGGCCTATTGGTTATGAGAAGATATAAAAAATGAGAGTAGATGACATTTTTTTCAAATATACTGTGTATCATTAGTAAAATCTGGCAACATCCCTTTAAATTACAGGGTCGTAGGCTTTATTTTCACGTTAACAAACAATACAAAATCTGGTGAGATTCCTTCACTGATATGTACTAACTGTGAATAAAGTGATGGTAGCTGGTTCTCTACATCTTCAGATTGGTAAGCAAAGGTTTGTGCTCATATTTAGCAGGAATTGACCTATGTTGTAATTTGTCATAAATTCACCATCGCAAATAAGTCACAACTTCTCTTCATTTCCAACCAGGAGCTTAAACTTTACCTTAAACTGAATATTGTTATTATTTGTCAAGTCATAAGACGCCCTGAGTATAACGCAGCACAAGAAAAGACGCAATATACAGCCATTTCAAAGGTCTAAAATGTACATAAAAGACATGGTGGCTGTAAAACGTTAATCTACAAAAAACGTAAAGAGGTTATATGAGTCTTTCACTACATACGGTACACAGCAGACAGCCACAACACAATAAAGCCCCCAAACACACAAGATAGCTGTAGACAAGAGCTTTCTCTCCCAACCCCTTACACAAGAGTGCTTGGGGAGCTTAAGGTACCGTTACACAAGGCAACGTTGCTGCGATGTTGCCGGCGATTTCACGAGAGCGCGCACGGTTTTAGCACTTTCCCAAGATTGCTTTGGAGATGTCACACGCAGAGATATCGTTGGCAACACAACTACGATGTTGAAAGCAACTTTTGTTCACTGGGTTTTGTTCAACCCAGCGAGCGATACTTATCAATGTAGTGAATAGGGGAAGTTGCTTTCAACATCGCTATTGCGGTGTCACACAGAACCATGCTAGCAGATCGCTTGAGCAACATCGCCAGGTTTCAGAACATGTTCATAAACCTGGCAACTCCACTCAAGCAACTTATCGTCGCTGAATCGCCCTGTCACACGTTGGAACGCACTAGCGATGTCAACCGCAACAGCGATGATCACGTCACTTTTCGTCGATGTTGCCGGCAACATTGCCTCCTGTAATGGTACCTTTAGAAAAAGGTTGAGATAGCATAGGATTGCAGTTGCTTTTTCAAGTGGTCATGTTGTCAAATGTTAACATTTGTTGGGCAATTTCTCCTGAGTACACTGATATATCTCATATGTGGTCATAAACCACTGTTTGAGCGCACGGCAGGGCTGAGAAGGGAAAGAGAACCATTTGACTTTTTGAATGGAAAATTTGCTCCAATTATTAGCGGACACCATGTCGAATATGGAAAGCCCCTGTATGCCTAAACATTGGAGCTCCCCACAAATTACCTCATTTTGGAAACTAGACCCCCCAAGGAACTTATCTAAATGCATAGTGAGCACTTAGAACCCCCAGGGGCTTCAAAAATTGATCCGTAAAAATGAAAATAGTACTTTTTTTTTTTTTCAAAAATGTTCTTTTAGCCTCCATTTTTTCATTTTCACATGGGCAACAGGATAAAATGTATCCTAAAATTTGTTAGGCAATTTCTCCTGAGTACACCGATACCTCATATTTGGAGGAAAACCACTGTTTGTGTGAACGGCAAGGCTCTGAAGGGAGGGAGTGACATTTTGGAACACAGATTTTGAAGGCATGGTCGTTGGGTGTTATATTCTGTTTGGATAGCCCCTGATGTGCCTAAACAGCGGAAACCCCCCCACAAGTGACAATATTTTGAGTTTACTGCCGCGGGGAGCCCTGGTTACTCAGCAAGTGATGTCACCACTCCCCTGTGGCAGTTTCTGACTGCCGCGTATGACGTCACTCACAGAGTCCTTGTGGTCAGTCTGATTGCAGACTCTGCATGAAGGATCATGGAGGGTTATGTAGGAGTAATACAGATGGAGTTGAGAGGTTTGTTTTTTCTTCTAATAAAACTATTTTTCTCTGAGTGTTGCGTATTATTTACTATTTTCTAGAAATTCCTAATGGCCAGGTCTAACATTGGCCCGACATTATGAATCTCGTTCTTAGTGCCAGCTGCCAATACAAAGCGGACATTAACTAATTCATTATTTGCAAGAAATGAGGCACCAGGGGTATGAGCTGATAACGAGGCTGAATGAACCGTGAGTCAAGAAGCCAGTGTTGCTCAGTCTGAAAGTCTAATGGCCACTTTACACACACCAACTTATCTGTCCAACTTCTGAACAACTTACTGGTTGCAGTGAAATCATGGACACATTGTTCAATTTGTACACAGCCACAAAATGGAGCAATGTGTCCATGATTTCACTGCAACCAGTAAGTTGTTCAGAAGTTGGACAGATAAGTTGGTGTGTGTAAAGTGGCCCTTAATAATTATTTCCAAAGTAGAGAAAGACGGCACTCACCAGTTTGCTTCAGGTGAGTACTTTAATAGATTCTCTGGGGGTTACATTGTGCAGGGGAGAGACAGCAGGGTGGACGACGGCACCGTTTCGCGCACGAGCGCTTCTGCAGGTTGTGCGTGCCACGGTGCCGTCGACCACCCTGCTGTCTCTCCCCTGCACAATGTAACCCCCGAAGAATCTATTAAAGTACACGCCTGAAGCAAACTGGTGAGTGCTGTCTTTCTCTCATTTGGAAATAATTATTAACTCCTTTATCACCCAGTTTGTCATCAGCACAAGGGCAACTGGAAGGGTACAGCAGCAGAAAATGGCGCCTATAAAGAATACGCTGTTTTCTGGGGTGGCTGTGGGTTGCAATTCGCAGCAAGGGGGGCCCAGAACATTTGGGTATTTTCACACTGAGGATTCCAGCCCCCCAGCTGCCAAGTTGTACCTGGCTGGCAACCAAAAATATGGTGAAGTTCCATGTTTTTTTTTTATTTGTAAAAATAATTAAAAAAAAAAAAAAAAAAAAACGTGGGTCTTCGCTATATTTTTGGTTGCCAGCCATGTACAACTTGGCAGCTATAGACTGCCACCCACCCCCAGCTGCCTCGTTGTACCTGGCTGGCAACCAAAAATACAGTAAAGCCCAACTTTTTATTTTATTTATAGAACTAATTTAAGGGAAAAAAAATGATGTGGGGCTCCGCCTTTTTTTGGTCCAGCCAGGTACAACTATGCAGCTGGCGGATGGAATCCTCAGCATGGACAGGCCCAAGCGTTCTGGGTCTCCCATGCTGTGAATTGCAGCCCGCAGCCACCCACAAAATGCCGCATTCATTGAAGCGCCATTTTCTGGCGTTGTACTCAGCCTCTTCCAGTTGCCCTGGTGTCGGTGGCAAACTGGGTAAGGTCCCTTTCACATCAGCATTTTTCGGTGACTGCGGCAGATTTACTGCATCTGCCGCCTAATGGTCGCACTTGTGGCAAGCCCCATACGAGGAGGAAGAGAGGCGAGGAGGAAAAGGAGGGTCAGGAATTACCGGCGGGCAGCGGGTGCAGTGCAGCTGTGGAGCGGTTCTGATGGGAGTGATCATCCCATCAGCTCGCTTCCATCAGAGCTGGAGGGGGCAATGCCCGCCCGCTCTAGCACTAAAGCCTATGAAAGGGGCTATCACAGCCCCATCCATAGGTGGAGAGAGGATCGCGATGTCTGACTGTTTAAACGGCCAATCACTGCGATCCTGGGTGCGGGTGGGGAATCCACACCCCCCCCCCCCGACGTCAAGCCTCGGTGTTCAGTGATAAGAATCACTGAACACCGGGGCCCAATGGCGGTTACCATGGCAACAGTGCCACGGTAACCGCCATGACGTTGCACAATGTCATGTGTCGGGAAGGCCTTGAGAAAGAGGTGACAGGAGGGAGAGAGGAGGGGGAGCAAGGCTGAGGAGGAGAGAGGGAGAGGATCCAAACTGATCCTGCAAAATATCGGAATCGGATGCCTATTTGGCATCTGATTGCAGGCATCAGTTTGGATCCGTTGCTGTCCGAGGGATCCTGCAAAAAGTCGGATCCCCTCGAACAGCACAAAAACGCAGTGTGAAAGCAGCCTAAAAAGGCAGAATGTGGTATAGATTTCTTACTCGTCTATGATGGGTAAAAGGGGCATCAGTGCATGACAGCTACGTAATGAATAAACTAAATGTTTATTGATACATTTTTCGTTTGATACAATATGCTCTCTTTTGAAGGAACCCTCATCCTCACTAGCATTATTGTTATTAATAATAATAATATTTATTCATTTATATAGAGCAGGCAACTAGCAGACTTAGGCTGCCTTCACATTAGCGTTTGTGAACACTGAGTACCGAACGCAGCCAAACGCTTGCGCACTGCGTTCCTATGTTTAACATGGGAACGCATGTGCCTGCGTTTGGCTGCATTCGGTTGCGTTTGCGTTCAGATGCGCACAATTTGTGCGCCCTCCGAACGCAGCTTGTTGCATTTTTTTGTGCGGTCACGGGCGCTTGTTTTATCTGCAAGCGCCCGCAAGCGTACAAACCATGCATGGATCTCAATGGATCCGCAGTGTCCTCTGCATGACACCGCAGGAGAACGCTGCGGATCTCATTGAAATCTCTCCTGGTGGCTGCCGGTGATCACCGGCGGCCACCGGGAGATCATGCAGAGCCACAGCTGATCTCCCGCCGGTGTCAGCGGGGAGATACAGCTGATCTGACAGCTGTTTAAATCTCCTGCGCTGACACCGAATAGGTGAGGTCGGCGCGGGAGATTTGAAGCAGAGATCAGCTGTTTCATATCTCCCGCGCTGATATCACCCTATTCAGTGTCAGCGTGGGAGATTTAAACAGCTGTCAGATCAGCTGTATCTCCCCGCTGACACCGGCGGGAGATCAGCTGTGTCGGGAGGAAGAGATCTCTGCTGCTGATCTCCTCCTCCCGGCCGCCCCCAGAGACAGCTGATTGGCTGCCGGGCTGCATACTAATGTGAACGCATGCGGAGATTCTCCACTGCGTTCACATTATTATGGGCTACGTTTGCCTGCGTTTGTGTCTGCATGCCCTCTGCATACAGACACAAACGCTAATGTGAAGGCTGATTGCAGGCCGAAGGTAGACGATTCCCAGGAGTAACAGAGAAGTCTGATATCTTCGGAAGCCACACCAAACCAAAGACAGACACGAAACAAAAGGTCCAAGGACAAAGGGCAGATCGGGGACAGGATTTTGGAGTTCAACAGAAGCCATCATGATGCAGCACAACAAATCAAGTCCAGCTCAATCCATCAGAACTCACTCAAACAGGGTAAATCTCCATCAAAACCAGGGTCTAAGTGTTAATCCAAGAAGCCCTTAAAGGGATCCTGTCACCTCCAATACTCCACCTAAGCTTCAAAATCATGTCCCTGCAGCATCCCTTCACTAATCTCACACTCCTTTTGTCTCTGAAAAGCATTCTGTGAAAGTGCAGAAAAACGTTTTATAACTTACTCATTAGTGATGTTAATTAGCAGGGGCTATATTCTTTAGCCCTTAGGGTGTGCCCTCTTCATCATAAGATCACACCCTAATAGGCGTGATCTTCTATTCATGGTCTATGCAGGGCCTCCCTGCTCTGCACGGCGCTGCCTGTGCTGTAATGACGCGAATTGCGTCATTTCCAGTCGCAATGCGGTGCTTGAAGGCTACAGAGTGGCGTGGATGTACTGACGTCACCCGAGCGGAAATGACGCGATTCGCGTCATTACAGCACGGGCAGCGCAGTGGAGAGCAGGGAGGCGCTGAATACAACATGAATAGAAGATCACGCCTATTAGGGCGTGAACTTATGATGAAGAGGGTACACCCTAAGGGCTAAAGAATATAGCCCCTGCTAATTAACATCACTAATGAGTAAGTTATAAAACGTTTTTATGCACTTTCAAGGATGCTTTTCAGAGACAAAAGGAGTGTGAGATTAGTGATGGAATGCTGCAGGAACATGATTTTGAAGCTTAGGTGGCGTTTTGGGGGTGACAGGATCCCTTTAAATAAACCAAGGCAGTTCCTTAAATGAAAACACGCCAGCACACTACCAATTCCTGACATTCAGCAGAGCCCAAACCAGGGAAAGCTTTGTTTCAGGGAGAGGGCAGAGGCTACAACAGGGACTGCAGCCTCTACCTCCTGATGAGCAAATAGAAAAACATCCACTTGAGATGCATCCACTTGAGAAAGACGCATCTGTGCGTCGAAACGCGTTGTGGCATACTGGACCCCTGCTGTTCGTGCAATAAATTATCGGTAATCTAATCACCAACCCGTGGTTTCTTTAGCGCTCCACTCCTCTGACACCGCTTGTTTTTCTATTTGCTAATCCCCTTCTCCCTTGTTGGGAGTGCGGTGTGTGAGCTGCTCTAAGATCCACAGTACCTGGCAGTACATCATAAAGACCCACCCTTGAATGATCAACTGATACACAGTGTGGAGCTGGGACGGAAGCCAGTGCAGCGAGTCTGCCTCTTCGAGTGGAGGAGTGAAGGAGCCCACCTCCATCTCCAGAGGAACTAAGGAGCCGACCACCAGGCCCGGAGTATCTGAGGAGGAGGGATTATTGGCCCTTGTCACTACAGTGATCCACATTAAGCCATCAGTCTGGTTGTGCGGGGTGTTGCACAACCAGTAAAGGTTAGTACAAACATAGTAAAACCGTGTATTAAGTTCCTCCAGTTGCAGTGTGGCGCAATATCTGTTTTTTCTACCTCCTGATGACACTTTGTTAAAATATCCCAGCATACACTAAGAATTCCCAAACAAAGCATCATCAGAGACTAAGGCCCCTTTCACATCAGCGTTTTTTTCAAATCGTGGCAGATGCGGTAAAAAAAACGCATCTGCCGCGATTACCGCATACCGGCTGCACTTGCAGCACGGTTGCGGCAAGCCCCATACAATATATAGGCGGGCTTGCGGCAAGTGCGGTTTTGGCACTTGCGGCAGGTGCGGCTGTGAAAAAAAACGCGGTCAGAAGCGTTTTTTTCGCGGCCGCACCTGCCGCAAGTGCCAAAACCGCACTTGCCGCACCTGCCGCAAGCCCGCCTATACATTGTATGGGGCTTGCCGCAACCGTGCCGCAAGTGTAGCCGATATGTGGTAATCGCGGCAGATGCGGTTTTTTCACCGCATCTGCCGCGATTTGAAAAAAACGCTGATGTGAAAGGGGCCTAATAGGGAAAAAATATAAAATAACAGAGTAATTAGGGAAGGATTAGGGAATTTTGAATGTAAGTATATTAGAAATTAGTTTAGATTATGAAAAAATAGAGATTTTGATGAAAATTACTTTGGGCATGATACCAATTGACTAAATTAGATCCGGTCCGTAAGAGGTTATTTTCCCATGGTAAGGAGAACACTATTCAGATCCTTGCTCCATGACAAACACCCTGTCTTTATCTCAGCATGGACTCCTTGGTTTACCTTCCAGAGGTTTCCAACATTTTCTTTCAAATTACCTGCTGTGCAGGCTTGTTCATAACTGATACATTGTAAATTGTTTATTCCAGATATATGCTGTGCTGAATTTTTTGCCATTGTGTGTATGCTTTTAGTATTATTTTGTGAAATTGTAAAGTTCTCTTTACTCATATAAAGAATTTAAAATATTGTAATAAGGATTGAAATGTTGGGAGAACTCAAATATTCAGTTCTGTACTCTTATAACTAGTCAAAATCTCCTGCAGTTAGATGAATAAAAGATACAATGTATTACCGGTATATGAAGATCAAACTTAATATAAACATGATTAAAGGAACCTTTACCACAAATTCATACATGAGAGGTCACCTCTTTTTAAGAAGTTATCCACTGCTCAGACATAAACCCTTTCAAATGTTGTTTTTACCTTCTGATACCACTGCCATTCCAGTGGTGTCAGCACTGGTTCTCTCGGGGATCGCTTCACATTGTTACGTCACGCTGTCCCTTTGGCCAATTAGCGCATGGGGGACTGTGCCAGCATGGGACTGTGCCAGGATGGGGAGACTGTGCCTGAATGGGGGGGCTATGCCAGCATGGGGGCTCATGTGTGCCAGCATGGGGGAAAGAGTGTGCCAGCATGGGGGATATATACCAGGATGGGGGGGGGGATTTCATGTAGCAGGATGGGGGACATATATATGATTTGTAAGATGGACACTAGCATTATAAGACGGACTCCGTTTAACATTAAAAAAAATGTTTTCTCTTTTCCTTCAACAAATTTGGGGGTACATCTTATGATCCGGTGAGTCTTATAAAGCGAAAAATACGGTACATCCAGATTTGTACAAAGTTAGAAATGATTACATTTCTGCCAGGTAAAAAATCGTACATGAAATAATCCAAGAATTGTATAGATGCTTTTCTGTTACTTGAGTAGTATATATATATATATATATATATATTTAGTGAAAAAAGGCTGCAGCACACTTATTTGGATGATTTCAGCCTTTATTGGCTCTCTATGGCAATAGATTGCAATCTATTGCCATAGAGAGCCAATAAAGGCTGAAATCATCCAAATAAGTGTGCTGCAGCCTTTTTTCACTAAATATGACTGAAGCTGGTGCCTAAATACCACCCTGATGGACTGCTAAGCACTGGGCTAGTGCCAACAAAGGAACGCTGCTCATATTTTTTCTATTTATTTATTTATATTTATTGAGATATAGCGTCCCTTCATTATGGAACCTGGCAAAGGATATTACACAGAGGAGGATGAGAATCGAATCCTCAAAGGAGCTGAAGGCAACACCGAATTTTTAAGTATACCTTCTGCTGTTTCTTTAAAACGCAAGTATGAGAATGATTCAAAGAAAATACTGTCATTAGAAATGCACCTTGTTATGCTTGGACAATATTACAAACATAAAAAAATTCCAAGAGGTTTGAGATCAAATATAAACCCTACTTTATTTTTAGAAGATGGAGATTTTTGTGCAAAATTCATGACTTTGTCAAATAAGTATGCGATGGAAGTGATGTTGTTGAACATGGAACATATACAACTAGAATTGGCTAAGTTAAAAGATACTATTAAGGACGTAGAAGGTGAAATCATGGGTTTATTGAAGGAGGAGGATTTTTCAAAATTCAAGGAATCTGTTAAAATTAAGTTGGAGAAACAGAGAAAGGAGACTGAGGAAACAAAAAGACAGAAATGGGCACGGGATACAGAGGACTACCGCGTGGGGTTGGTGTATAACTGGCAAAGAGATGGACACAATAAGTGGCAAAGAAGAGGTCACTACAGGCACCATTCTAATAATAAAAACAACAATAGGATAAATAATGTTGTGTTAAGAAATAAACTGTCTAATCTTCATCCATGCAGACCCAGACCAAAATCAAGAGGACGAAGAGGAGGGTGGAAGCAACACCGCCAACAGGAAAAAGAAAGAAAAATTGAAAAGTCAACAATACAAGGGAAACCGGAAGAAGGATCATGCCTAGTAGTCAACCTTTCTGGTAAAGAACTCTCATTGAATCAAACAGACATTCTAGAAAAGGGGTTATCATACTGTATGACCACACATGTAGATTGGTTTGTTTTGGAAAAAGAAATGCAGAAATTTTTTAGGAGTGTACGTCTAAAGTATCATTTTCATGATAAAATGGAAACAAAAGGGCTACCCATCAGTGAGTTAGATTTAAGAAGGTTAGGCATACAGTGCAAGAGTGATTTTATGCCCAATGACGATATACCTATAGTGGAGGCCTTTGAGCGAGCGGTGAAACAAGGAATCAAGGGTTTGAGGGAAACAACTAAGAAAGAATTGTCGAAACCCAATGTAACGAAGGAGCAGTTTCAGGCAGTGCAAGAGCTTATCCATGATGACGGTTTGATAGTAAAACCAGCTGATAAAGGTGGAGCAACCGTCATCATGGATAAGGGAACCTATGTAAAAGAGGTTTATAGGCAATTGGATGACAAAAAAGTGTACAAAAAGTTGCAGAGAGACCCCAAATTTGAGATTCAAAAGAACATACAGAAAATATTAAATGCTGCTGTAGTTGGAGGGATCATAGATCAGAAACTACATGATTTTTTGTTAGAAAAGAATCCTGTGACACCAGTACTTTATTTGGTTCCTAAAATACACAAGTCCCTGGTAGATCCGCCTGGAAGGCCGATTGTGGCCGGAATAAACTCGGTATTCTATAATATTGGAATCTTTTTAGAGAAAATCATGAGTCCCTTCGCAAAGGAAGGAAAGTCATATATTAGGGACACAGGACACTTCCTTGAAAATTTAGCAAGGTATAAGGAGCAAACCAAATCTATGGGGGGAAAACAAGTACATATTGGCATCCTTTGATGTAACATCATTATACACTTCCATAAACCATGAAATGGGATTAATGGTAATTGCAGACTTTCTGAAAAGTACGAATTACACTGACCCTTGTAAACAATTTATTATGGATTTACTGGAGGTTGTCCTCAGGCAGAATTATTTTCTGTTTGGGGATGACTTCTTTTTGCAATTGATGGGGACCGCGATGGGGGCTCGAATGGCATGCTCGTATGCAGGAGCTGTCATGGTCTACCTGGAAGAGAGATTCGTCTACACGTCCCACCACTTCTCTCATGTAGAGAGATGGTGGAGATATGTGGACGATATCTTTATTATATGGAAGGGAACTGAAATGGAATTATCGTCGTTCCATGGTTACATGAATACGATCAATGACACGATAAAATTTACAGAGGTGCACTCTTACACAGAAATGCAGTTTCTAGATGTACGGGTATTTCTAAAAGAGGGCAATATAAACACATCCCTCTTTATAAAACCCACAGACAAAAACAAACTGCTACATTATACAAGTGGACACCCCAAGAGCCTCAAAAAAGCAGTTCCACTTGGCCAAATGACTAGAGTGAGCAGGATAGTAAGCAATGAGGATGAAAAAGATCTAGAAATAGATAAGTTGATGGATAGATTCAGACAAAGGGGATATCCGGAAACAATTTTGAAACAGCAAAGGAGGAAACTAGGTTGTCCAAATAAGAAAAGTAATACAAAAATAAAAAGAATCCCATTAATATTAACATATGGAGAGGAGACAAAAAGTGTGGTCAACATCGTCCAAAGACACTGGGGGATGTTAAGGAAATGCCTTCCACAGATTGAAGAATACAAAAATCCACCATTAGTGTCATACAAAAAAAGTAAAAATTTGAAGGATTGGTTAGTCAGGTCAGATATAGGTACAATGAGGAATAGAAGGCAGATGACACTGACAGGAGAAAGAAGAACAGGTTGTTTTCCTTGCATTAATTGCATTAATTGCTCGTTCATGATAAAAGGAAATAAGTTTAGCCACCCTAGAACAGGAACGGAGTATAAAATCAACCATTTCTTAACTTGTAACTCAGATTTCGTTATTTACCTCCTTGAATGCCCTTGCCAATTATGGTACGTAGGGGAAACAACCCTTGATTTCAAAGTAAGGATTAGCCACCATCGATACACCATACGCAAAAAAATCATGAATTTACCCGTATCTAAGCATTTTACGGAAGCCAAGCATAAAGAAAAGGACCTGAAATTTAGGTTAATTGATACGGTACCAATGCCTAGGAGAGGTGGTGACAGGATTGGATTACTCAAGGCAAAAGAACTTGAGTGGATACATAGGTTACAAACCTTGAAACCGGAGGGACTTAACATAGATTTTAAATTACACACAGTCCTTTGATGCTATGGAACTCATCTTGATATCTGTGTATTTTAGTCACTTTAATGTATAATCACTAATGAATTGAAATATCACAATTGTGCAAGAAATAACAATGTACTTATACTGCTATTTGTCTTGTATCACACAGGAAAGAAGTGTGAAGAGTGAATTGCCCACACAAGGTTGACCGCAGATTAATTTTCATCTAAATTTGTCGTTGAAGACTATGCACAGTGCAGTACCACTATTAGAATGAAACTCCTAACTATATGACATTCCCCCTCCTTTTATATCTAGATGTAGCACAAAATATTGATTTAATGTACTAATCAATCGTTTAGCACGATACATTTATTTACCCTGCACTGAATTAATTAATTATTTTGCGAGACACAAGTATTTACTTATTTTGCACTAAAAATGCACTTTTGATATAAAAAGAACATAAATAAAGAAAATATCTTATATAAGGAAACTATTCTTTGTATTGCCTTATTAGGAAAGCATAAGAGAACATGAGAAATATGTTAATACACAGATGGTTAATCTGGCATAGTAAGAGTGTACATGGGATATGGTTCTACCTTGAGCAGGGGGTGTAAGGGGAGTGAGACCCACTCCTTATGCATCGTACTGACAGGGAAGTGTTACAACCCAGGAATGGGAGGCACTTGAGCTGGGAACCCTTTATGTGTAACAACATTGGTACATGCAGTATAAAGTATTGAAAACCAAAAAAGTGTGTATGTATACATATGAGAATAAATCAAATATGAACCTTTTTTTAATAAGGCTGCAATGTAAGTAATGTCACTGACAAAATTGGCACTAAAAGATGCACCTTAGAAAAAAAAAAAAATATATATATAAAATCACAATTAAAGTAATGAACACATAGTACAATATTGTTAAATAACATCAATACACTGAAAACGGTTGATTTTTGCATAGGTTTGCTTATAAAATCGCATATAGCGAGTGGGAGGAACGGAGTAATTTAATGTGCGCACCACCAGGCAGTAAATTATAGGGCGCATGCGCGGGACACATATAATCGGTACCATTGGCGTTTCCTGTAACCAGGGACGCTCTCCCTATGCGCGCATGCGCATTTGTAATATAAACAAGCCGTCATGGCGGCGCGCAGCTTAGGAGAGGCTGCATGTGGCAAACACACTGTGACAGTCAGGATTGGACAAATTAGTGAAATTATGCGGACACCTGTGTGAGTATTAATCCACTTAACAGGATTCTTAGTAGATATAAGAACTAATCACATTGTAGGTGTCAGTTTTAACAAATGTATGTATACAGTCACACAAAATGATGTCTATCACAATGTATAATGTTTTAAAGATGTATATCAGGTTTTATAAAGGATGATTAGTTAACAATGATTGTAATTGGAGGGTACATAAAAACCCCAGCATTTGCCATAAGTGACTGCTGGAAAAAGGTCGATACTCGACCGAAACGAGCAATCTATTGCCATAGAGAGCCAATAAAGGCTGAAATCATCCAAATAAGTGTGCTGCAGCCTTTTTTCACTAAATATGACTGAAGCTGGTGCCTAAATACCACCCTGATGGACTGCTAAGCACTGGGCTAGTGCCAACAAAGGAACGCTGCTCATATTTTTTCTATTTATTTATATATATATATATATATATATATATATATTTATTTATATATATATATATATGTCTATCATTTCTCTGTGAGATGCTTATTTGCTGGGTCCACAATGAAATACTGAACTCCTATGTCACATATTATGCGATTCATCTGGTATAATCAAGCAGGCTTCAAACCTCAGGCATCCCTCTTTACAGTCACTCAATGCCCTTGGGAGAAGGAGCCATAAATAGCTGTGGATTTTAGTTTTTTTCCTGCAAACCTTCCTTCAACCTCCCACTTAGAAAATGTATGCAAGAATTCTCTGCAAGCATCAAGGTTCAGCACATTTTCACTCATTCCACAACAAAGCAAGTGAAGTCTTGATCAAAGAATGAGGAAAAAAAAAACAGCACATATCAGTAATATTTTCATGACAGAAAATAGAATTCTTTATATGTGAAGTGTACACCATATTTAAGATCAGGGTTATAAAATGTACAGAATATTGCAAATTTAAAAAATAAACTACAAAAGTACCAGGAGAATTGTCATGATGTACAAAATCATAACCCATGGTAGAGAAGACAGAAAAATGGATATATAACAGTACAATTTACTATTCTTAAGCCCCTTTCACATCAGTGTTTTTCGCTGATTGCCAAGATCCGGCACTTCCGGCCGCGCAAAATAACCGCAGCTGACCGCAGTTTTTCCTGCAGTGGCAACTGCCGGATTTGCCGGATAACGGCAATACTTCTCTTGGCGCAAGCCCCATAGACATAGGGCTTGCCGCAAGTGTTCTGCAAGTGCGGCCATTAGGCGGCAGATGCAGTAAATTTGCCAAGTAAGTCTGCACAATCAGCGAAAAACACTGATGTGAAAGGGGCCTAATAAAGAAGATCACGGTTTCACAGAGAAACTGATAAACATTTAGGGGTTCTAGAAGTGAAACATCATCTTAATATGCTGCAGAAATGTCTGACTGACTTAACAGAATAGACTTTGCATTCGATTGACTTCTTAAGCATTAATTGCAAGCGTAATGGGACGGGCACTGCATTATCAAGGCCGGCTATGATCTCCACCTTTTCCTCATCCACCGGGCTATGACTGACGGGTCCCTCTTCACTCAGTGACCTGTCTTACCTACGCAGGTGCCTTCACTGCCTAAGTTTGTTACATCAGAAGGCAAGCCACATAAATAGTAACCTCCTCATGACATTGCAAGATCCATGGACTGCAGCCCTCAAGGTCATAAGGGGCTTAATACGCATGCGCTACCACTTTTTATAAGACAAACCAGGCAATAATGGTGCCTGTGTAGAATCTCGGCCAATAGGAGATAGGTCAATCTTCTCTGTGACCTGTTAAAAGCCAAAGGCTGGCAGCAGGCAGGGAAAAGGCAAAGAGCACAGCAGTGCTGTAAGGCTACATTCAGATGCAACGTAATTCCTGCGTAATTTTGCAGTGGGACGTTTTGCACAAAAAAGCACGACTGTATTCAGACGCCGCGCTTTTGCCGAGCTCATTTATCATGTGGCCTATGGGAAAAGGGTGACGAAAACGGCGCAAAGATTTGCCATGTTTATTCTTTTTGTGGATGCGTTTGGCAGTGAAAGCACATCTGCAAAAAGATGCCAGAATATGCGGCGTCTGAACGCTTTTCAGCAAAAGACATAGCTTTCGCTGGAAGGCGTATCCAGCTTTGTTATGAGCTGCATGTACGCAAGCACTCATAAGCATCGCGTAAATGCGTGAATTACGCCACGTCTGAACATAGCCTCAGTGCAGAGTCTGCCCCGCTGCACCTGGGGCAATTTTGGAAAATTCATTCTTGAAGTTTTAATTATAGGAACAGCGGGGCAGGCATAGCACTGCCAGCTCTGCTGTGCTCTCTGACTTTTCGCAACCTGCTGCTTGCCTCCGGACTTCGACAAGTCAATCTTCCCTCAGTGACCTGTCTCCTTTGACTAAAATTCTTTGCAGCATCACTATTTTTCAGGATCATCTCATCAGAATTGGCAGCACATGCGCAGTAAACTACTTATCACTTTGAGGGAGTCGGTCAATTAAACTTGCAATGTCATTAGGACCTTTCTGTGCATGCGCCACTTCTTCAGATAAAATGAACCCAAGGAATAACAGCACCTGCATAGGAGAAACAGGTCACTGACATAAGAGTGACCTGGTAATCAAAGGCTGTGGAGTGAGGAAAAGGCAGAAACCACAGCAGACCTGGAAAAGCAGTGCCTGGTTAACTTGCAATTAAAGGGAACCTGTCACCTCAATCTACCCCCCTAACCTATCACTAGCTGTCCCTACACCTTCCTAGTTGATTTCTAACCATCCCTGTCTCACAGCTGTAATGGGGCTGTAATGACGCGGATCGCGTCATTTCCGGTATCGGGTGACGTCAGTACACCCATGCCGCATGCGCAGTGCGGGTGTACTGACGTCACCTGATACCGGAAATGACGCGATCCGCGTCATTACAGCCCCGGATTCGCGTCATTACAGCCCCATTACAGCCTCGCCAGCCTGAGGAGAGCTGGGAGGCGCTGAGTGTAATTGGAATTGCAGATCATGCCTATTAAGGCGTGCTATCATGACGACATGGGCCCGCCTGGGTGACTAAAGAATAGCCACTACTCTAATTATCATCACTAATGAGTAAGTGCTATAACGTTTTTCTTCACTTTCACTGGATGCATTTATGAGCAAAAAGGAGTGTGGGATTAGTGATTGGATGCTGCAGGGACATGTTTTAATAGCTTAGGAGGCGTTTCGGGGGTGACAGGATCCCTTTAAATGTTATTGCTCGCGCTGTGAGTGGGGGTTAAATTCCACGCCAATATGGCGATGGCAGTAGCGGGCGGCTGCAACGAATTATCAACGCGGCTTTCTTCAATATATCTGCACATGTGACACTTCACCAGCGATCAGTAAGGTACCGTCACACTTGGCGATGCTCCAGCGATACCCACAGTTGGTATTGTTGTCGGGATCGCTGGAGCGTCGCCAACTGTGACTGTACCTATACTCGCGTATAAGCTGAGTTTTTCAGCCCAAAATTTGGGCTGAAAAGTCCCCCCTCGGCTTATACGCGAGTATATACGGTAATTAATACAGCAGCAGCCCCCGGAGGTATACATCACGATCCCGAGCTTCATTCCGCGTCTTCCGCACTTCCTGTGGTCGCAGGCAATGACGTCATTGCCCGCGACCACAGGAAGCCGGAAGACGCGGACTGAAGCCCGGGATCGTGTGTCGGCAAGCGGCGGGACGGCGCGACAGGACACTGATAAGTATGATTTTACTTTACAGACTGCCGCGCAAGGGGGGGGCCCTGGAGCTTGATGGGGGGGCCTGTATATTTCCGGGGGCTGCTGCTGTATACAGCCCTGGGGCTGCTGCTGTATACAGCCTTGGGGCTGCTGCTGTATACAGCCCTGGGGCTGCTGCTGTATACAGCTTTGGGGCTGCTGCTGTATACAGCCCTGGGGCTGCTGCTGTATACAGCCCTGGGGCTGCTGCTGTATACAGCCCTGGGGCTGCTGCTGTATACAGCTTTGGGGCTGCTGCTGTATACAGCCCTGGGGCTGCTGCTGTATACAGCCCTGGGGCTGCTGCTGCTGTATACAGCTTTGGGGCTGCTGCTGTATACACCCCTGGGGCTGCTGCTGCTGTATATACCTCTGGGGCTGCTGTATACACCACTAGGGCTGCTGTATATACCTCTGGGGCTGTATATACCTCTGGGGCTGCTGTATACTACCACTGGGGCTGCTGTATACTACCACTGGGGCTGTATATACCTCTGGGGCTGCTGTATACTACCACTGGGGCTGCTGTATACTACCACTGGGGCTGCTGTATACTACCACTGGGGCTGTATATACCTCTGGGGCTGCTGTATACTACCACCGGGGCTGCTGTATACTACCACTGGGGCTGCTGTATATACCTCTGGGGCTGCTGTATACCACACTGCTGGGGGCAGTATACCTGTGCTGGGGTCCACCCTCGGCTTATACACGAGTCAATAGGTTTTCCCAGGTTTTGGGGGCAAAAGTAGGGGGGTCGGCTTATACACGGGTCGGCTTATACACGAGTATATACGGTAAATTATTTCAAGGGAACTTGGACAAATTAATACGTGTTTTCACTGATAATCTCCCGATCATCTCATTCTTGGAAGTTGGGCTCTCGTGATTGCCGGAAGAGCCTGCCAACACTCACACTTATGTAGAAAATATGGCAGAAAACTAAAGCACTATTAAATGTTGTGGGTCATACTCCTTTTACCCCTTTGTGGCATAACTCAGGTCTTACAGAAATATATAAATTGGAGGCTTTTGGTTTGTAGAAGGGTTTGGGTATTTCTTATATGGAACAACTACTGGAAGGAGATACGTTTAAATCTTTCCAATAGTTAAAAGATTAATTTTTTATTCCACAGAACACTTTTTATTTCTATCTCTAGTTGAGACATGCTTTGTCAATGCAGCCGCATCACTTACAAAGTAAAATTCAACATCATCTCCTCTTCAATACACTTTTGTGTCATTGTGTTGGGAAGGGAGTGATCTCTAGGATTTATGGAATCCTGGTGCAACAATTTCAATGGGATAGACCTCTAGGAGTGAAGGAGAGTTGGGAACGGGATATTGGGGTTACAGTCTCTGATCAATGGGAGTGTGTGTCCCACTCCTGTCGACTTGTGAGTCTCAGAGACTTTCCCAGTTGTACTTATTGCACAGGGTAAATAGGACTCCTAAATTTATGTATAGTATTGGTCTAAGGGGTGATAGCATATGCTCGAAGTGTGGGGAGGAAGAGGCGGATCTTATGCTCATGTTCTGGATGTGTCGGCAGCTCACGGTATTCTGGTATGAATGTCTGCGATATATTAATATTGTGTTTGAATTTGATCTTCCAATGCAACCTATAGTATACATATACACATACACATACACATGGGTCATGTGGGGGCAGGAAGATGCGATAAGGATGAAGAAATTGCAGTAAAATGTGCCTTATACCAGATTAGGAAAATTATAGCTACACACTGGCTTAATCCCTTGCCTTTTAAGATTTCGGGAGTTTCTGGATAGGATGCGTTTGTTGTTACGATTAGAAGAGGGAGTGTACAGAAAACAAAAGGCTCTTGGCAAATTTGATAAAATTGCGGGTAAGTGGAATATCTATCATGGATATCATATATTGACGATTTTAAATTCCATGCGTTTTTAGGGTAATACCTACTCTGATGATTTGCCTGAAGTATACAGTCTGAATATGGACTTATATGTCTATCATCTTTTTTGCTATTTTTCGATACCTTGTCATTTCTAATGGGGAATATGATGTATTACTGTTTTGGAAATGTATTGCTTCAGCAGTCTAAAATGCTTTCTATTCTCCTTGGATACGCGGGGGTTTAAGGGAGGTTGGGGTTTGGTGGGGTGGTGGTTGGGTATCTATTGGGGTTGTTATGTATGTTTATTGTTTTCTCTTTTGCATGACAAAATCTTTAATAAAAAAATCTGATTTAAAAAAAGAAGGTGCAGGGACAGCAGGGGGGTAGATCAAGGTGACAGTTTCCCTTTAAGGCCCTGTGCACATGGTGCATTTTTATTGCATTTGTGGATATATTTTTCCGTGTTGATTTGTCACAAAACTACAAACAAATCCTGATGCCAGCCATGTCAATGTGAATCCTGAAGTGTAGTGCATACATTGAGTATTTTCTCCTTGCAGATTAGGTGCAGAAATAAATCTGCAGCATGTCAATTCTTAGGCCTTGTGACAACGCTCCTTTTTTTCTGGAGTTTTGTGTCTCTTTTTGTCACAAAACTTCATGTTTATCCTTCCCCCAGCAAAGTCTGAGAATTCGGAGGTTTTGGGCCCACAATGCTTTTTTTCCTTGTAGTTTAGGTACAGTTTGTGGTCAAAACAAAAGAGTGAGCATGTCAATTGTTGGGGCGTTTTTTGCTGCATTTTGTAGCCCTCCCAGCCAATGACTGTACTAACAAAAATGCGTGTGTGGCGCCACAGGGAGGTACTGCAGTATGACAACCAAATGTGATATCTCTGTAAGTTGCTGGTCCAGGGTTAACCCTGTGGAGTTTGTACGTGCACACACCTAGGATTACGCCACTGGAGTAGGGGGACCGGTAATTTAGTAGGTCCCAAAAGGGGGTGGAGCCTAGGGTAGATGCAGAAGAGAGTGACAGTTTTTAGTTAGTTAGTGCTGGGAAGGCAGTCAGGAAGGACAGGCCTGACAGCACAGCTGACAGGAGGGAGTCCCATCTTTAAGTGGGGGCCGAGGACAGAAGGCAACAGGCCAGGGCTGGTTGGAGCCAGCTGGTCACGTTGAGGGAGACACCGGCAACGCAGGAAGCCGAGGCGGATAGACGTTCAACTCTATCCACAGACTGACGAGCTGCAGGCCCCTAGGAACCGGGTTGCTGACAGCGCCACAAGGTACCTCTCCCCTCCAGACCACAAATAGATCCTAGACCACAGGAGTAACGGTCCGAGTACCAGTGGTGGGAGAAGTAACTGGCCCCGTATGAACCAGTAAAGGAGAACCGTGCCCCATCGTGAGAGATCAAGGGACTGGCGGGGGAGCTCTGCGAGGGTGGTAGAACTAGGAAGAGGAAAGGAAACCCTGAAAGACAAAGAATGCAAACATCTAGAGACTCCATAAGGGGGACCTGAACTGGCAACAACCACCCAGCAACCAAACTGTACCGTGTTTCGTTTTGTCATCAACCGGTACCTAGTAAAGTGGAGTTAAACTTGAACTGGCATCCGTTATTCTTCCCGTCGGTGCCCGGAGTGCTCAGCACCATCAGCAGCTCAGAAAAGGGGTAAGAACTGCAACACCAACCTACACCTACAACTCCCCTCATCCATATCCTTCACCGCTGCCCTGTAGAGAGCTGGACTACTCTCTGTTGCACCCATCATCACCTCAGCGGCCAGCTTGCAGCGCCGGTACCATATAACCGGGAACTACAGGTGGCGTCACGATCCCCTGTAAATACTCCCTTCTCCCCCACCATCTACTCAAATGATAACCAGGCCACGGAACAGGGATCCCGACCACCAGTGATCTCCCCATCCAAGCTGCCATCAGTCCCGGTGTCAGAGTACCCCTAGCCCTGGCCACATCACGTGATCACAATCTGCACTTAAAACGTACCAAAAACATGTGTCTTGTGGTCCTTTTTCCAGCCACATGGTGCAGTTTAGCAGAGTTTTTTTTTTTTTTCACAAAATTTCTGCAACAAAAAAGCAGTGTTGGCACATAGCCTTACAGTATTTATCACCCAATCTATGAATACGTAAAATCTGCACCAAAAGAGCAGGGCAAAAATGCACTGACAATAAAGCAAAAGTGTACGTTTTGGCCGCTGCAACTTAAAGATGCAGAAACAGTGCAGAGACTCTGTAACCAATACACGACATGTGCACATACCCTAAAACGTCAGGGATGGATTTTTCAAAAATGCCACAGCAAAATATTACAAGCAAGCTATGAATAAGAACCAAAGGGGTTAAACTCATGTCTTTAAAGGGAACCTGTCAGGTGGTTTATGTCCCCCCAGCTATCACTGTCTGTAGCTGCAGCTTTATAATACCAGTCTAATCATCCCTGTCTGAGGTCATAATGTAATGTGAAAGGTGAAAAAAAAGAATTTATACACTTACATTTCAGTCCCCACCTTGGAGGAGGGGGACTGTCTGGCAGGATAATAGTTAACTCACTATTAACTTGGAAGGCTAAAGGACCTGTGTGATGTAACAATCATGTGACCATAGTGGGCGGAACTAAGCCAGCAAACATATTATGTTCTATGAAAAATTTGCTCCGCCTATTGTAGTCACATGGTTGTGACATCACATCAGGTCTCCCAACATGTTCTAGCACAAAGCTGAAATGTTAACTATTAACCTGCCAAGCAGTCCCCGTCCTCCAAGCTGGGGACTGACTGCCTCATTACATAAGGAAATGTAAGTGTACGAATGCTTTTTTTTCACCTTTCACATTACACTATGAGCTCAGACAGGGATGATTAGAATAGTATTGTGAAGCTGCAGGTACAGACAATGATAGCTGGTGAGGCATAAACTAGCTGACAGGTTCCCTTTAATTAGGGGTCGAATATGCTGGTGACAGGTCCTTTTAAGGTAGATGTACTAGTTATTTAGCTTTCTCAGGTGGGCAGAACCATAAGAAATTTAAATAAAAAAGTGCTGTTCATGGACTTATTTTTAGGCAAAATTACTCTTTTGTTAGCAGTAAAAAAAACAACAATTTATATATACTGCTATATAAAAATGTTTTATTTTGATTCTTTGAAATTGAGGTAAAACCGAGTGCTATAGTTTTGTAGTTTAGTATTATGATAAAAAGGTTACCGTATATACTCGCGTATAAGCTGAGTTTTTCAGCCCAAAAATTGGGCTGAAAGGTCCCCCCCTCGGTTTATACGCGAGTCACTGTATACTGTATACACTGTATACAGTGTATACAGTATACAGGCCGCCCGCCCCCCTCAGTATACAGCCCCCCCCCCCTTGTGCAGCCAGCCTGTAAAGGAATAGATTATTATACTTATCCCTGCCGGCTGCCGCTGTCCCGCCACCGCTATCGCGCTCCTCCGTCTTCATCCAGCGTCTTCCGGCTTCCTCCGGTGGGCACAGGCAATGACGTCATTGTCTGTGCGCCGACCAGAGGAGGAAGCCGAAAGACGCTGGATGAAGCCGGAGGAGCGCGATAGCGGCGGCGGGACAGCGGCAGTCAGCAGGGATAAGTATAATAATCTATTCCTTTACAGGCTGGCTGCACAAGGGGGGGGCCCTGTATACTGATATGAGGATGGGGGGGGGGGCTGCTGTATATACCTCTGGGGCTGCTGTATACTACCTCTGGGGCTGCTGTATACTACCACTGGGGCTGCTGTATACTACCACTGGGCTGCTGCTGTATATAACACTGGGGCTGCTGCTGTATACTACCACTGGGGCTACTGTATATACCTCTGGGGCTGCTGTATACTACCACTGGGGCTGCTGCTGTATATACCACTGGGGCTGCTGCTGCATATACCACTGGGGCTGCTGCTGTATACTACCACTGGGGCTACTGTATACTACCACTGGGGCTGCTGCTGTATACTACCACTGGGGCTGCTGCTGTATACTACCACTGGGGAGGCTGCTGTATACCACACTGCTGGGGGCTGTATACCTGTGCTGGGGTCCACCCTCGGCTTATACACGAGTCAATAGGTTTTCCCAGGTTTTTGGGGCAAAAGTAGGGGGGTCGGCTTATACACGGGTCTATACGGTAACTTTAGTGATTTCAGGGTTTTAACACTTTCACACCACTCAGCCTGTTTCACCTTCCTGGCCAGATTATTTTTTAAATTGTAACCAGTGTCACTTTGTGTGTTAAAAAAAAATTAGGAAATACAGTATGTTAAATCCAACTGCGCTGCTGTACAATCGACCATAAAAGGCCCCTTTCACATCAGCGGTTTTCGCTGATCGCGGCAGTTGCGGTGAAAAAAACGCAACTGCCGCGATTACCGCATAACGGCCGCACTTGCGGTTCACTTGCGGCAAGCCCCATACAATTTCTATGGGGCTTGCGGTAAGTGTGCGGCAGGTGCGGCAAGTGTGGTTTCGGCACTTGCGGCAGGTGCATACCGCGTTTTTTTCGCAGCCGCACCTGCCGCAAGCCCCATAGACATTGTATGGGGCTTGCCACAAGTGCGGCCGTTATGCGGTAATCGCGGCAGTTGCGTTTTTTTCACCGCAACTGCCGCGATCAGCGAAAACCGCAGATGTGAAAGGACCCTAACAAGGAAATTGGTGAATGCAAGTGGTTTTATTCAACACATTTCAAGAAGTATTCCTCACCCCTTCATCATGACAACCATTGGGAGTTGGCAAATGCTGAAACGTACGTTGGGAGTGGCGCCATACCAGCTGTGAGGGAGACCCACATAGGTAAGGAGACTTGCAAAACTGTCTTTATATATATGCAATTCACTTAAAAGAAGCCTGTGTCCTTTGCCACTGGCCTCAATTCTATTATAAATTGTGATTTATATGGGGTGTATAGTACAGATTACAATAAACTATAAAAGAGCTATTGACTACAATATATTACCATGCATAATATATAGAAATAAAATTCTGTGAGTGCCAAGTGCCTGTATAAACATATATACGGTATACACATCTCTCTCTCATATATATATATATATATATATATTATTTCACTGATGTTTATAAATAAACTTGTGCACATGCAATCAGTGGATTCTGTGATGCTTAGGCTGCTTTCACATAACGATTTTTCTAAATCCGATGCTGTCCGATGAAAATCGGACAGCATCGGATCCGAATTTGGACCCCATGCATCCCTATGGGCATCGGACCGAATCGGATGTGCACTAAATGCCATCCGATTTGGTCCGATCCGATTCTGTACGATTTTATTATCGGTGCAAAAATCGGAGCCTGCTCCGATTTTTGCACCGAAAATAAAATCTGACAGATTCGGATCGGACCAAATCGGATGGCATTTAGTGCACATCCGATTAGGTCCGATCCCTATAACATGGGGCCCTATGGAGAAGGGTCCGAGGAAACATCTGATGTCTCCTCGGACCCAGTTTTACTGTACTGAGCATGCTCAGTACAGTAAAACTGCTCCTAACTAGGAGCATAAGGGTTAAAAAAAAAAAAAAGTTTATTCTCACCTCCCCCCGAGCCCCCGCCGTCTTCCGCCATCTTCCGCCATCTTCTTTGAGGCTCCCGGTGGCTTCCGCAGGCTGCCGGTGTCAGCAGAGGGCTTCCTCTGCTGTATAGGACCTGCGGTGATGTCACAGTCATGTGACCGCGGGTTACCATGGTGAACCCGCGGTCACGTGACTGTGACATCACCGCAGGTCCTATAAGGCATAGGAAGCCCTCTGCTGACACCGGCAGCCTGCGGAAGCCACCGGGAGCCTCAAAGAAGATGGCGGAAGATGGCGGAAGACGGCGGGGGCTCGGGGGAGGTGAGAATAAACTTTTTTTTTTTTTCTTTTTTTCACCCCGCAGGGAGCGATTTTATGCCGGAATCGGGTGCCTATTTGGCACCCGATTCCAGGCATCAGAAGGGAGCCGATGCTGTCCGATTTATATCGGACAGCATCGGCTCCCTCAAAATCGTAATGTCAAAGTAGCCTTACACTGGGTTGTTTGGCTATAGAACTCTGTACTCGAGTTAATATAGGAAGAGAGATCAAGCCTGGTGGTAAATATATCCAAAAAGACTCTGAGCACTGCACAAAATGATATCTTGAGCAAAGGACTCATGTGGATTGGTTCCAGTTAGATGTAGATATGCATAAACTGTTTAGGATGATATAATTGAGGTATTGGTTCAACAACAGGGAAAGTAGACCAACACAGAGGGAGAGGGAGATAGCACTCAGAGACCTCTCACTTTATAGAAGGAGTGATTTCACCCCGGTGGAAATGGTACCAGCAATAGAGAGCTTTGTAGTATCAGTAAAAAGAGATATAGAGCAGATTAAACAAAATAGTCAGAAACCCTTAAAAAAATCCCAATATTAACAAAAAGAAGGAGTTTGAAGCTTTGCAGGAACTTGTCCATGACGGCGACCTCATAGTACAACCAGCGGATGAGGGACGTGCAGTCATCGTCATGGACAAAGAAAAATACGTACAAGAGGTAATGAGACAGTTAGGAGATGAGGAGGTATATCAAAAATTAAATAAAGATCCAAAGTTAGAGATCCAAAAACAAATTAAAATGGTTCTAGAAAGAGCAAGAAATGGGGGGTTGATAGACCAAGATCTATTGGAATATCTAATAGTGGAACGCCCGAGAACACCGGTATTATATGTTGTTCCAAAAATCCACAAGACGTTAGTGAGCCCGCCAGGAAGACCAATAGTGGCGGGCATAGATTCCGTCTTTAATAATATAGGAATTTTTCTTGACAAATTGCTCAACCCACTGGCAGTAGCAGCGAGATCCTATATCAGAGATACAGGATATTTTTTAGATAAACTGAGAGCTTTGGAAGTGGGGGAGAATTATATATTGGTCTCCTTTGATGTTGTTTCATTGTATACCTCAATTGAACACACTAGGGGTATAAATGCAGTTAAGAAATTATTGGAGACAACGAAATATACAGAAGAGAGTAGGGGTCTGATTGTACAACTGTTGGAGATCTGATTTCGATCAAATTATTTTTTATTTAGGGACACTTACTATAAGCAACTGAGGAGTACCGCCATGGGGGCACATTTGGCATGTGCATATGCGGGTGTTACCATGGCGGTCCTAGAGGAGGAGCACGTCTATGTATCCCACCACTTCCGGAATGTAAGGGAGTGGTGGAGATACATAGATGATGTTTTCCTCCAGTGGAAGGGAGATATGAGTGAACTCACGAGTTCCTTTGAATTTTTGAATACGGTTATCTCAGTATAAAATTTACTATGGTGTGTTCAATCACTACTATACAATTCCTAAATGTTAATGTAACACTGGATAGAAGTCAAATTAGGACATGGTTGCATGTGAAACCCACAGACAGAATAAACTATTACACTTTGAGAGTAGCCAACCGGAGGGTATGAAAAGGCCATACCATACGGGCATGTACAGAGGGTGAGGTGAATTGTCAGCGATAAAGATGAAAGAGAAGCGGCAGTGAATAAGCTGTTAACAAAATTCAGGGAAAGAGGATACCCAAATAAGGTTTTAGAAATAAGCAAAAAACGGATAGAGGGTAAACATACCATGCAGGAGGGAAAACATAGGATTCCAGTAGTCACTACCTATGGAGAAGAGTCTAGAGAGATAGTGAAAGCAATAAAAACAAACTGGCAAATTTTGAAAAATGGATTACCTGAGGTAAGGGAGTACAGAGAGCCCCCGTTGTTTTAATTTAGACAGGGACGGAATTTAAAAGATCGTCTAGTACAATCAGATATAGGGTCTTTCAGAAAGGGAATGCAATCAACAGGAAAGACAAGGAGAGGAAATTACCCATGTATAGGCTGTGTCAACTGTCCACAGATGCTAAAAGGGAATAGTTTTGAAGTAAAAGGGGAGGTCTATGAAATACAGCAATTTTACACATGTGCCTCAGATCATGTAATTTATTTACTTGAGTGCCCTTGTAAGGAGTACTGTGTGGGGGAAACCACGTTGGAATTCCGCATACGGATGGGCAATCACCGCCAGAGTATCAGGAAGAAAGTTATGAATTTACCGGTGTCAAAGCACTTCACAGTGGAAGGACATAATGAGAGAGATTTAAAGTGTAGAGTGATAGACGGTGTACCTATGTTGAGGAGAGGGGGAGACCGTGAAAAGCAATTAAAGATCAAAGAGTTAAAATGGATTAAAAGACTGGGTACACTAAAACCAGGAGGTTTAAACATAGATTACAAATTTGGAGTATCCCTTTAAAAGAATCTAGGGAAGGTATTCAACCCATTCACTGCAGTGTATATTTTAACCACGTTTTGAGGTTTTTAACACAAAATTTTAAGCACATTTTGAAGAGAAAATTGTATTATTAATACCATTATGTCCTTTGATTGTTTTATAGAACTATTGGAAGATGCAGAGTTCGGAAGGCAACCAGAGTAGTAGTAATATGATACAGACTGTTATTAAAGAATGGGTGCGGCGATATAGGGATCACTGTACGGTAACAAAAGCACTTTTTACACCTTAATACATGTTTTAGAGAGAATTAAAGCACTTGCACTTTATAATTTTAGTGCATATAACACATATTGGCCGAAATCGAAAGGGCATTGAAGCACGGTAGCATCGTTGATCCCGGACTATGAGGAGAGGTGACTGACAGACTCGGACACCCGGTCTTTAAGAAGCTTGCTAATAGCCTGTTAATAGGGAATAAAGTGAGCGAAGGGTGAGGGGTAAACTGTGATGTTTCCTATGGAAACGGCCTTCAATAAACACTAAGCACTAATATATGAGAGGTGGAGTAAAACCTTATGAATTTTACAATAAAAAGCACTTTATATTAAGAGTGACACAGAGAAGAATACACTACACATAATACAAATTGATTTTGATGCCCAGGATGCTGGAGATAATATAAAATTCTGCGGCTGTGCCCCATCCAAGATGGAGAATGTCCGATTTCAAGCAGGGCGCATGCCCAGGCGTGGTGACGTCATGACGCACGCCAACGTCATCTCCATGGTGACGGGCAGACCGTGCGCATGCGCACACAGTAAATACACATATCCGGGACGCTGGATGCACGTGCAGCCGCAGTGAACTGGTGAGCCGCTCCCATACATAAATACAGTCAACAATGACTATTAATATCCATGTATGTTAAGAAAAACTATATCCTTACATATGAGTAGCAATAAGACCTATGGGTCATTCCATGTCAAGTGATCCAAAAATGAATATTTTTTTTCCCTGACGTCCTCAGATTTTTTTAATTTTTTTTCTATATGAAGAACAACTTTAGTTAATTACAAAAAAAAAGTTTTGAATTTTTTTCTTTATCAGTTAATTTTTTTTACAGATTTTTAAAGTTTTAAAAAAGTGCGAATTTTGGCCTCGTATGGCTTTACATTTTCTATCATATCTCGGGCTAGAAATAAGATAGAGAAACAAAATAAACACCAATCTACTCAAGAACTGTCCTGGCTTTCACCAGATATGTCACAAGAGATCTTTGTTAATATTTTACCCATGTGATCGCAAGCGTAAAACTTTAAAACGCATTTCCGAAAAATCGGCGCGCTTTAAATATTTCAAAAACTGCCCATGTGTCTGCTATGCTCTTAGCCACATCTGTACCAAATTTCAAGTTGGGATCGCGATGGGATCATATTTTTAAATATTTTAATATTAATAGCGTCAATGGGTCATTCTATATCAAGTGATCTAAATATGAATATTTTTTTTTACCTGACGTCTTTAGATTTTTTTAATTCTTTTTCTTTATGAAGTACTACCTTAGTTAATTACAAATAAAAAGTTTAGAATTTTTTTCTTCATCAGTTAATTTTTTACAGATTTTTAAAGTTTAAAAAAAGGGTGAATTTTGGCCTGGTATGACTTTACATTTTTTTTATCTCAGGCTAGAAATAAGATAATGAAGTGGGAGTGGCATCATTTTACTCAGAACGGTAACAGCTTTCATTTGAGATGTTACAAGACTATGTTTCTTTATATCAAATTCAAACTATTGACGG
Source organism: Allobates femoralis (assembly GCA_033576535.1). NCBI lineage: Eukaryota > Metazoa > Chordata > Amphibia > Anura > Aromobatidae > Allobates > Allobates femoralis. The sequence continues at coordinate 449,579,032 of JARQOC010000001.1, forward strand.
GCAATTGTGAAAAAATGACTGATTGTGTTCTTGGTTATATTTGTGCAGAGATTCAACTTGGGACCTGTCAAATTTATATATTTTTTATTTTATGGTTGTATGAGTTATCACAACTTATTGAATAAAACATTTATATGCAACAAAAAAGAAACACAAAAAACAAATCCCATAAGTGCCAGGATAAATACATCTTAATTATCAGAAGACAACGCTCAGCATTTTCAACTTGAATGTATTGAACAAACCAAAAGAAGAAAGGTGATCATATCCTCAAGTTTGATTAAACAAGATTAAAAGAACCAAAAATGTTAACCCCTATTTATACATATAAATTTGTTTTCTATTCTATCACTAAACATGTGATTTATGAAGTGTTTAATAAGAATAGTACAGCAGTTAAATCATCGTTTTATAAATTATGAACTAATCAAACAATTAATAGTAGTGTTTTTAAAGTGGCATTTTATCAATTTGTCCCTTCTAGTGGGTGAAATGTAATCTTGTCCATAAACGCTTACTAGCAATCGCCATTTCCTTGTGTGTCAAAGAGTATGTCCGGCCTGTCACGATGTTAGGCTCCGCCTGAGTTAATATCTGATTTTTGTGCACTTTTAAAATGTCTGGCTTTCTTGGATACACAAAGGATGGCGCTGGACCAGAAGGATGCAATAAAGTCAATTCTACTTCTTCATTTTCACAATCTTTGGAGAGTACAGTAGCCAGCCACCAACGCCAATCATATTCATATTTTTTCAAAAGGATTGCAACAGTGTCTATGATAAAATGCTGTTTCTTGAGAAGTAGCAGCCATTGCTGTGTGGGAAAAATACAGTTAATATTAAGCAAGGAAGATAGGTAATAAAAATAAAGATTTACAGTACACTTGAGATAGAACTGTATTACTATAAAGTGAGTTTTAGGGCTAGCGCGCACAGATTTTTCTGTCTGCAGATACACGCTGCAGTTTTGGCAGCTTGTTTTTCTACCAAGTTTTTACCACATATGCGTGTTTTTTTAATCGCTAGTGAAAAAAATGGCAGCTTTTTTTATATGAATGATAAATGCTGCGTTTATTGCAGCGATTAAAAAGTAGTTCAAGCAGTGATTTACTCACTCTTGAGTGTTTCCAAAAACACTGCATGTGGTGAACCCCATAGAAATCAATGGGGCTGTTTTTCTGAATGATGATCCCTAAGAATAGCACTGTGTGTATTGGCCCTTAATAATAAAAGCATTAAACTATTAATATATTTACTCACCCATATTTTAGTACATAGCCTTGATGGCTTTGTACAGACTATTGTTTGTTCAGGTGTGAAGATGTCCAGACATGTCAGGACATGAAAGGTCTGAACGAGCTGTCTTACTTCCTGAATGCAATGGGTAGACACTTAACATGATTGACAGAGCTGCTGGCCTATCATCTGCTCTGCATTCACTGTCTATCCCTGTGCTTTCTCAGGTTGAGCCCTAACAAAGCTTTTTCCTATATGTCCTCTCCTGCTTCTAAGCTGTAACATATCAAAATAATACAGTAATGTAAAAAAATAATGGATTTGATAAATATAGACCCCACGCTTTTAGACCACAGGTTGAACAGATCTGAATTCAAGATTTTTGAATTGACAATATAATAGTTAAATATTTTAAAATATTATCCCATCACGATCCCAACTTGAAATTTGGTACAGATGTGGCTAAGAGCATAAAAGACACATGGGCAGTTTTGGAAAATTTTTATTAAAACGTTTTTTCGGAAATGCGTTTCAAAATGTTGCGTTTGCGTTCGCATGGGTAAAAAATTAAAATGAACAAATATACTCTTGTGACATATCTGGTGAAAGCCTGGACAGTTCTGAGTAGAATGGTGTTTATTTTGTTTCTCTATCTTATTTCTAGCCCAAGATAAGAAAATGTAAAGTCATACCAGGCCAAAATTCACACTTTTTTTAAACTTTAAAAATCTGTAAAAAATTGATGAAGAAAAAAATTCTAAACTTTTAATTTGTAATTAACTAAAGTAGTACTTCATAAAGGAAAAAAACTAAAAAAAATCTAAAGACGTCAGTTAAAAAAAAATATTCATATTTAGAACACTTGATATGGAATGACCCATTGACGCTATTAATAGTAAAATATTTTAAAATATGATCCCATCGCGATCCCAACTTGAAATTTGGTACAGATGTGGCTAAGAGCAAAGCAGACACATGGGCAGTTTTTGAAATATTTAAAGCGCGCCGATTTTTCGGAAATGCGTTTTAAAGTTTTGCGCTTGCGATCACATGGGTAAAATATTAACAAAGATTCTCTTGTGACATATCTTGTGAAAGCCTGTATAGTTCTGAGTAGAATGGTGTTTATTTTGTCTCTCTATCTTATTCCTAGCCTTAGTTATGAGGAGAAACGTAAAGGTAGGCAACAGCGAAATTCGCACTTTTTCCGAACTTTGAAAATCATTTTTAAAAAAAAATAAATTTTAAAAAAAATTTTTCTCTTTACATTTTGCATTGTCTGACATGCTATTATCAAATAACAAAATCTCAAAAGAATTAAAAATATAGAGGTAATAATCATTGGTTCACTTGACATGGAATGACCCCTATGTCTAATAGGTATAATATGTCTAATATGTCTAATAGGTATAATGAGATGAAAGGGGAAACAGAGTATAAAGTTGTTCACTTAGCATAGGAGCACAGTAAAAAGTTATGGTTTAATAGAAAGATATGTTAATATATAATGTCACAGATGATTGATATATGTAAATTGGCTGTAAGGAAATGATGCGATAGGCATGAATAGTATAAAAAGAGAGCCATTCTGTTATGTGGCTGCTAGACAAAGAGTTATTTGAGCTTGAAACGTTGCCATATACCTGCCTGAGCTAGAATAAAACTTTTGGCTGCATCATAAGGAAGTGCTGTGGACCCCCCTGCTGGCTATGTCGCTTTCTTTCTGTGTGTGACTCAATTTTACACCTTTATTTTTTATTTAAAGCAAATGGGTTTTCAATAAAGTGTAATTTGCAATTTTGCCATTTTTGAGTTCTTTATTTTTTGGGGGTTAGATTTCAACTGTATCAACGTGCACAGTGCGCTGATAGTTAGACTCTGTTGCGCAGCAGGGAGACTCCATCTTGTTCTGCTGCTCTGTTTTGTAGAACGCAGGCCGCTTAAGACCTGCAGCCTACAGCAGGGCAGGTCCAGGGCGGAGCAATGCGATGACTTCATCTTGCTGTGGCACACACACGACGTGAGCCCCAGTTCAATGACATCACCGGATTCGTGCCCAGGACCCGCTGCAGCCACTGTCTGCTGATTGCTCGCATGGATATATTATGTATATTTTTTTTTTATTTTTTAAAACTGTTAAAACTATGGAGAAATTCTTCCAATTCTATAAACGACTGTATACCTCTAAATTGCATAAAAACGCAGAGTGACATAAATGTATACCTCGGTACTATGCAGCTACCCGGACTGACGGACGAACAGAGGGAGCTCCAGTGTCATTGGAGGAAATGGCCTTAAAAGATCTTCAGAACAATAAGGCCCCTGGGACTGACGGGATCCCTACAGAAATATACAAGGAGGTTGGGGAGGTCCTGCTACCTAAAATGTGAGAAGTGTTTGAGGAGGCGCTGGTGGGGGGTACTCTTCCAACGTCTATGAGGCAACATAGTTGTCCCAAAACCAGGCAATGACTCGTTGAATCCTGAGTCCTCTAGGCCAATTTCATTGATCTCTGTAGATGGTAAGATCCTAGCTAAGGTTCTGGCCACGAGGCTTATTACTGTTATCACACATCTAGTTGGGAAGACCAAATGGGATTCATGCCAGCGAAGTCGATGGCTATTAACCTACGTCGGTTGTTGTTTAACTTACAGGTGGAATCACAGAACGTGGGGGGTATTGTCACTCTCACTCGATGCTGCAAAGGCTTTCGACGGCATCGAGTGGGAGCACTTGAGGGCAGTTTTGAGGGAGATGCGGTTCAGCACAGTGTTTATGTCATGCGTGCGGCTCCTGCATGCTTACCCTGTGGCAAGGGTCTGGATCACAGGCGGTGTTTCTGGTAACAACTTGCTGGAAAGGGGCACCAGGCAGGGTTGCCCCCTGTCTCCTCTCCTGTTTGCCCTGGATATTGAGCTGTTGGCCATCAGGCTGCAATCTTGCAATGAGACACCCTGTTTCAGGCGTGAAAACAATAGAGGAGCGGGTGGCATTGTATGCGGACGACCTCATTCTATTTTTTGGCGACATGGAGCAGTCACTGACGGTGGTTATGTCTTTGAAAGGTGAATTCGGGGATTACTCTGGTCTCCAGATTAATTTGGGAGAAGTCTGTACTTATGCCAGTAGATGAGCTCTCTCAGACTACTAGAGCAGGTGGTACGTGTTTAAAGGTTGCGAGAGAATTCAAATATCTTGGAGTAAGAGTAACCCTGGTTGTCAGAGATTATATTTCCCTGAATTTGACCGACTTACATACTAAATTTCAGCAAAAGGTGAATACATGGTGTAAACTTTCGTTGTCAGTGGTCGGACGTACTAATTTAGTTAAAACGGTTCTGATGCCCCAATTATTATACATCATTCATAATTTGCCAGTCTAGATCACCATAAAATTTTTCTATAAATTTCAGGCAATATTTAGGGAGCCGATACGGAAGAATGGGGTGGCTAGAATCCAATTTACCACACTCAAGAGACCTAAGGATCAGGGTGGTTTAGCTGCTCCCAATCCGTGGATATACTTCTTGGCTTCTAAGATCCAACAGCTTAAGTTAGTCCAAGGAAAGTTGGACAAATTGCTGCGTGAATTTGCTGACAACTTACCAATTATCTCGTTTTTAAAGCTAATGCTCTTGGATTGAGATAGCCGGAAGCACTTACCGACATTTGTACTCATGAAAAAAGTGTGGCAGAAGATCAAGGCCATGTTGGCTATTGAGGGTCATACCCCATTTACACCATTGTGGCTAAATCCGGGTCTTGATTAAATCTTTAAATTGGAGGGCTTGGGTCCATGGAGGTGATTGGGTATTTCTTACGTGGCGCAACTACTGGAGGGGGGACATATTTAAATCTTTTCAGCAGTTGGAGGCCGAATTTCCTATCCCACAAAATAATTTCTACTTCTATCTCCAATTGCTAACATTTTCATGGGTGCGGTAGAATCGGTCCTCATTGCGCAGCCTGACATTGAAAGAGAGGGGGTAGCATTTTTTCGAAGCTCCATTGATAATCTATTCATCCTTTGCAGGGGGTCAGTGGAGGAGGCAGAAGCCTTTGTCAATGGTCTTAATCTGAATGATTGGGGATTGACCTTTACAGTTACCATTTCCCTTACCTCAATCCAATTTCTGGACCTCTGGGTGCGACTTGACCACCTGGGGATGGTGTCCACTGCGACTCATTTCAAACCAGTGGACGTCAACAGCTACTTAAGGTTTGACAGTGGGCACCTCCCCGGGTGGATCAGGAACGTGCCCTATGACCAGTATTGGAGGGTCCGTAAGAATTGTACTTTTGATCCAGACTTTCAAAGTTAATCCAAAATCCTCAGAAAGCGGTTCATTGAGAAGGGTTATCCCAATAACATCCTCAAGGATGCCTATAAAAGGACATGCAATCTCAGTCAGGACTCATGTCTGGACAAGATGGAGAAGGGGAAAAATAAACGGGAATCTAAAATGGAGCTAAATAAGTGGAGTTTAGTGACCACTTTTTGCCGTTCCAGATCCATCGTGCAAAAAATGCTGGAGAAACACTGGTTCATCTTGAAAGGAGACCCCCTTTTGAATTCAGTGATCCCCGACAGACCTAAAATTATTTATAGAAAGAACAGGAGCCTAAAGAATCTCGTTGGCCCAGTAATGTAATGCGGAAACATAAAATGGTCCAGGAGAGTTGCAACATTAATTGGGGTTGTTATGCCTGCAACACACCTTTGGCTGGTTTCACACTGCAGTTTTTTCACTGATTAGTGTCCATCAGATTTGTGTGCCAAAACCAGTAGAGGAACTTGCAGAGAAAAAGTATAATTGAAAGATTGACACCTGTTCTGAGTTTTGGAGACACTCCTTGTTTTGGCACACAAATCAGATGGAAACTGATCATGGAAAAAACTGCAGTGTGAAACCAGCCTAAGTGGTTATGTTGCAACGTGATCCAAAACCAAGCGAAGAATTTTCATTCAAACACCACTAATGAAACCTTTCAGATCAGGCACAAGGTCACATGCCAATCCTTATACATAATATATCTAATTGAATGCCCTTGTGGGCTTCAGTATGTGGGGAGGACGATTCAGACGGCATATGCGAGGCTGAATAAACATAGGCACAACATCCGGGGGGGATACCAGTTGCACAGTGTATCTCGCCATTATGCCACTAATCATCAAAAGGATCCAGGAAGGATGATGTTCACCATCATAGATCAGATCAAGGAGGGTGTGGAAGATAGATTGAGTAACCTAATACGGAAAGAGTTATTGAATGTTCAAGTTGGGGACGCTATACCCTGAAGGACTCAACCTTACCATTGAGAAAGTTTCCAGATAGAATTCTTGAATGTAGCAGCCTTACAGTTCAGATATTGGTTTATTGTTTTTCTTTCCCTTCATATACTTTATATTGTGTATTTTATGTTTATTGGTTTTTATCTGTTTTTTACACATATTTTTATATTTTGAGGATATGATGGATAGGTATGTTATGAGTAGTGTTGTGGGAGGCTTATTTTATTAATGGGGAAGATGTAATATGATCTACCTATGGTTGTAGTATTTATAGGGTTAACCATGGGATTTGAGGATTGGTTGACATAAAGGGGGTTGTTAACCAATGAGGGTTGTTTTTTACTTATAAAAGTTGTAACCTTGAAGTCCTCCTTCATTCCACCTGAGGAAGACTGCTGTGTCAGTGGAAACGCGTTGTGGCTGTGAAGGAGAATAATAAAAAGCTAAGTTCTATCTATAATTCACCCTGCCTGCCTTTCCTGAGCGCTCCACAGACTGCTTTGCATTAATAATATGTTCCAGTTTCTCCTTTGGAGGATCAGCAGCAGGAGCAGCTTGGAAGGCACATCAACAAAAGGACCTGTGTGGTGTGAGGTGAAGACTTGGAGCTACAGGACCTTTCCTGTCTGAGCGGTCACGTAGCTGGTGCCGGAGGAGGCAGCTCACAGGCAGCAGCACACAGAGATTCCAGGGAGAGCGATTAAGCTGCACACTTCAAGTGATTTACCGGGGCTGTGCAGGGCAGTGCACAGCCTTCCAAGGTGAGCAGCTTTTTTACTAGTTAGGGAAAGAAACTGATTATACAGGTGCACCCATTGCGCATCCTTTTTTGTTTATTTATATATCTATCTCCAATTGCGACATGCATGGGGTTGCTACAGCCAAAGCACCTGTAAACCAGAGTTCAGCACCATTTGTACATAATTTGTTAGGACTCATGAGCTATGGGGATCCGTGATTTGGATCATGAGCTTAAGTGTCTTGGCCAATGCATGAACCAATACCCCATCTATAAGGGTTTTTGTTTATCACATAAAAAAACTTTTTTTTTACACTGTTTTATCATTTTCGGGGTGCAGCTGGGCCCCATGGGGCGCCGTTCATTTAGTGGTGCAGAAGCATTGTACTGGGCGGCCCATTGGTTAGGTCAGTGTTTCCCAACTCCAGTCCTCAAGGCACACCAACAGGTCATGTTTTCAGGATTTCCTTAGGATTGCATAGGTGATAATTTAATCACTTGCACAGGGGATAATTCCATCATCTGTCTAATGATAAGGAAATCCTGAAAACATGACCTGTTGGTGTGCCTTGAGGACTGGAGTTGGGAAACACTGGGTTAGGTGGCAGAGCCAGTGGGTAGGCTTTCAGACACTCTGCATCATTTGTATCAGTGTGAATGGTGTCCTAAGTAAGCCCATTATGTGCATGGCAGGTCGCCTCCCACATTTTTTTGTAGGCAGATGTGATTTTTATCAGCCTGCACCTGGTGCTTGCTTTACATAGTGGGGTCTGACTGCATCCTGCAAGTGCAGTGTTAGTCTTTGATTTTGGCATTGGTGGTAAGTTTTTCTAATGCTGCTTTTTCTCAGTAGTTTTTGTAAGGGAGTAACATCCAGAATTTATGGTATTCTGATGCAACAGTTCCAATGGCGTAGGCCTCTGGTAGTTAAGGAGAGATGGGAGCGGGACATTGGAACTATTGATCCTGATCAGTGGGATGATGTTGTGGAAAGTATTCCTCTTTTGTCACATGCTAGGCTCAGAGGCTACCTCAGCTCTATCTAGTACACAGAGTGTACAGGACCCCTACGTTCCTGCAGAATATTGGCATCAGGGGAAATGGTGTTTGCCCAAAATGTGGGGAGGAGGAGGCAGATCTTATTCATATGTTTTGGGGTTGTCGGCATGTTGCAGTATTTTGGAATGAATGTATGAGGCATATCAATAATGTCTTTGCCTGTGATCTACTACTGCGGCTACTGGTGTGTGTGTTGGGGCACACTGGAGTGGGAGGGTGGGAAAAAGATAAAGAAATTGCGGTAAAAAGGACTCTACACCAGGCCAGGAAAGTTATAGCAACACATTGGATGAGTTCCTCTCCTCCTAGGTTTAATGAGATTCTGGATAAAATGTGTCTCTTGCTTAGATTGGAAGAGGGAGTCTATAGGAAGCAGAAGGCCTTACACAAATTTGATGAAATATGGGGTGGATGGAGGGCATTTCATGTTTAACATGTCCTGACAATTCTGATCAAAATGCGCGCTTAGGGATACGTATATGAGCACTGTAGATATACTTCTTACTCATGTGTAGGATAGTTAAGGGAGGGGGGATAGTATTGTGGTACCCTTGGTGAATGTGTTGTGCTTACCTGTCAGTACTCATCTTAACGATCCTGACCGATAAGCAAGTACTGTAATTATATATACTGTCTATTTGGACCAAGTAGGAAAGACATGAAAATATGACAAAGTAACTTGTATACTGGCTATGCAATACAGGAGCAGTTTGAAATGTTAATTAGATAGTTGACCTCTGTTGGAATAGGGGGGATGATGAGAGGGAAATGGTGGGTTGGGAATTGTGGGGCATGTTGTTCTTTTATTTTTGTATTGTACTACAAATGTTTCAATAGAAAAGATCTGATTTAAAAAAAAGTGTATTATGGCCAGTTTGTGGGCTACTAATCGGGCCATGACACAGTGCGAGGGCTACTAATGGGGCAATGATACAGAGTAGGACTACTAAAGGGGCCATTACACAGTGTAGGAGCTACCAACTAGGTTATGATACAGAGCGGGACTACCAAGAATGCCATGACACACTGTTATGGCGACTAATGGGGCCATAGTACAAAGTGGATATATGATAACCTCGGCACACCAAAAATGAGACTAGGTATTTTGAAGAAAAAGATGCTTTTTATTGGACAATCCAGCTTAATAACTCCAACGTTTCGGCCGTCTGGCCTTTTTCAAGGATTATCTAGGTGCTGGTGTCCGTGCCTATGACAATAATGGCATGCGATCGTGCGTCACGCGTTGTGGGGAAGCTTAGTATTCAGTCTGCGGCTTAAAATGCTCCTTTAGGGTGTCCATAGAGAATAGGTATGAAATGGCAGACAGTTTTCCTTCTATATCTTAATAGTAATAGTACAAAGTGGGGCCTACTAAGAGAGCCTTGACACTGTATAGGGTGTACTTACAGGACTATGACACAGTGTGGGGGCTATTAATGGGGTCATGAAAGAGAGTTGGGGGTTATTGAGGGTGTAATCATACAGAGTGGGGGCATCACACTTTGCATAGGAGAGCTGTATGGGGGGAGACTCAGGACATTATTAGATGCTAAATGGGCACTAATTGTTATAGGGGTGGTAAGATTATTGTGACTATCAAAGGGGCACACAGGGGGCATAACGTGGTCACTGTTTTCTAGGGCACTTGCAGAGGCATTAATATATTCTACAGGTTTGCTTTACCACTAGGGGCACACAGTACCACACAGCAGGTGCAGTAATCGGCAGCAGCATATATGTATATATGGCAGCAGCTCAGCATTGGAATATCAGCAGGATGGGCAGTATGTGGAGGTTGGGAATATATGAGGACGGTGCTGGAAATATGAGAAGTGAAATGTGTCTTTGCTGTAATCTCTGCAGACAATTGTGGCTGGAGAAGTTGCCATGCTGGTCTAGGCCAAGTGGAAAAGTGAATAATTCCATAAGAACCTCAGAGATAATGAACCGTTGAGAACTGTATTTTATTATATGTTCTGTAGGACTGGCATCTACCACTATATGGTCACCCTTTGGCGGTAATATCAGTATTGGCCTTTGCGTAGAGACTTTTTTTCTTTTTATTAACAGAGCGCTCATCTGCTGAAGTTACATGGTAAGGGGCCCATCCCCCACCCCGAGCTGAACTCCTAGCTACGCCTCTGGTTGCAACCTTTACATTTTTCTCTGACATCCATATACACAGAATTTAGCTACAGTGCCATGGGTTTTAAATCTTTTAATTATGTTATGCACCATGAACAAAGCAACATCAAGATCTCTGGAAATGCACATGTAACCGAGATATTGTTGAGGATTTGAATGAGCATGCCTAAAATAAAGTTGTTTACCAACAACTTTGAAAAGGTGGCAACAAGTTTGTCTGGAACATTTTGGGGGTTGTGTGTAAAACTATGCCCAATTTACATTTTTTTTTCCAGTTTTTTTGTGTTATTCCAATAAACAAGGGAAATAAACATGTATGACAAAACGTGTAGATGCAATAATTTTCTGTGAGAAATCTTCATTTTCTGGAGCAATTTAAAGGTGCCAACATTTTCAGCCATGAATGAATGACAGGACTTGATCCAGTTTCTGGTTCTAAAATATACAGCTGTTAAATCACCGGCAATGATATGCGTGGGGTTGGGTTTGTATGGGAGCCTTAAGCATCATTGGCTTTAACTCATTGATTCACTTTACCCTCATTGGTGACTGATTCTCAGAATTCTGCTCCGGATAAAAACTAATGGGGGGGGAGAGACAAATGGTATAGATCCGGCACAGATCTAAGTGTAATAGTCTTTTTCAATAAGCAGTTACTGTCAATGAAATATTGCTCACCTTTTTAAAAGATGTACCGTATTTTTCGCTTTGTAAGACTCACTTTTAGTTCCCCAACTTTTGGGGGAAAGTGGGGGATGCGTCCTACAAAGTGAAAGTAAAAGTTGTGCTTTGGGGTGGGGGGGGCGGCTCAGGATCGGTGTCCGGGGGCTGGATGGGGCCAGAAGTAGGCTGCGGCTCCGTGGGGCAGCTCATTATCTCCTGTAATACGCTGTCAATCACCAGCGGGAGCAGCCCATATTACAGGAGCCGGGTCCGCAGCTGAGCAGCTGCAGCCTGTCTGAATAGTCAGTGATTTCTACGCTTGCATTGCGTGGAAAGTACTGACTATATTCATGGATGTAATACTCACCTAGCTTCACCGCTGCCTGCTGACCGCGCTATCCCCGCTGTTGGTGCTGTGCTGGCATCCGGGTGCTGTGAGCGTCGCTGCGAGTGACGTCATCACGAAGCGCCACTCTCAGGACCCGAATGCCGCCACAGTACAGATAGGGGGGATAGCGCGGTCAGCAGGCAGCGGTGAAGCTAGGTGAGTATCACATCCTTTATTATTTTTTACTGTGTGCAAAAGTGGGGGCCAAAAGGGGGCTGTACCTGTAATGGGGGCTACTGTGCCTGCAATGGGGGGGTGCTACTGTACCTGCAATGGGGGGCTACTGTGCCTGCAAAGGGGGGCTACTGTGCCTGCAAAGGGGGGCTACTGTGCCTGCAAAGGGGGACTACTGTGCCTGCAAAGGGGGCTACTATGATTTGTAAGATGGACCCCATTTAACATTAAAAATTATTATTTTTCTCTTTTCAGTCACCAAATTTGGGGGTGCGTCTTATAAAGCGAAAAATACGGTATATTGTATTTCTTAGTAGATTTCTGGACTGCAGGCTTGCTGCTCACTCCTCCGGAGATTCCAGAAACTCAGGGTGTGTCTCTGATCAGTCAATAGAAAGGTATTGAAAACCGGTTTCAGATTGGAGTGGCGTTTCCATACTTGTCCAGGGTTTTCTTTTTAAAAAATGTTTCTTTTATTTCATTTGGATTGTAACAATTAAAAGGTTTTTGTTTTTTTTAAATGATACAGTATAGTACAAAAATTTATGCAGACATATGAAGGACTGCCGGACAGAGAGGAATAAAGTCTCTTTACACCTCTGTGTAAAGACTACATAGAGAATTACTGGTTTTACAATTAAACAAAGAAATATGTCCATACTGTCCACTTTTGGAACAATCCGCTCCTCTTGTCCCCAGGGCCGCTTACTAGGCTCATAAATTCTCATAGAGCCTTTGGGTGGACCGGAGACATACGGGAGACTGCTATACTGAGAGAAATAAGGTCTCCCCACATCATTTTTGGGAGTAGCATGCTCTACTTGTCCCCGCTGCCGCTTACTAGGCTCATGAATACTCATGGAGCCTGGGGGCGGACCAGAGACATCTCTTACTAATTGTAGACCATTTATTGTAATCACTAATTAGGGGTGGTGACTAACTTCCCAATTTCTCAAACTCAGTTGAAAGGAGGATTTTATAAGAATAACACATATATAAATTTTTAAGATACCTTTTATGTTATTACTAAATGTACCTGAGGAAGACTTGCATCTAAGTCAAAACTCGTTGTACTAAACTATATCGTTTTTTTAAAAAAAAAACTTTTAATTGTTACAATTCGAATGAAATAAAAGAAAAAAAAATGTAAAAAGAAAAACCCTGGACGAGTATGGAATCGCCGCTACAATCATTACCTTTCATGGGTGACTGATTAGGAAACTTTTATTCCTTGAGATATGGTATATAGGACATTAGGGATCTAATTACGAAATAATACAATGGCACCTTAGATTGTATTAATACTAGGTGGGAGTTACCAATTTGGTGAAACTATGTCAGTCACACCGTGATACCCCTTATAGTCATAGATATACATTATCTATTAATTTAGTAACTATCATACTTTGTTGCATTGTATTTATATGATTGATTTGGGATTAGGGTGGACGGTTGCACGGTTGGGACATATCCCTTATATTCATATGGTATCTCTACCAACAGCTTTCTAGGTGATCTTATGCTTTCCTATTATAAATTTAGGCCAGACAATATCTGTATACATCCAAATATACATAGGGAACTGGTCCATATATTGTCTTATATGATCAAAATCATGTTATACTCCCGATTATCAATGGTAATTTTTATATGTTAAAAGCCATGATGTGCATTGTACATTATGCCCAATGAGGGTCCCCATACATGTGTATATTTTAATTAACTTTCAATTCACTTTCCATATATGTGCAATAATAAAATAATTTCACATTTGCTTTTACATGATTATAGTGTGCTCCCTTATATATGCCATTTCTTTTCTTAAATTTTCATTGTTAAAACACTTTATGGCCAATCACTGTTGGTTCTTTCCAGTGACCTCCAGAAAAACATGCATTTTCTGTTTTATCAAAGACATAGATGATAACATACTTAGACCAAAATATCATAAGCATATCATAAGGTGTGATCCCAAAAGGATCTAGTGAAAAGTGGCACATCACAACTTTTGGAATAGAAAACAAAACACCTACCTCACTGTTGTGACCTCGAAGATTGAAGTTGGTTCTTTGCGGTGTATTTCTGTCTCTTCTACAATGGCTCAGGGTGAATGTAACACCCACGACTCCCCTTCCATTGCCTGTAGCTAGCCATCCTTCTTCATAGTAGCGCCTTCGACACACTGGTTTCTCCTTTTCACTTTTTGGCACCCTTCCTTTCCAAGAAAGGCATAAAATGTTGGAGTCGCTGCAAAGCACAGGCCCATGCTCCACCGATGCGTACATGCTTTTTCTTTTATAAAGTTTTGTTGCCAGTCCTCCTCGCAAAAGTTGCTTCAAATTAAAGTAAATAAACTAAGTTCCAAAAGTCAGGTGCACTTACATTAAACCAGAGTTCTCAAAGAGTTAAAGCTGACCTTGAGTATGTTAAATGGTCAGTGCCTATAAACAGCCTCTTAATGCATAGTAACAGTTATTCATGTACAAAACAACTACAGAAATTTGGCTTAAAATTAACCAGCAGTCTGGATTCTTGTCGTGAAGGTTGTGTGGTTGATTACCCTTTGGACAAGCATGGTTCCTTGTCCTGCTTTTTGTTCTATCCCACAATGTGTCTCCTCAGCAAATTACCATGTGAAAATAAATGTAGCCTGAGATTCCAGTTCCACGATAGCAGTAGAGAAGTCCAATAACGTAACGTACATGATTCCATAAATTAGAGGGTTGTAAAGGTTTCAAGTATTTAAGGCATTAAGAACAGACACCAGATGCCCCAAAGTGCACAGCAAAACTGGCCTAACTCATTGTTTTCGAACGTCAAATCCCTTTCTGGCAGGTTCTTGCAGCCAACACAAATTTGCATAAAAAGCAGAAGGAAAAGGCACATGAAATGTGCAAAATTATTTCCAGCCACCTATTTTTTTCTCCTAATCTTCAAATAATATCCAGTTCGGCAAAAAAACTAAACTTATGTCTCTACAGTACAGCTATTGCATACCTCATTTTGGTTATGCAGCTGACCAGAAAAGAATGTTCAATCTGTGCGATCAGATAAACTCAGAGGCCAAAACCAGTGATCATTCCCGACTCCAACAAGACGTGTATGTGTAGGAAGCAGACGCTCTCCCATGGTCGCCCTGATCACCTGTACTGCTAGCTGGGAATGTCTCTGCTCTTCCTAAAACCCCAAGATGTGAACAAAGCATTCATTATCCTACTGCCAGGCTGGCTTCCTTACTAAATAAGATAAATGTTATAATCAGACTTGGGTACAATGTGTTACTACCAGAAACCAAAAAAACATTTCTTCTACACAAAACGTTATATCATTAGATCGCCCAGGCAGTCAAGCTAGTTACTGGTGCAGGAGAATTGCTACTTTAACTCTCTGGTGATAAGTAAGAAGAAAGTAGGCATGTGTCTTCCCTTTTAACAATCAGTCGACCACCAAATTATGATTTAAAAAGTATGCAAGTCCTTTGAGGAAGTGAGAAGAGACTAGCAAAAGACATGGGTGAAAACAAAGAAAAAGGAAATTAATTTCACGACCCAATTCACACAGCGCACTCTGTAGTCTATTTGTCAGAAAATCGCCCAGACTTGCCTCGCCTTACTCCTAATGTGTTCTCTTCCACACCATCAATACACATTAGACATTGCTATTTACGAGCCTTTTATGTCTTCAGGCACAGGCTTTTTTTTAACTACATGTTTTGGGGCCTTTATTATTTACTGCTGCTTTGTACATTAAGTTCTGATAATACATCTAGAAGGTTTTCTTTTAATTCCTGCTGAAAATCTGCTCTTCTGCTTAGTGTTTTAGGATGGTTTGGGAACAGGACACAAGTCTAGTCTTCTGTCGTTTCAGATGACATTGTAAATGGTTTGATGAAGCTCGAAGTGTTCATGGCTGCCTGCAGGATGTCAACAATGGCATACAGTAAAGTTGGCTTTGGCAGTGCTGCTCTGTAGGCAATTTTCAGGAGGAGAGTTAGACCAGGTGCAATCTTGTAGTTACCTGCAATAAAGAAAGAAAAAGACTTCTCACACAACAGTCACTTAAAGGGGTTATACAGGACTATTCTTTTTTTCCTAAAAGGTCAAAAACAGAGAGAGGTGGGGCTGCATATATTCATATATTCTAGTTTGATGGACTTAAAAAAAAAGTCTGATTCGGGACCAGACTTGACCTGAACCCTAAACTCCATATAACGCAAAAAGGACATGAACTTTAGTGCTAAAAAGTGGGGGTAGTAGGTGCTAGGAGACTGCAAAAGGAAGCAAAATAGGCATTAAAGTAGGACAATTGTATTTACTGAGTTACCACACTGCTGGCACACTTCTCCCAGGTGCGCTCATTAAACCTTATGAATATGCCTCTGCCTACCCTCTGTGGCTGTGTCTGTGATTGGTTGAAGTTAGACTGCGTCCCCACAGTTTATGCCAGAATTTGTAATTGGTTGCCCTCACACTAGTTATCTGGGGTCCCGAGGAGGAGTGTAAAAATAAATAATTGAAAAAAGTGACGTGGGGTCCCTCGTACTTTATACCCAGTACAAATAAAGCAGACAGCTAGAGGCTTTAGTCTCCAGCTGTGTGTTTTATCTTGGTTAGGTATCAAAATACGGGGGGACCTAAGGCATTTTTTTAATTACTTAAATAAATAATATCAAAATAAATAATTTAAATAAAAGAAAACACAGCGTGGGCCACCCCACAATTTTGATACTAAGCCAAGATAAAGGACACAGCTGGGGGCTGGTATTCTCAAGCTGGTGAGGCCCATGGTTATTGGGCACTCCCTACGCTAAATATAGCAGCCCGCAGCCGCCCTAGACTTGGCGCATCCATTAGATGCGCCAAATCCTTGTGCTTTACCCGGCTCATCCCAATTGCCCTGGAGTGGTGGTAATATAAGGTATTATAAGGGTATAAGGGTAATATAAGGGTTAATGACAACTGTGATGTGTCAAAACAAAAAATATTAGTTGACACAATCCGTAATGGAAAGGAGTTTATAAGACTCCCATCAGTAATCATGTGACAAAAAAAAAAAAAAAACACAAAACAGAGGAAAATCCTTTATTTAAAAAAAACCCTTTCTTTCTACAATTTATTAACCCCCAAAATACCCCTGCAGATCTGACATAATCCAAATACATGACGTCCCATGAAGATCCAGGCTCTGCCATATCCTGAGGTCGCAGTGCATGGTCACATTAGAAAACATGAGCAATCACTGCGGCCTGTGAAACACACTGATGGAGCCACAGCTGTGAGAGTGGTGATGTCAGTAAGTTCACGTTAGGTCACAGCTGGCAGTTCCAACGGTACCCCAGCAGTGACCACAGGTGAATTCCTCGATGTGAAATTATTGAACTCTGTAAACTCCCCTCAGGTGAACTGATTGAACTCAATTCTGGTAATCCGGGATGGAGTTTAATGGTGCCAGATTACCGGAATATTGACTTCAATGGTGCCAGATTACCTGATTAACTGGCACCATTGAAGTCAATAATTCTCCACCATTGAACTCAATGCCGGATTACCGGAATGCGACGAGACAAGGATGCCCTTGTCCCCCTTGATTTATATCGTTGCAATGGATCACCTAGCTATTGCATTGAGAAACTCCCCTGATGTTGGTGGATTTTAAAGTGCGCAGTAGCATTTTAAACTGGCTCTTTATGCCGATGACCTATTGTCAGGAATGTATGAATATTGCTCATCATTCTAAGATGTTTGACCACTCACTCAAAGCGAGCTTAGTCTCCACCCCGTGTTCGTTTGTACAAGAGTTACACAGATCTTCGCTTGCTTTCCCCAGCGACCCCCAGTAAGAACCTTTACGACCTGCCATAAATTCCTGAAGCAGAGCTAGAGCTTCTATCTGTCCATCCAAAAGTTCTATGTCTTCAAAAATAGTTTTGTTAATGTCGAATTTCATAAGACTCGTTCATGCCACAAACACATAATTAATATTTTTTAATTATTCACATTTTGGCGCATTTAATGATATGTCTTGTATATCTATGTAACACTCAGGAACCTGGGAAATGAGTTCTGGCTTTCTGAACACCATAAATATGTCATATTTGGTATCAATATTCTCTGAGTTAAATGAACGTAAACATAAGCTGTGTATCATGCATGTGGGCCCACCCCATACCCAGATATGAAAAATGAAGGTTTATTAAGCATGGTGAAAGAGGAGGGTCTTGGAGGAGCATCCCACCAGGGAGGGGAAAACTTCAAGGGGGGCTGTAGTTCTACTGCCTTTATTAAAACTAAAGCATCCATTTTGGGCTGATTTCACCCTGGGCACGGACCCAGCAGGAACCTATCGCTGTGTGGAGGAATCATACATTTCTGGGGACCGGCCCCCCAACGGATCTAAGTTTGTCACCGCGTGGCTAGGTCTGGCAATTTCTTATGTTATTCCTTTTATTTTTAATAACTGTTTTATGCATATCTGTCAATTGTCTCTTTTGTAATATCTTGTATATCTTTTGTAAACACTGCCAACTTTGGGAGTAAAATATTATAATTTACTAGTTTTGTTCATGTTCTATGAGCGAGCTCACCACATCCCCACTGTTCGTTTTACGCTATCATACGGTTACCGATCCACCTGTAAGAGATTGGTGGTGACAGCATAACGTTTTTGTATTTATGTGATATTGTGGGCCTGAGGGTGACCAGATCGAGGTATATATACGTTCCTGGCCGGAACTGGTAGTATATATATACATCCTGTCACATCACGTGCTGCAGTATACAACATAAATTAGAGCAGCTGGGCTCCTTTCTTATCCTCTGGCAATACCGGATTTGGCCAGCAGGATAAGGGAGCGCCAGAGAGCTGCAGGTCCTGACTAAGTCTTCGTGACACCTACTGTTATATCTACCCAATCCTAACATTGAATTTCCCAGACCGGAGCACAGCCCGTGGAGACCGGAGCACAGCCCGTGGAGACCGGAGCACAGCCCGTGGAGACCGGAGCACAGCCCGTGGAGACCGGAGCACAGCCCGTGGAGACCGGAGCACAGCCCGTGGAGACCGGAGCACAGCCCGTGGAGACCAGTGCACAGCCGTGGAGACCAGTGCACAGCCCGTGGAGACCAGTGCACAGCCCGTGGAGACCAGTGCACAGCCCGTGGAGACCAGTGCACAGCCGTGGAGACCAGTGCACAGCCCGTGGAGACCAGAGCACAGCCCGTGGAGACCAGAGCACAGCCCGTGGAGACCAGAGCACAGCCCTTGGAGACCAGAGCACAGCCCGTGGAGACCAGAGCACAGCCCGTGGAGACCAGCGCACAGCCCGTGGAGACCAGCGCACAGCCCGTGGAGACCAGAACACAGTCCGTGGACACCAGAGCACAGTCCATGGAGACCAGAGCACAGTCCATGGAGACTGGAGCACTGTTACTTGGATTACTGACCTCCATGACAGTGTGCATTTAGTCCCACTGATTTTTCTTAAACTAGCAGAAAAAATATATTGCCAGCAAAAAGATGCTTAGCCGGGCACCAATTCCAATTAAAAACTTTTTTGTGTATGGCTGCTTAAGTCCTGCCTTCATACCTTTGGTTGTCACCAGTTGCCGGTGTTGCTCGTCACCAAGAAATACACTTGTGAATGTAGCAAGAATAAAAAAAGATGGCACTCACCAGTTCGTAGTGTTGCTCTGTTTAATAGTAACCAAGGGGGATTACATTGGTGCAGGGAGGGGATGGTGAAGGCAATACGATGGCACTGTTTTGCAGGAACTCCGCTTCTACGGGTCTATGCTCCATAGAAGCAGAGTTCCCGTGAAACGGTGCCATCGTCTTGCCTCCGCCACCCCTCCCTGCACCAATGCTACCCCCCTCGGTTACTATTAAACAGCAACGCTACGAACCAGTGAGTGCCATCTTTTTCTTCTTGCTACATTCAGAAAAATATATTGCTTTTGTAAAAAGGCAGAAGTTTGAATAAGTGAACATTTGACAAGGTAAATCTAGCTGTTTTTCTCTTGCAAAAATAAGCAAAAGTTAAAGTTTTATACCACAATAGTTTTATCTTTGGACACACATCTGTTTCGTGACTGGGCTGTGTGTCCCTAGTATGGGAATGTAGAGGTGGACATTTAGTAAGGTAAATGACTTATTGAAATCAAAAGACATAAATATTTGTCAGCATTTTTATCTTATCACTAGGGCTAACAAGAGACTTTGGGACAATAAAAGCCATTGACTTAAGGCCGGCTTACATGTAGCAACATCGTTAACGATGTTGCTGCAACTTGTGAGGTTGCAGTGACCTCGTAGCGATGTCGCAATGTGTGACATACTGCAACGATCAGCGATCAGCAAGCTGATTGCTGATCGTGACATACTGCAACGATCAGCAAGCTGATTGCTGATTGTTGGTGTACAATGGTCAGGGCCATTTTTCGATCGTTGGTCTCCCGCTGGGCGGCCAGCATCGCCATGTATGACAGTGGGAGAGCAACGATCATCGACCTCCCAGCGCCGCACAGCACACACTGGGTGCTGGTAACCAGGGTAAACAGAGGGTAACTAAGCAGAGCTCGTTGGTGGGGTCGCTGGGACATCATTATGTGTAAACTGGCCTTTATATTCTGTGAGTGGTCACATTGCTACCCACGCTTTGCAATTCAGAAGCCTTAAAATGGTTTGCTACCATGCCTTCCAGCATATTCCACTATGTGTTCCATTCAACACTTCAAAAAGGAAACATGAAAGCATTGGGGTTGCAAGCTCAGAACTTAAATTTTAATGTTATCTTTCTAAAATTATCTACATTGTGGGGGGCAGACAAAGACTATAATACTTAGGCCGTCTTCACACCACAGTTTTCAGGATCGGGGGCTGTCCGGCGTGAACCGAACAGCCCGGATCCGATTTTGGCCTCAAAGTATTCCTATGGAGCCGTATGGCAGTGATTTGCCATCCAGTTCTCTGCTGTCAGGGAGGATCCGGCAGAATTGCAGCGTTTTTGTGTCCGGGGCAAAATTCTGACAAAATCGGATCCTCCCGGATCCGGTGCGATCGGGCGCCCCTAACATGGGAGTCTATCGGCACCGGATCGGACAGAAAATCGGATCCTGCCGGAAGCAGCCACCGCTGAATTTCAGCACCTGGGACAGCTCCCCGGGTGAAACTTCAGCACCTGGAGAGCTCCAGGGCTGAAATTTCAGCCCTGGACAACGGCAGCTGCCACTCACAAACGAATCCGGTAGAAAACAGGATCGGAGGGCATATTTGCCCTCCGGTTCTGTTTTTCCGGAGCTGTCAGGTTCTGTCCGATACTTCCTGCAAAACACCGGAGAGAACCTGACAGCAGAAAACTGTGGTGTGAAGCCGGCTTCACACCATGTTTTTTAGAATCTGGGGCTGTCCGTTGTGAACCGGATAGCCCCGGATCCGATTTTGGCCCCATAGTATTCCTATAGGGCTGGATGGGGCCAGATGGCAGTGATTTGCCATCCGGTTCCCTGCTGTCAGGGAGGATCTGGCAGAATTCGTTTTTTTTTCCCCGGACACAAAATCGCAGCTTGCAGCATTTTAGTGTCCACGGCAAAAATCTAATCCTCCCGGATCTGGCGCCCCCTAACATTGGATTCTATGGGCACCGGTTCGGACAGAAAATCGGATCCGGTTATGCAAATACATCAAGAAATGTATATACCGTATATACTCGTGTATAAGCCGACCCGTGTATAAGCCGACCCCCCTACTTTTGCCCCAAAACCTGGGAAAATCTATTGACTCGTGTATAAGCCGAGGGTGGACCCTAGCACAAGTATACAGCCCCCAGCAGTGTGGTATACACCAGTCCCAGAGGTAGATACAGCAGCCCCAGTGGTAGTATACACGCAGCCCCAGTAGTATATACAGCCCCAGTGGTATATACAGCTCCAGTGGTAGTATAGACGCAGCCCTAGTAGTATATACAGCCCCAGTGGTAGTATATACAGCCCCAGTGGTAGTATACAGGGCCCCAGCAGTATATACAGCCCCAGTGGTTTATACAGCCCCAGTGGTAGTATACAGGGCCCCAGAGGTATATACAGCCCAGTGGTAGTATATACAGGGCCCCAGCAGTATATACAGCCCCAGTGGTTTATACAGCCCCAGTGGTAGTATAGACGCAGCCCTAGTAGTATATACAGCCCCAGTGGTAGTATATACAGCCCCAGTGGTAGTATATACAGCCCAGTGGTAGTATACAGGGCCCCAGCAGTATATACAGCCCCAGTGGTTTATACAGCCCCAGTGGTAGTATACAGGGCCCCAGAGGTATATACAGGGCCCCAGAGGTAGTATATACAGCCCCAGTGGTAGTATATTACAGCCCCAGTGGTAGTATACAGGGCCCCAGCAGTATATACAGCCCCAGTGGTTTATACAGCCCCAGTGGTAGTATACAGGGCCCCAGAGGTATATACAGGGCCCAGAGGTAGCATATACAGCCCCAGTGGTAGTATATACAGCCCCAGTGGTAGTATATACAGCCCCAGTGGTAGTATACAGGGCCCCAGCAGTATATACAGCCCCAGTGGTTTATACAGCCCCAGTGGTAGTATATACAGCCCCAGTGGTAGTATACAGGGCCCCAGAGGTATATAGCAGCCCCAGTGGTAGTATACAGGGCCCCAGAGGTATATAGCAGCCCCAGTGGTAGTATACAGGGCCCCAGCAGTATATACAGCCCCAGTGGTAGTATATACAGCCCCAGTGGTAGTATACAGGGCCCCAGAGGTATATAGCAGCCCCAGTGGTAGTATACAGGGCCCCAGAGGTATATAGCAGCCCCAGTGGTAGTATACAGGGCCCCAGCAGTATATACAGCCCCAGTGGTTTATACAGCCCCAGTGGTAGTATATACAGCCCCAGTGGTAGTATACAGGGCCCCAGAGGTATATAGCAGCCCCAGCGGTAGTATACACAGGCATCCCCAGTAATGCAGGGCCCCCCAGCGTCTCTCCGGTCACCTGTAAAGGAAGCTATACTTATCACAGTGCTCTGTCCGCGCCCGCTCGCACCCGCTGTCAGCAGCCGACCGGATCCTCCATCTTGCGTCTTCTTTCTTCCTGTTTCCTGTGCTCGTCGCAGGGAATGACGTCATTGCCCGCGACGAGCACAGAAACAGGAAGAAAGAAGACGCAAGATGGAGGATCCGGTCGGCTGCTGACAGCGGGGTGCGAGCGGGCGCGGACAGAGCACTGTGATAAGTATAGCTTCCTTTACAGGTGACCGGAGAGACGCTGGGGGGGGCCCTGCATTACTGGGGATGCGGGGGCTGCTGTATACCGATGTATACATCGGTATACAGCACTGACTCGCGTATAAGCCAAGGGGGGTACTTTTCAGCCCAATTTTTGGGCTGAAAAACTCGGCTTATACGCGAGTATATACGGTATATATAAAAAAAAAAAACACAATTCAGTCCATCCTCAACCTTTTTCAAGTTGTATCTGGAGAAGAGAAGGACTGCTCTCTGGATGAAACACATTGCATGCCATATAATCAAACCAATATAGAAAACTTTTATTTTTTTGTCACTCTGAATCTGAACATTCCCTGATCATTGACTACAAGGTGATGTGAACACAATATAGCGCAAAAAAAACAAAACATGGTAAAATACTAATTTTGTGTGCATGCAAATAAATAAATATAGCAAAAGAATGGAAATCAGCAAGCCTCATTAACCAACAGAAGTAAACACAGCAGCACACGATCCCAAGCAATCTGCATGTCTGGATTCTGAACCACACCAGACAAGACAAATTATATGGTGTATGATCAAGCAAAGCAAAAGGCAGATGGCTAACAGCTAGTTCAAGGCGCTGTGACTACAAACCTTTCGAAAAACAATGCATTACACTTCCCAACCTTGAATATTAATAGCAAGAGCAGAGATAGGGCTCAGACTTTACCATAAATAAGGCTGGTTTCACATTACCGTTTTTTTGGAAATCGGGGCAATGCGGGTAAAACCTGCACCCCCCCGGAGTCCCACGAAATTGTTTATTATGATGCAACTGGATGCACCCACACCAGTATTATCATTGATTCGTCTCACGGATCAGTGATAATACCGATACGTCAGGTTGTGTACCTTTTTCGGTAGATACTGAGGAAAATGACACACCCACTAGTCAATGGGGCTGAAAATGGATGGTGGTATCCAGTTTCAGCTGGATTCACACAAATACCAAAAAAAACGGTAGTGTGAAACCAGCCTTAGAAAACACTAGAAAGGCACACAGATTTTAGGTATGTCAACAGGAGTGAGAAAAAAAATAAAATGAACCATTACATGACAAGTAACCAAATTTGGGCTGGTTGTCCTGTTGAGATCTGAAGGGATAATAAAAATATTTTCTTAAATACAATTGACAAAAAAAAAAAAAAAGAGAGAGCTGTCCTACGTTATGTACACAGAAACCATAGGACCCGATTGCAAACATTGAAATCATGTCCTTCACCTCCTACAAGTCCAAATGCTGACTGTTCATCCTACCCTGTTTCCCCGAAAATAAATCACCCCCGAATATAAGTTGGGGCAGGGCTAGCGCAGAATTTTCCAATATAAGTCATACCCCGATTATAAGACAGGGTGACTTATTTTCGGGGAATATAAGACAGGGTACCGCTAAAGTGCCATTTTTGCCCATTGCATGTTTTACCTGTGTCCTCGCTGTCCCGCTGGCCCCGCTGTCCTCCGTGGGCTCCCCTCTGCCCTCAGGTGCAGCGCAGGTCCGCTGTCCCCCGTGGGTTCCCCTCTGCCCTCAGGTGCCGCAGGTAACCCCGAGGGCATAGGGTTAATCTTGTGCGCCTGTCACCCCGGCCTGACGTCACCGCTGCCAGCAGGAGCTTCTGATTGGCCAGCAACTCCCCAGCATCTCGAGCGCTGATTGGCTCAGCGGCTCGAGTGCTGATTGGCCAGAAGCTCCTGCATGAAGAAGCATCTAGACAACGCCCTGCACCGCGGAGGAATCCATAGCCCGAGGCCACCATTACCCTAAAAAGTAAGGATGTTTCCTTGCCGACTTGCCCATTAAAACCGCAATTCCGCCGCACAGCGACTTGCGGCCGACTTGCGGCCACTTGCGGCACCACTTGCGACACACTTGCGGCACACTTGCGGCAGGTCCCCATACAATGTATGGTACTGTATGGGACACTTGCGGCAAGGTGCGGTTACTGCACCTTTGCCGCACCTTGCCGCAAGTGTCCCATACAGTACCGTACATTGTATGGGGACCTGCCGCAAGTGTGCCGCAAGTCGGCTGTGCGGCGGAATTGCGGTTTTAACGGTACTGTGCTGGGGGCTGCAGTGGCATACTGTATGGGGCTGGGACCCCATGGGAGGCTGCAGTGGGATACTGTATGGGGCTGTTTTGTGGTGACTACTGGTACCATACTGTTCAGCTTGTTAATAAATGTTAATTTTATGGTTAAAAAAAAAAATTATCATTTTTTTTTAATATAAGTCATACCCCGAATATAATGAAATATAGAATTGGTTGCGCCACCTGTTTTTGTTTTATGTCCACCTCTGTTAAATCACCGTTACACTCAACTTTAACCTGTTGTGCTGTCCGCACAAACAGGGGTCACGTAGTGAGTGCACGGGTCTTTTCTGTGCGTGTGGATTTCTTTCCCTTTTTCCTTGGTGCCCGCCTGTGTAATTGCACGTGATCCGTCACGTGTTTTCCTCTCCTCTGTTAGGTTTGTCTTCTCCTCCGGAGCTGCTCCACCGCTCTCCCCGAGGGAGATAGATATGCAGGCAATAGAATAAAGCGATGTTTGGGTGAGCGCTGGGATATGAAGACAGCAACACTTCAACAAGTATTTTACCTGTAAGTTTATTGTTCAAATCACACTAGGTCCTCTCCCACAACATGTTTCGACGCTCAGGGCGTCTTCCTCAAGTGGAACCACTTGAGGAAGACGCCCTGAGCGTCGAAACATGTTGTGGGAGAGGACCTAGTGTGATTTGAACAATAAACTTACAGGTAAAATACTTGTTGAAGTGTTGCTGTCTTCATATCCCAGCGCTCACCCAAACATCACTTTATTCTATTGCCTGCATACCCCGAATATAAGACAGGG
The DNA here is from genome assembly GCA_033576535.1 of Allobates femoralis. Lineage (NCBI taxonomy): Eukaryota > Metazoa > Chordata > Amphibia > Anura > Aromobatidae > Allobates > Allobates femoralis. The sequence goes on from JARQOC010000001.1 coordinate 449,604,858, forward strand.
TGGGACTTTTGGGGGTAAAATTAATATAAGACACTGTCTTATATTCGGGGAAACACGTATCCACTGCATGAACTGAAAGTTGTTTTTGTGAAATAAATGTTCCTTAGCAGCCTGAGTGCTGAGACTTAGGGGTGTCACGAGTGTGTCATGGCCTGATGTGACGAAATGGACCCCTTTAATGGATAACATATGATGATTTCTTATTTATCCAGACAATATTGTATTTTGTTTGCAAACTTGTAATATGCCACTCATGGGTTACACAAGATTTCTAGGAGCCTGCTAGTATTTAAAGTGGGTAATGTAATTATCTTGCCTCTTTGTATTTTATTTCCTACCTTGTGAGGGGCCACTCATTGTTCTTACCAGCCTTGTAGATGCTTGGTGATATTGACCGTGTGTAATGTAATTATCTCTTACTCATAGAGGGACAGAGGCTCAGAAAACCTAATTATGCTAACCGCCCTTTGTATTACTAGGTATATTGCTGATTCTAGGTAAATTACCTCAGCCACCAATGTGGTCAGGATATTATACTAAATGTCTACCTGTCTATACTAAACCCTCCGTGACTCCTCTCTGGCAAACATCATTTAAATGAACACTGTCCAGACAGCTTGAGATCAAGCCAATGAAAATACTGTCTTATTCCACCAATCGTGACATCCCCAATATCCTGCATTGAGTTGTCGGGGGATATATGGTTGATTAACCAGGGAGATTCTGTCTAGTGACCTCAGTCTAGGGATTTCGGTCCCGACTAGAATTAGAATTACGGTAGTTGAATTACATTGGACAGAAAGCCTGGCGTATTTACCCTTGCTTTTGGGTTACTATATATCGAGGTCAAAAACGTTCTGAACGTCCCCTGTAAGTAAATCTTGTCCAAGACCAGCTCCAGCCATTGCCAGCCAACAGTATCAAAGGCTTTTTCTGCGTCCAGCATGATCATGGCCGGAGCTCCAACCATCTGTTCCCTCCTCAACCTGACCGCTTCCAGTATCATCATTGATCTTCGTATGTTACCAACTGCCGATCTCCCCTCAGCAAAGCCTGCCTGTTCCGGTCTCAACTATCTTGGTGTCACGGTGTAGTGAGAATGCTGATGAGGGAATGGCAGTTATGGGTAGGGTGACCAGGGAAGACTAGTCTGACCCTAGTCTAGGAACCCTGAATGGCCCTGATCCCAAAGGGATCTCTGAAGGTGAGAAGGTTCGGGCCTCCAGCCTCTTCCTAAAACTCCTCCACCAGCCCTGCGCTATTCCCCCCTCACCTCCCTCCACAGAACTGGGATACAGCAATGCCAAAGGAAAGGACTTCAGCAACACAAACACACAGGTCAGCACAGCATGGCTTCCAGGCATAGAGTGAGACTCCATCAGCAGCACCACCTGGTGGAAGGAGAGGCTACTTAAAGGCCAGGGGGAGGGGAGCCAATTTGAGTCACATATTATCCCCTCAACCAGCAGGCGAACCTCAATAGTGAATACAGTTCTGGAGTACAACACAGAAGGCCCAGGACCTTCACAACTATCAACCAGCGCCAACTAAGCGTGTGACACTTGGAAGTAGAAGTCCTAGTCGGTCCACCATAATTTTTGCTATTATTTTTAGGTCTTGGTTAATAAGTGAAATAGGATGAAAGTTGGCAGGGTCGTCTGACGGTTTGTCGCCCTTGGTATCAGTTTTATGTAAGCCTAGTTCATGTGGTCAGGTATGGCCCCGCTCAGGAAGTCATTATAGAGCCCTGTCAGATGAGTCAAGACCTGTTCCTTCAAGATTTTATAAAAGATTTTGTGTATGTGCAATTCCCCCAATGACTTTAGAGATTTCTCCCCGTTCAGGTCGTCTAAGTCTTCTTCCGAAATCTCTTGGAGGTTTATGCCCCATAACCATCTTTCTCCCGCCTGTCTAGTTTTATATAGAGTGTCATAAAACTTGCCCAAAATGTCATTAATCTCTCACGGGTTGGTCATCAGCGTATTATGCTTTTTTTTGAGGGCTGTAACCAACATCGTGTTGTGTTTCCCCCTAGCTAAGTTGGCCAACAGTATAACTCAGCATCTCTTAGCAACTTCCCAAAGAGTTCCGTCTTTTTAGCCCATGCTTCATATTCCAGCTTCGCTTTTAGCCACAGTTGTTCATTTAGGGGTGACGGCTGTTCCCAAAACTTTGTGTATGTTTGTTTAACTAACTGGCTCGCTTTTAAATACTGCTCATTTGTTTTTCTTTTCAATGTGGCTGTATGTGCTATAATTTTACCCCTAAGTACAGCTTTAGCGGTCTCCCAAAATTTTGGAGTGTTTCATCCACCATTCTCTCAATAACTTAGCAAAATCTTGGTCTCTTTGTAGGAAGTGGTGGAATCTCCAAAGAATGTAATTGCCCCTTGGATAGGCATCTCACAATGTCAGGGTAATTGGACTATGGTCAGAGATTACCAGTTCTCCTATGTCTGACTCCTCCACCCTCTGTATCACTCCTTCACGTGCTAGGAATACAACAATACGAGACCATGTTCCATGGGGGTGAGAGTAGTGGGTGAACTGTCTCTCCATTGGGTGTTGCAATCTCCACACATCTCTCACTGTAAGATCAGAAGCAAACTCCAGCAGTAGTGTCGTTCTCTTCCGAGTTCCCAGTCTCTGTTCCTCCCTCTTATGTCCCGTCCTGTCTTCCACTTCAATCATGACCTCATTCATGTCCCCCCCTATTATCAAGGTATTATCTCCGTCTGTCATAATGTTGGTACGTAGCGATTGAAAAAATGTCTGTTGTGCAGAGTTAGGGGTATACACGTTGTGAATGCTCAAGGCGCCACCCGGTGTTTCCAGGGTCAAATGATCATGTCGGCCTTGGTCATCATGTTGGTAAGATATGAGTTTGTGTGCAAACGACTTATTGATAAGAGTTATTACTCCCGCACGTCTCCCCACAGCCCCCGAGCACAGTCTGTGCATGCGGAACATGTCCTGCTGGAGCAAATGCGTCTCTTGTAGTAGTACTATATCACCCCGTAGTCTTTTGAGATGTCTAAGTACCATGGCTCATTTTTCCAGCGTTCTAAGGCCCTTCACATTCCATGATATTAATTTAACCATGGTGGGTATGTAATGACCTAATTGTGTCATGGTTAGAATGGATAGTTAGTAGTAGGTGAAGTGCTCGGTGGTTGTTGTGGGCACTGTGGTGTGTCACATGTCGCAACTAGGGTAGGACCGTCATCCGATTCTTCTCCATTTGAAACAAGGAGGTCAACAAGAAAAAAAACCCAATGTAGGTATCAACTTGAGAAATCTCTCCCCATCCCCGGTATCATGCATTCAAAAACTTCCATTTTTTCCAACGTGGCTACCCTTCTCATTCCCACTGACCAGCCTTAGGTGGCATAACCATTTTACCAACTAATGTACCGTAATAATCTTATAAGCAGTAGGCCATAACATAAACATCATAATAATAACAAACTGACATGGCATCCTTTAAGAGACTCGGCATCGTTCCAATTCCCCTTCATCCCTGACCATTTTGGTCCGCAAATCTAGAGGTCTTGTTTCCAGAGACACGCAGAGAAAAAGTAAAGGTGGTGAAAAGTTAGAAGAAAGGAGAAGGAAGGAAAAAAAGAGAAGGCATGAAGGAAAAAAAAAAAGTGAGGGGGGGTAGGAGAAGCTCCGATGGTACAAGGCAGTGTCCAACATCAAAGAGGGACCAATGCCCCTTCTTCCATCCAACCGGGTAGTCAGTGTCATCTACATAGCGATGCAGGAATCAACCCTGATTGTCCACAAATATCAAGTCCTGAACTCGTCACAAAACGCTGATCTATTGTCCGTCCGGAATCCAGATGTCACGCTGGGAGATGGGAGACACCCACGTAGGATAACGACGGGGGGGGGGGGGAATCAGGAGTCCCTAATGCTAGGCACAAGAAGGAGACGGTGACCCTAGACTTCCTAGAGCTGACCCTGTCTGCCTGACGTCCTATACAGTCTCCTCAATGTCGCCGACACGAACCTCGTCCTCTCTGATCTAGATCTATCTTATCTAAGGATCAGATGGAGAGTTTCACTAGACCCTCCACTATCAACTAAAGACAAACACCAGGAAGACAGACATTTGGAAAAGGAAACACTTATCTGACAGCAGAACACAGCAACCTCAACTTCTCAGCTTCTGCTGGAGCAAGGATAAAGTGTGCACAAGGAACTATCACCTGCACCGAGGAAGGTAATGAACCTCCTTATAAAGGTGGAAGGAGTCTGCTGGTCTAGTGACCTACAACATTGTGGATAAACCAGACCGAGCGCAAGACCTCCACAGCCGTCTCCCCATAATGAGAGATCTCATCACACTTCTCTCCATCAACACAGAGGTAAATGCCCTAAAAAGACGGACCATCCTCCACCATTATGGCTGGTGGGCCAAACGCTGGATCGTCTGCGCGTGCCTCCACCCTGTCATCCGTGCCACCCGTGACACCAGAGCATCACACCCGAGCGACCTGCGGTGAACTTGATGGGTGTGAGTATTTTCTGCCTTTATACGTTTGTCTCTACTCCTTGGAGAGGATCCAATAGGGCAGTCTGAAGGCACGCATTGCTCCCTGGGTCCTTCAGAATTGATTTGCCGTTCAAGCTCCTACCTTGACTAACTGGTAGGGAGCTGAAACTGCACATTACGTTTGAAAAGGAGACTAAACCACGCTAAAGGCTTTGCGTTTTTAGTTACTTTGGCAGAGAAGTCACCAAAAAGAACCACCTTGTAGCACTGAAGTAGGAGCAGCTGTCTTCTGCCTCTAAAAAGGTGCAGTTTCTCCTTGTCCTTGAAATCCAGATATCTGGCTATGACCTGCCTAGGTTTCTGGGAATTCTCATCTTCTCGCCGTGTATTAAGCGGGTCCACAGGAGCTCCCCCACCTGGCGGGCCCACCCTGTGTGCTCTTTCAACTCTGCCTTTTTCTTGCACTCCCCGGGCTTTTGGAAGGTCAAGTTCACATCATTTAGATGCCGATATGTGATTGTCTCTGGAAGTCCCACAATTGAGGTTATTCCTCTGTGACTTATTTTCAAGGTCCTTTATTTTATCTTTCATCCACTCAGATTGTTTGTGGGATGCTAATAGTTCATGCTCCATTTTGGTCATCCTATCTTCCATGTCTGACACCCTCTGTTCTAGGTAATCCAGCCTGCTAGCATGTTGGGCAGAAACTTTATGCAGCTCATCAATAGTTCTCTAACGGCCTCTCTCACCCCATCTTTTATGCCACCAGTTAGGAATGCAGCCACCTCTCTGGCTAGGAGCATGCGGTCACTTGTGGTTGCAGTTGCCATGCCTGTGTCCCCCCAGTGCAGCCAGGTCAGGGCCGAAGCCTCCTTCTAGACCCAGGCCAATATCTCCCTCTCTCCCATGATCTGACCTGGGCTGTTTCAGTGTGTCCTGCAGCCTCTTTCTCTTTCCTTTTCCCGCTCTGCGCCGCCATCTTGCCTTGTCGCGCGGCCAGCCTTTGATCCTTGGCGGCCTCGTCCTCCTCGCCGCCCGCACTCCGGTGCCAGTGATCCATGGTGCCTCGCGCTGCAGGAAGGTGAGCGGCCCTCAAAACTGTTACCGGTGACCGCCGGCGGGCTAATTAAGTCGGTCTGTGGCCAGGAGGTGTGCGGAGCTTCCTCACCCTGCTGTCTCCACACTGGTGTCGGAACCGAAAGCCCTCTAGAGATGTTTTTGAGGTGTAGGTGACATGAGCGAGCAAGTGACCAGATGTGGGGAGAGAAGGAGAGATCCAAGTCTAATATAACCCCAAGAAAGCAGGCATGCTGCTGAGGAGTAATGGTAAAATCACATACAGAAATGACAATATTAGGTTTCGGAAAGTTAGGAGAGGGAGGAAACATGTAGCATATGGTGGCAGAGGGGGGAGGAATGTGCAAAATACTGACAAGCCTCATTCAGACGTCTGCGTTGCATCTGTTTTTTACATGGATACAATATGTACACATTATAATCTGTAGTGCCATTCACATGTCTGTTCCAGTGGAGTTGGCACTGCCTCTCCCAGGGCTTGCAAAATATAACAATCCCTGCGTGCAATTATAATAAAACTGTTACAAAAAATTATATAACCATCAAGAAACACTACCACAAAATCCAGTTTACCGGGAAGCTATACTTTAAAAATATCTGTCTAACATCAAGTTGTCAGTACTTTCCTCAGAGGTAATCAACTAACAAACCAATTATCAATGATGAGATTATAGACATTTTTGAAGGAGCTTCCCCTGGGTAAAGGCCCAGTCACACATAACGATATCGTTAGCGAGATCAGTGTAACTGTGATGTTACAACGATCTCTCCAGAGATCTCGTTATGTGTGACACTTAGCAGCGATCAGGCCCCTGCTGTGAAGTCGCTGATCACTGCAAAGTGCTCTGGGTCATTCTTTGATCGTTGGTTTCCTGCTGGTCAGCACGCATCGCTGCGTGTGACAGCGAGAAACCAGCGATCAGTGACCTCACTGGCTGGCAACCATGGTAAACACCGGGTATCCAGGCAGCGAGTGCTGCCTGGATACCCGGTGTTTATCATAGTTCAGCGTCCTCCCTGCTTAGCGCTGCCTGTAAGCAGGGAGGACGCTGGTAACTATGATAAACACCGAGTATCTAGGCAGCGCGCACTGCCTGGATACCCACTGTTTATCATAGTTACCAGCATCCTCCCTGCTTACAGGCAGCGCTAAGCAGGGAGGACGCTGGTAACTATGATAAACACAGGGTATCTAGGCAGCGTGCGCTGCCTGGATACCCGCTGTTTATCATAGTTACCAGCATCCTCCCAGCTACAGGCAGCGCTAAGCAGGGAGGACGCTGGTAACATCGCCTTCAGCGATGTGGGAGGTGGCTCCCATGCCCCTGATCACTGGGGAGATCTGCCTATTTGACAGCTCCCCAGCTCCCCAGCGACCAGGTAACGACGCTCCAGCAATCCCGGCAGGTCGTTATTGCTGTCGGGATCGCTGGAGCGCCGTTGTGTGTGTGACAGGGCCTTTATTCTCTGGCCCAGATGGCCTGACTTATCTGTATTATAAATCATTTAATGAGGAACTTACTTGACTAAACTGTTCAATTTCTTCAGGGAGGGTTCGCCCATTCTAGATACTCTAGCACATACTTACCTAATTCTTATCCCCACACCGGGAAGAGATTCCCTAGAGTGCGCCAATTATAAACCAAAAGCTCTACCAAACTCGAACCTGAAAATCTGTACCCATCTGTTAACCAAAAGAATTAATGCCTGGCTTCCGCAACTTATTCATGAGGACCAGGTGGGATTTGTATCTATTCCTCAGGGGCGGGTTGAATTACACTAGGAGGGTGATAGATTTGATAAATGCAACAAATATCTTTGAGAATCAGACACTCGTCTTAACACAGAAAAGGCATTTGATTGCCTTAATTGGTCCTTTTTGTTTGAGACAGTGAGGCCTATTGGAGTGTCAGGTGCAATTATAACAGCCTTAAGGGCTCTTTAGAAATCTCCTTCGGCCTATATAATACTTACCCTCTGTATTTCTCTGAGCTTTTTAAATGGAACACAACAGGGGTGCCCATTATTGCCTCTTCATTTCGCAATGTGTATAGAACCCTTGGTGGCAGTTATCCGTTAGAATCCCATTATCTCAGGGGTGGAATTCAGAGATAAGGTTTTTAAAAAAAAAAATTTGTTTGCAGGAAAAGTTTTATTAACCCTCACTAAACTCCATATTACTCTTGCCAATCACATGGAAGTACTAAAAGAATATGGACACTTCTCAAGGTATAATTATTAAAATTAAAATTAATTCTTTCTGAATATCCCCCTACTATCCTAGATCAACAGATAATAAATAACTCATTTAGAAGGAAAGCAGAGGGACTTAAATACATATGGGTAAATCTATCCTCCTCGTATAATAATCTGTACTCTAATAATTTTTTCCATCATTATACAGAGAGTTGATACTGGAAAAAAGAAAACTCCTCTATTTTACTATTGGGTCACACTGCCTCGGTAAAAATATTCCTTCTACATAACTTAATATGATTATACTACTTTGAGAAATTTCCTATAAAGCTTAAATCTCTTCAGGCTGCTATTATGAGATGTATTTGGCTCCAGGGCATCCAAACTCCCTATTATGGTCCCTCTAGGGACCGATGCAGTTCATAAGAGAAATATAGTTCTGCTCTCATGTACAGTGGGGACAAAAAGTATTTAGTCAGCCACCAATTGTGCACGTTCTCCCACTTAAAAAGATGAGAGAGGCCTATAATCGACATCATAGGTGACCTCAACTATGAGAGACAAAATGAGAACAAAAATCCTGAAAATCACATTGTCTGATTTGGAAAGAAATGTTTGTCAATTGATGTAAATTACAGGCTTCTCTCATCTTTTTAAGTGGGAGAACTTGCACAATTGGCGGATGACTAAATACTTTGTTCCTCACTGTATGAAGCGTTTTGGTCTGGCCTCTCCCAGCTCACCAATGATCTCTTTCATTTACAAAGTATGAATCCCAAATAGTATGGTATCATCGATGGTACATATGTAGGTATGAGCTGGTCTCTTTAGATATGCAGGCTTGGTCGACAAGGAGAGTAAATTCCCTCTTCTGATTTTATTAAAGCTACTGTATATACTTGAGTATAAGCCGAGGCCCCTAATGTTACCCTCCAAAACTAGGGAAACTTATTGACTCGAGTATAAGCCTAGGGGTGAAATGAAGCAGACTCTCATCATGGTATACAGCCCCTCTCATCGTGATAAATGGCCCCCCATTACTGGTATATAATCCCCCATCACTGGTATATAGGACCTCCATCACTGGTATACAGTTGTCCCCCATCAGAGGTTACAGCCCCAATCAGTGGAATACAGCCCCCCATCAGTCGTAGAAAAAAGGCCCCCCATCAGAGGTTACAGCCCCCATCAGTGGTATATACAGCCACTCATCAGTGGTATATACAGGCCCTCATCAGTGGTATATACAGGCTCTCCTCAATGGTATATACAGGCCCCCATCAGATGTTACAGCCCCCATCAGTGGTATATACAGCCCCCCATCAGTGGTATATACAGTCCCCCCCTCAGGGGTATATACAGCCCCCATCAGTAGTATAAACAGGCCCCCCCTCAGTGGTATATACAGCCCCCCATCAGTGGTATATACAGGCCCCCTCAGTGGTATATACAGGCCCCACATCAGTGATATATACAGGCCCCACATCAGTGATATATACAGGCCCCCCCATCAGTGGTATCTACAGGCCCCCCTCAGTGATATATACAGGCCGCCCATTAGTGGTATATACAGGCCCCCCATCAGAGGTTACAGCCCCCCTCAGTGGTATATACAGGTCCCCCTTAAGTGGTATATACAGGCCCCCCTTGCTGCCACACACCTGTAAAATAGATTATTCATACTTATCCCTGTCGCTCTGTCACCGCGCTTCCTCCGGTCTTCTTCCTGCTTGTACCCGGCTTCTATTCCTGTGCGGGGGGTGCAGCAATGATGACGTCATTGCTTCTGTGCCGGTCACATGACGCCGGGTACAAGCAGGAAGAAGACTGGAGGACGCGCGGTGACAGAACGGTGACAGAGCGACAGGGATAAGTATGAATGATCTATTATTTTACAGGTGTGCGGCAGCAAGGGGGGCCTGTATACCACTGATGGGGGAGGGCGCTTGCATAGTGCAATGTAATATGCACCGCTCCCCCTGCCGCTGATGGACAGGGGGACGCAGTGCATACTGCATTGCACTAATGAGCGGGGGCATGTGACCGCCAGCTCCTATTACAGCCTCCCCCGCCTCCTCCAGCCTCCAATCACCACCCCCCCCACTGATTTGCACACTGTGACTCGAGTATAAGCCGAGGGGGGCACCTCTCAGCACAATTTTTGTGCTGAAAAATTCGGCTTATACTCGAGTATATATGGTAACTTCCCCATTACCAGTTGAGATTTTCTTCAATTTTTGTAGGTTAAACATCTAGCATTATCTCTGTATGGATCCATGAGTGTCTTCCAACCAACTGCATTGGAAAAACTTACTAGGAGGGGCCCATCAACTAGAGAACTTATCTCAGATATCATTAAATAAAAAATAACCTTCAGGCAGAATCGATGAACCAATTATTTTATATCAAATGGGAATCATTTTTTTGGGTAGAGAGTTCTCTTCAGAGCTGGCAGTCAGTCTGGGATAAAGCTGCTAAAACCTCTATGTGTATACTCTATAAAGACAACTAATGCCATATTATTGATGTGTTGATACCACACACCAGAACGCCTTAAAATCCATAAATTCAACCCTGTTTCTGGATATGTTTCTGGATAGCTGTTAGCGCTGTGGATTAGCAGTTAGGTGTAAACCTCATATTTTTTTAACCTGCTCTACATTTCTGGGACTCAGTCAATACATTAATTCAGAAAGTACTATTTGCAGAAGTCCCACTAGATCCTGCAGTTTACTTGCTTAATATTTGCACTAAGGAGTTTGGGAAGAACTCATGTAAACTACTATTGCATCTATTAACAGTAGCCAGGTGTTTGATAGCTCTCCAATGGAAACAGATTAATCCTCCTTCCTATCAGGATTTACTAAATAGAATCTCTGATGTGCACAGAATGAAATATATGACAGCAATTCTGAATGCAAAACTGGAACGTTTTTTATACCATTTAGGTCAGGTGGAATTATTTCTGGGCTCAATATAATTAATCTTTCCATAAATTCATGTACCACCCCTCCATGTTCTGCCCTGATATTTGATTGTCTGTCTTTTGTATTAAAATATATTCTGTATAGTTTAAGCAGAATTCATATGGTCTATACTGATTACATTTGGTATTGTTCTGGTAATCAGCCTGGACCTCCCAATTTTCCCTTTAGTGAGCAGCAACATTAAGTGGTTTGCCAAAAGTCATTTAGAGGGTTTTACATAGTAACATAGTAACATAGTTTTTAAGGTTGAAGGAAGACTTTAAGTCCATCTAGTTCAACCCATAGCCTAACATGTTGATCCAGAGGAAGGCAAAAAAAACCCCATGTGGCAACACTAATCTCCACATTGGGGAAAAAATTCCTTCCTGACTCCAGATACGGCAATCAGACTAATTCCCTGGATCAACGCCCTATCAAAGAATCTAGTATATATAACCGGTAATATTATAGTTTTCAAGAAAGGCATCCAGGCCCTTCTTAAATGTTAGTAGTGACTCACTCATTACAACATCATGTGGCAGAGAGTTCCATAGTCTCACTGCTCTTACAGTAAAGAATCCGCGTCTGTGATTATGATTAAACCTTCTTCCCTCCAGACGTAGAGGATGCCCCCTTGTCCCAGTCTCAGGCCTAAGAGTAAAGAGATCATTAGAAAGGTCTCTGTACTGCCCCCTCATATATTTGTACATTATTATAAGATCACCCCTAAGCCTTCGTTTTTCCAAGCTAAATAACCCCAAGTTTAATAACCTGTCTTGGTATTGCAGACCCCTTAGTCCTCTAATAACTTTTGTCGCTCTTCTCTGGACCCGCTCTAGTTCAGCTATGTCTTTCTTATACACCGGAGACCAGAATTGTACACAGTATTCTAAGTGTGGTCGCACTAGTGACTTGTATAGAGGTAAAATTATGTTCTCCTCATGAGCATCTATGCCTCTTTTAATACATCCCATTATTTTATTTGCCTTTGCAGCAGCTGCCTGACACTGGCCACTAAATGTGAGTTTGTCATCTACCCATACACCCAGGTCTTTTTCAGTGATAGTTTTGCCCAGTGTTTTATAATTAAGCACATAATTATACCCTTTGTTTCCTCTGCCCAAGTGCATGACTTTACATTTATCCCCATTAAAGCGCATTTGCCATTTAGCAGCCCAAGCTTCTAGTTTACATAAATCCTCCTGTAATATAAAATTGTCCTCCTCTGTATTGATTACCCTGCAGAGTTTAGTGTCATCTGCAAATATTGAGATTCTACTCTGTATGCCCCTACAAGGTCATTAATAAATATATTAAATAGGAGCGGGCCCAACACTGACCCCTGTGGTACCCCACTGTTAACTGTGACCCATTCTGAGTGTGTTCCATTAATAACCACCCTTTGTTTCCTATCACTAAGCCAGTTCTTAACCCACTTACACATATTTTCCCCTATCCCCATTGCCCTCATTTTATGTATCAACCTTTTGTGTGGCACCGTATCAAAAGCTTTTGAAAAGTCCATATACACCACATCCACTGCATTTCCTTGGTCCAGTCCAGAACTTACTTCTTCATAGAAGCTTATTAGATTAGTTTGACAGGAACGGTCCCTCGTAAAACCATGTTGATAATGGGTCATGAGGTTATTTTTGTTCAGATACTCCAGTATAGCATCTCTTAGAAAACCCTCTAGGATTTTACCCACAGTAGAGGTTAAGCTTACTGGCCTATAATTTCCAAGTTCAGTTTTTGTCCCCTTTTTGAATATTGGCACCACATTTGCTATACGCCAGTCCTGTGGTACAGACCCTGATATTATGGAATCTTTAAATATTAAAAATAATGGTCTATCTATGACAGTACTTAATTCCTGCAGCACTCTGGGGTGTATCCCATCTGGGCCCGGGGATTTGTCAATTTTAGTGATTTTTAGACGATACCGTACTTCCTCTTGGGTTAAGCAGGTGACGTTTAATTGAGAATTTTTGTTATCACTGATCATATTGTCTGTCATGGGATTTTCTTGTGTAAATACTGTTGAAAAAAAGTCATTTAGCATATTTGCTTTTTCCTCATCCTCATCCACCATTTCATGGTCTATTGGATTCGTTTTTTTACCATATTGTATTCTATGCTTTGAGTGATGGGCTTTTCCCATTTATTTTGTGACTTCATTGTATACAAATGATTTATATAATTCAACAAAAATTACAATTATAAAAAAAGAAAGGGAATCTGCCAAGATGAAACTATTTGTATTGAAGTATAGGTCTTGGTACAGCAACTAAAATAATGTTACACCTGTTGTGTAGTAGCTCCATGTGCCATTACTAAGAAGGGAAGCTTTACCCCTTGAAGTCACATGAGAATTAGACTAGAAGTGAATTTGGAGCGGGTCAAAGGAAGAAAGCTGGGGCACTTAAGTGCATCACCTTACCCCCAATGCACTGCTGTGGTTTCAGGGCTTCATGTCTCAGCACTGGCACATGATATTAGTCCAAAATTAATAGAATTTGTATTGTTGTTCTATAACAAAAAGTCACATCATTAGTTTCAGTAATATCATCCTAACAGGTTGAAGGGTTGTCCGATGGCCACAGACAGGCAAGCAACACTGACAACATGACGCATGCGATATAAGCAGTGTCCTGCGTCTGTCCTATTAATTAACATATGGACAATAAAAAAACTGAACAACTTTTTCAATATTCATATTTATTCCTGTATGACTAAAAGTTGTATATCGGGGGCGTGGCCTGACCCTGGCTGGGTAAAGACGCAGGCTGCTGGAGCTCCGCAGACTCGGGGCCAAATTACAGATCATTAGACCTCCTCCTCCCCTGCTATGTCGAGGAGGAAGACGCCAGACTCCTCTCTGACCTGCACACCATTGGTGGGGACACCGTGCTCTCTAGGCTCTTTGCTAGCACTAGAGGGTCTGCTTGGTGCGAGACTGCAATGGCTCTGAGTTTTGGGGCTTTTTTCTGACTTTTTTTTTTTTGCTGGCTTTTTGGACATCTGTGTGCCCCACTGTTGCTGTTACTGCAAGTTGACTGATAGTCATTTCATCTGCGGTCTGAGTACTGAACTCTAACGGGTCTGTTGAAGGAGACCCAGCCTTGAGGGTGAGGTAAGTAACAAATTGTTGAACAGCTCTGTATAGGGTATACTTGTTAAAATTATATAGTTGATGGGTCCTGGGTCTGCGTTAGGCCAGCCCGTTGTTGTCTGCGACCCCTTGAATCCCCTCTTTTTTTCTCTGTGGGATTTGGTTTTCTGGCTCTGACCGGATTAGACATTTTTTTTTTCTTTAATTACTCTTCTGTCTTCCTCTACTCTGTTTTATTTCTATATCTGACTTTTTCTCAATTACACTCCACACTTCCTTCCCTCTTCCCTTTTATCCTACTCCATCTGTTAGAAAATAATGTCTCACAGCGGTCTATCCGAGCTGAAGATAGTAACGTTAAGGCGTTTAAGGGCCTGCATGCTCCAGGCAAAAGGTCTATTATGTTTAATTAAAGTCTAATAAAATTTATGTCGCCTTCTTACAGGAAACGCATCTCTGTACTGCCAAGCCATTTAGACTTTCGAACCACTGGTTTCCCACAGCTTATCACAGCCTCACACCTGATGCTGGTTCTGCGGGTACTAGTATTGTGTTATCGAGGTCTCTCCCTTGGGACCTTGGGAATTACCTCCCAAACACCGGTTAGGTTCCTCTACTGTTGACATTTTTAGAGCTGGTGGAAAACTTCACTGAGGGGACCCTTGTCCTAGGGGGAGACTTTAATGTAGCTCTAGATCAAGCTATAGGTACATCGGGGGGAGGGGGGGGTCCACACTGACGGGATCAGCACAGCAACGTTTAAGACGGACCCTACATGACCACCAATTGCTGAACACCTGGCGCCTGCTTCACGCTGGGGATAGGGATTACTCCTTTTACTCCGCAGTGCCTGACTCCTACTCAAGGCTGGACTACATATATTCATACGGCACTCTGACTTAGCACGCATACAGGCTGCAAGTATAGAATCGATTACATTCTCGTATCATGCTTTAGTCAAGGTCTCAATCCTGTTTTCCTCTCCATTGCGCTAAGAAGGAGAGAATTACTAATCTTATATGAAAGCATACAAACCTTTATTAAGGTGTCCCCTATACGCCACAACATGTTTCGGCAGTCTACAGCCGTCTTCCTCAGGTGATATCACCTGAGGAAGACGGCTGTAGACTGTCGAAACATGGTGTGGCGTATAGGGGACACCTTAATAAAGGTTTGGATGCTTTAATATAAGATTAGAAATCCTCTCCTTAGAGCTCCATTAGACTGCTTTTTATTTTGTTTAGATTCATTACATGATGTAGACAGTGGTAACTCCTGTACTACCTCGAGTGACTTTAGATCTCGTATTCGAGATTATATTAAATCCTCGGGAATGTCGACCCTAAAGGAGATGACAATTCAAACACTGGAGGTACCGATCTCTGATCAAGAGCTCACTGAGGCAATTTCCTCTGCCAAATGGGGTAAGGCCTCAGGCCCAGATGGGTTTACGGTCCTATACTATAAGACGTTACGGGATACATTACTCCCTTTTTTGAAAGAGTCTATGAATGCCATGACAAAGGTGGGGACACCCCGGAGAGATACCTTACAGGCGACCATTACAGTAATACACAAACAGGGGAAAGATCCACTGCAGTGTTCAAGCAATTTCCAATTTCTCATTTGAATGTAGACATCAAATTATTGGCCAGGATTCTAGCGAATCGACTGGCTCCCTTGATATGTGGCATTGTTCACCCAGATCAGGCAGGCTCTGTGATGGGTCATGAGGCCAGGGACAACACCAAAGCGATTAATTTAATCTATGAAGCTAAACTCTCTGGCTCGCCAATGATGCTCTTGTCAACAGACACTGAAAAAGCATTCGACAGAGTTAATTGGACGCTTATGGAGGAAACCCTGGCCCATATGGGCTTGGGAGCTAAGATGATGCATTGGGTGTTGTCGCTGTACTCGGCTCCATCAACTAGGGTCCAGATGAACAGCGTTTTATCAGAAAGATTTGATATCTTGAATGGAACCCGACAGAGTTGTCCGTTGTCTCCATTGATTTTTATACTATCTTTTGAACCATTTCTGAGACACATTTGGGGCGAACCATGATATAGCTGGTGTCAAGGTGAATTTGTCCACATTTAAAATTGCTGCCTATGCAGATGATCTGCTGTTTTTTTATGACAAACCCTGCTATTTCTCTCCCTAACCCTCTAAAAGAGATGGAGACGTATTCTAGTCTCTCTAATTTTAGAATAAATCAAATCTAAACCTGAAGCGTTAAATGTATCTCTTCCGCCCAAACTAGTGGAGAGTCTGAGGGGAACCTTTGGGTTTTGCTGGTCACAGCAGGCTGTAACTTATTTGGGCCTACAGATAACCTTCGACCTAAACGACCTCTACAAGGCCAACTTCCCAACCCTTCTATGTTTAATTCGGGCTGACTGTTATAGATGGACGAAATCAACATTTACATGCCTGGGTAGATGTCAGCTCTTTAAAATGACGATTTTGCCTAAGATCTTATATTACCTGCAAGCCCTCCTACTTCTTTAAGTCTATCTTGCAAATACAGATTGCCTTTATATGGAATAATAAGTGTGCCCATGTGGCGAAGTCGATTCTATTTCGATCTAAGAGTGAGGGTGGAATTTTGGCTTCTTGATACTGCATTGTACCATCAGGCCAGCCACTTGGCACGAGTGCTAGACTGGTGCAGAAATGCGGGCAATAAATCTGGGTCCAAATTGAACAGAGTTTTAAGCGGCTTCATCTGCACACTCTACCGTGGGCAAAATTAAGCTCGACTAATGACCTTTTTAATCATCCGATCATTGGACCCCACGCTATTTGCTTGCAGCCATAAATTAATCTGCTTGGCACTGATACCCACTGATTCGATCCTTACTCCGATAATTAGTCATCCGGAGTTTACGCCGAGCATTGCTGAACCAATTTTTAGACAATGGATCAATTCAGGTATTGACAGAGTAGAGAGTTGGGGAAGGGACAAATCTTGGCCGACTCTGGAAACGCTGACCTCCATTTCAACTCCCAGTTCGTTGGGATTTTGGATATCTTTACAACTGAATAATTTCTTCCATAACCTCCCCCCAAAGCAGAGTTTCGTAAGTCCAAAACAGTATTTGAAACCCTATGTCAGGGCATGGGCTTATGTAGACATGCTCTTTCTAAAACATACACACTACTGACCTCGCCTCCAGATGTGACGGCACCTAGTTTCATGTTACAATGGGAAGCAGACCTGGACTTGGAGTTTACCCCAGAACAGAGAGTAAGGACCTTCACTCTGGCACATGTTACTTCAATTAGTTTGAGTTTCCAAGAGGCAAATTATAAGATACTTACACAATGGTACAGGGTCCCTTCACGTCTACACAAAATCTTCCCTATGACTGACTCAGTGTGTTGGAGGTGTGGCGTGGCGGAGGGCACTAATCTGCATATTTTCTGGGAATGCAGTGTCCTCGGCCCATTCTGGTTCGAAGTATGTAACACTGTCCGTGTGGTCACGAATGATAGGGGAGAACTGGGTCTGGCGTTGTTCCTGCTCCACTATTGTGAGCTGCCCATTAAGAGGTACAAACATTCCTTGTTGTGATTGTTGGTGATGGTGGCCCGGGCTTCTGTTCCGCTCCTATGGAGACAGACAACATGTCCACCTACGTCGTTGTGGATAGCGAAGGTAAACTTTTTCACTGCACGACTCGTATACGAACTTTCAAGATACCTGGTTCAGCTGCATGCAATTCCAACAGACTGAGACATATAAGAAATACCGTGGGACAGATGATTGTTCAGAATTATGGATTCTTTGTGATGGAGGGTAGGGTCACAGTACACACCACCTCCCCTTCCAGTCCCTACTTTTTTTTTTGTCTTTCGCTTTCTACTATCTCTTTCCTTTATTTTCCTATGTTTATCTCAATTTTCTGATTATATTGTTCAGAGAATAAAACTTGATATGTTTTATCTGCATGCTAAAAACTGTAAATAAAGAATTAGAAAAAAAAGTTGTATATCATTCTAGAAAAGACCAAATGAAAAGCTGCAAGTTGTGCTTTCAGATACCGTGCCTTGTAAAACATAACTACAATTTTTTCCCCTAACACGTGTACCATTCATCAGATACTCATTTGTTGCTCTTTGGTAGTCTAGAATTTAGTAGTGGTGTACAAGTATAAAATCTGTCGACTCTTGCTAAAATACCCTCCTAACCTTGCCCTGGCCCCATCTTGGGAAGCAGACCCGGTAAATACTGCATTGAGGATGCCGGAAGCAGTAGTCTTAACAAGTGATGAAACGAGAGCAGAATTAAGGCTGCGTTCACACATTGCGTATTTTGCCGCGGTTTTTTACGCGCGCTTTTCAAAATACGCAATGTGCCTTTTGTCTGCCTGCAAAGTGAATGGGAAATTCACTTTGCAGTGCAGACATTGCGTAAAAATACGCAGTGCGTTTTCCGGGAGAAAACGCAGCTCCGTAAACAATTGATATGTCAATTGTTTACGCAGCTACTACTGCGTATTCTCCCAGAGGGGAGGAAGAATCCAGCTTCCTCCTCCCCTCTGTGACAGCTGTGGCCGCCCATTAGATTCCACAGTGTGTTAATACACACTGTGAAATCTAAATTAAACAAAAGCAAGTGTGTGAAAAATATAAAAAGAATCAATACTTACCTTCCGACGCCTTCTCCCGCTGTGCGATTCCCGGTTCTAAGTCAGATCTCTTCTGACAAGACCTGTGGTGACGTCAGAGAGGGGCGTTCTCGGGCACTCGCGGTCATGTGACCGCGAGCAGCCAATCAGCGATGGGACCGCCCCGGAAACGCCCCCCTCTGACGTCATCACAGGTCCTGTCAGAAGAGATCTTACTTGGAATCGGAGATCGCACACCGGGAGAAGGCGTCGGACAGGTGAAGTATTGATTCTTTTTTATTTTTCATTAACTTGCTTTTGTTTAATGTAGATTTCACAGTGTGTATTAACACACTGTGGAATCTAATGGGGCGGTCACACATGTCACAGAGGGGAGGAGGAAGCAGGATTCTTCCTCCCCTCTGTGACATCACTGCGCTTTCTGGGGGGAAGAAAGCGCAGTGTGTGAAAGCCCCTGCGTATTATGCTGCGCTTTTTTGCGCGGCCGAAAAACGGGCAAAAAGCGCACGCAAAAAAGCGCAGCAAAATACGCAAATGTGTGAACGTAGCCTTAAAAGGTTTAGTCACATTTTCGTTGATCTGTATATGTGCACAGTCCTTGCAAACACAATCAATTTGCAAACATGTTAAAATTTGTCCCCGTTTTCACATTAGCTCATATTTAAAAATGTATTTTTGACTGCTCGTTGCCAAGGGGTCTGGTGATCTGTCTTCAAGATCAACCCCTTTTGATGAGTAGAGTATTTGTATCTTTATATCCATTGTTTGAATGCCAAGAAATCCATGATTTCTGTATATGCAAATAACGTTAAGTGTTTAGGGTATTTAACAACACTCTGCGTCCAATTTCCCTCCTAAGATTATGTTCACATTGGATGTTTTTTAAACCGGATCAGTCAAATGTCTGACAGCAAAGTGAAAGGGATTTTCAATTTGCTGTTCAGATGCTGCATTTTTTTTACTGCTCCGTTAATGGTGCAGTGGAGCGGATCCAGAGAATAGTGAGCATGTTAATCTGTGCTGTGTTTTTCTGGTGCGCTTTCTGCATCGCTAACATCCAAATACTAATCCTCTCAGCGATCCCATGGTGATTCTCCAGTAATGTCTTCCTCCTGGAAACTGAAGGTCCTGTCTGTGAATAGTATGGTGGTTTCAGGACCTACCCATGTGACTCAGTCACATGGGGCACAAGTCCTGTAAGCACCATACTACTCACAGACAGGACCTTCAGTTTCCAGGACAAAGACATCTCTGGGGATCAACATGGGATCGCGGAGCGGGTAAGAAAGTGTGTACGTGAACAGAGGCGTGGCCTGCAACCCCATATAGAGGCACATTTACTAGGAGCTCCGTGCTTATCCCTAAAGCGACGGAAATAATGTATTTTTAAAGACATCACCTCTACCTAACCTACTGGATCCATTCAGAATCTGATTGTACCCAAACAGGGTGAATTTGATCCTTATCCAATCGAAGGACAACTCAGTACAAGAGAGGGTCCTATCTCCCTCATAGGAAAGAAGACCGGCGCCATATTGGCATGTATAATATCCCCCTTCACTGAGGCTCCACACAGCATGCACCTGACCTAAGAAAAGCCGGAGACCACCGCCAGGCTCTACTAAAAGGAGGTATTTGCGCAGTAACTTACCCAAGCTCGGTGACCAGCGGGTGGGGGTGTTCCGTTCTGGCCGCGGGACGGAAGAAGAGGTTGACCGCTGCAGACTTTCTTCTGCTGAGCCGCCTTCTCGGTGTGAGGGTACTGGCGGAGCCTGCGGCACGGCTGGAGCCCTGAGGAACTACTTTATTGCCGTGATGGGTGGAGGGATCTATCAATTGAAAGAAGTCAGCGCCACTAGAAAACGCCCTCCCTGGTGACGCGGCTGCGACAGGGGAAGGCGGAGGCAGCTGAGGAGAACAGCTGCGATGTGCAAACAAACTCTTCTGTCTGCCAAATGCTTTTCTCCTCTATGCGCTAGACACAAGTGAAGCCACTGTATTACAGGCATATCCAGCCTTCTAAGAAATAAATGACCAACACCTGGGAGTAACACACAAGGAGACCCTGCTCAGATAGAAACCTGTGAGATACAGAGAAGGTCCTTGGTGACGTGGATCCAACTAATAACAAGAAGTAGCTGCAGTTAACACATGTGAGAAGCTGACGCTGCCTGTCTCCAGATGTCCTAACAGTGATAAAGAAGAAAGTAAAGAGAAAGAAGACAGAGGATCTTCTAGCAAGTGGGGTTCTTGGGCCCCCACCGCTAGCCAGCTGCGCAGAACCCGGACTGAAGATTCACCTGCTACACAAACAGCCTCTCTTCATCTAGAGATAAGTGACACACTACAAGGGGACACATAATTAACTCACTCACTGCATTAGTTCAACTCATCTGTTAGAAAACAAAGGAATACGGTTGAAAACAAACAGGGGAGACTATACCTCATCAACTAAAGAAACTCTTAAAAGTAGACAGTTAACGGGCACTCTCTATATACCAGTATAGAAATTTACATAAATTCCAACAACAGTGAATAATATAACCTGCCTCCTCAATTTGATAGGTGACTTGAAATTTCACTATAAATATACACTAAAAACCTCAAAGAATAAGAGATACTCACTATATAACGTATACTGTAATATTTACAACAGTTATGCTGACAAAACCTAGACCCAACTCCATACCAAACAACACAGATTCAGTTATGGAAACTCAAAATATAAACCTTAAAAGTAAAATTCCAACCTCATTTCAAAGCCCGGGCAGACCCGCTAAAAGTAAGGTTAATCACCCTAAAGATCTACAAAATAGTGATGGGAAGGAGTCATTAGAAGAATATATGATACACGAATCCTCCCACTCCAGCATAAAAAAAGAAATGGAATCTTTTCCCCACTCTAGAAACAAACAACCATCCAACGTTGACACACTAGCACAACTTAGAAGTCCAGCCAGACAGAAAATTAAGATCAATCAGGATGAAAGAGAGTTAGTTCCTGAATCAGACATGAACCAACCACCTAACCGAGACTTCCTTCTCAAATTATTCTCTTCCTTAAAAGAAGATATTAAAGAACAATTCTCAGAAATCAAGACGTCAATTAAATCCATTAATTCTCGACTAGACACATCAGAGAAAGACGTCGGAGAATTAAAACAGGAACTCATAGCACAGAATTCAATAAAGCCAAAGGAGAAATTAAACATCTGACCAAAAGAATCATACATAGGGAAGACGGAGACCGAAGATCAAACTTGAAAATCCGGGGAATCCCAGAGAATGTCAAAACCCATGAACTGATTCCTTTCATCAAAAGTCTAACCAAAAAATTATACCCCTCTCTACCAGACATAGAATGTTCCATAGAAAGAGCATACAGACTCCCAAAACCCCCACACATATCAGAAGATGTACCACGAAACGTCATTGTTAGATTTACCTTCTTCCAAACTAAAGATAAATTAACAATTTTACTAGACAGAGTGGACCACTACCAGCTCCCTATGACAACTTAAGAATTTACTCAGACATATCTAAAGAAACCGCAACTAAAAGGAAAGCTCTCAGACCAATAACAGAAATATTAAGACGGAGACAAATTGTATATATGTGGGGCCGCCCTTCCACTTGTGTAATATTTACCTATAAACAAAAAAATATTTCCATAGATGACCCAATGGCAGCCTCAAAATGCTCAAAAATCTCTGCATTAGTGAGTAACACTTTCATATAATGAATCAAAAGGATCCACAACAAACTTGCACCAAAGGACTTAAAGGGATCCTGTCACCCCCAAAACACCTCTAAACCTATTAAAAGCTGTCCCTAGACCATAGTAACACTTACCCTACACTCCTTTTAGCTCCTAAATGCACCAAGTGAAATTGAAGATAAATGTTATTACAGTACCTCATTAGGGATGATAATGAGTGACTATGCTATTCATAGTCACCCTGGCAGGCTCTCCCACTTCATGATATCACGCCTCCATAGGCGTGATCTTCTAATCAGATTAAAATGCGCGCCTCCCCGCTCTGTGCTGTGTCTCGGCCGGCCTGTAGTGGGGCTGGGTGACGCGAATCGCGTCATTTCCGGCGCCGGGTGACGTAGTACACCCGCGCCGCTTTGTTAGCTTCAAAACGCGCACTGCACATGCGCATGCGCAGTGCGGGTCTTGAAGCTAACAGCGGCGCGGGTGTACATATGTCACCCGGCGCCGGAAATGACGCGATTCGAGTCACCCAGCCCCACTACAGGCCGGCCGAGGCACAGCACAGAGCGGGGAGGTGCGCATTTTAATCTGATTAGAAGATCACGCCTATGAAGGCTGATATCATGAAGTGGGAGAGCCTGCCAGGGTGACTATGAATAGCATAGTCACTCATTATCATCCCTAATGAGGTACTGTAATAACATTTATCTTCAATTTCACTTGGTGCATTTAGGAGCTAAAAGGAGTGTAGGGTAAGTGTTACTATGCTCTAGGGACAGCTTTTAATAGGTTTAGAGGTGTTTTGGGGGTGACAGGATCCCTTTAACATTAGCCAAAGAGGAAGTTTTACATTTGAGAACACTTCCTCCATTCCTTGAAGACTAAATAGGTCATATTGTATTATAGTTCAGTGACTTCAGTACCACTGTGGGTCCAGAGTCATAAGTTCACATCTGTTATTACCAAACATTTTCTCTACCTATTGATCTTACAGGTGTGCTATAATTCACAGTTAGAGAATTAGATCATTGAAAGATCAAGTTTACCCTCCCAAGAATCCCCAACTCCGACCTCACCCCCTCCCAACTACCTACCTACCTACCTACCACCAACTCAACGTAATCGCTTAATCTAGTTACAATGACTACTAAGCTTATGTCTCTCAACGCAAATGGTTTGAACACTCCCAAAAAAAACGTTTTTATGTATGGAAAGAATTAGCGGCTAATAAAATTGACATAGCTAGAATTCAAGAGACAAGGTTCTCAGCAGATAAAACACCCAAATTTAGCAATAAAAAATATCCACACATATATCTCTCGTCTAATTGTAAAAAAAAAAAGCAGGAGTGGCAATACTAATCAAAGACTCACTAAAATTTGAGGAAATTGAGCTAGAGACAATGAAGGCAGATACATCATTCTAATTTGTAAAATTAATGAAGTCACATACACACTCGCAAATGTTTATGCTCCGAACAAAAGTCAGATAACCTTTCTCAGACGTTTCTTTAAAACAGTACCCAATATACAAAAAGGAATTCTGTAAATATTTGGAGACTTTAATGCCGTCCCAAATCCCCTTCTCAACTCCTCAAACAAATTGAGAAACACTAAAACACAGCTACGGTAGATCCCCTTTTACGAAACGATGAACTATATTATATATTCAGATGCCTCAACACTTCTTCGATCGAATTTTCCCATTATTCAAACGTGCATAAATCATTCTCTAGGATTGATTGGGTGCTGACAAATATCCAATCAATACAAAAAAATCAAATCAATTACAATACTCGCAAGAACGTGGTCAGACCATTCACCAGTCATTTTCAAAACAGCAAACAGTCCCCCCTTTAACAACCATTCACCATGGAGAGCTAACTCATATCTGTTTAATCTTCCTCACTATAAAACCGAAATTCAGGAAGCACTTAAACTATATTTCAAAGAAAATGATACTCCCAAAGTTTCAATCTATACCCTTTGGTCTGCACATAAGGCTGTCTCGAGAGGGACACTGATACATTTAAACTCAAAGCTTAAAAAAAACCTTCAAAACAACACAAGAAGCTTAATTCAGCAAATTACCGCAGTAGAGTCTGACATCGCCCTTACACCAAACACAGAAAAACAAAGATATTCTCAAAGTAAGAATTGAACTCAAATCCCTCCTTTCCTCGGAATACGATAAAATTTCTCGCATCTCCAAACCCAACTTTTACTCAAGCATAAACAAACCCTCAAAAATCTTTGCGAATTTAATAAAAATATGCAGATCCAAAACAAATATTTGCCAAATTAAAAATAAACAGAACCCTATAAAAAAAAACCCTATGGAGATTTCAAACGCCTTTGTACATTTCTACAAAAATCTATACAACCTTAAAGACGATCACTCAGAACCTCAACCTACACTAAAAAACATCAAGAATTTTCTAGACACTATTAAACTCCCGTCCCTTACAGATGAAGACCTTACTAATATTAACCCCTTCACCCCCCGGCCTATTTTGACCCTAATGACCAGGCCATTTTTGTCAATTCTGACCAGTGTCCCTTTATGAGGTAATATCTCTGGAACGCTTCAACGGATCTTAGCGATTCTGAGATTGTTTTTTCGTGACATATTGGGCTTCATGTTAGTATTAAATTTAGGTTGATAATTTTTGCGATTATTTGTGAAAAAATTAAAAATTTGGCAAATTTTTTGAAAATTTAGCAATTTTCAAATTATGAATTTTTATTCTGCTAAACCAGAGAGGTATGTGACACAAAATAGTTAATAAATAACATTTCCCACATGTCTACTTTACATCAGCACAATTTTGGAAAAAAAAAAATTTTTTGTTCGGACGTTATAAGGGTTCAAAGTTCATCAGCAATTTTTCATTTTTCCAGCAAAATTTACAAAGCCATTTTTTTTAGTGACCACATCACATTTGAAGTCCCTTTGAGGGGTGTACATGACGGAAAACACCCAATAGTGACACCATTCCAAAAACTGCACCCCTCAAGCTACTCAAAAGTACCTTCAAGAAGATTATTAACCCTTCAGGTGCTTCACGGGAACTAAAGCAAAGTGGAAGGAAAAAATGGTCATTTTAATTTTTCCAACAAAAATGTTCTTTTAGCCTCAATTCTTTCATTTTCACATGGGCAACAGGATAAAATCGATCCTAAAAATTGTTGGGCAATTTCTCCTGAGTACATCGATATCTCATATGTGGTCATAAACCATTCTTTGGGCGCACGACAGGGCTCAGAAGGGAAGGAGCGCAATTTGACTTTTGAAGCTAATTTTCCATTCAAAAAGTGAAATAGCGCTCCTTCCCTTCTGAGCCCTGTCGTGCGCCCAAAGAGTGGTTTATGACCACATATGAGATATCGATGTACTCAGGAGAAATTGCCCAACAATTTTTAGGATTCATTTTATCCTGTTCCCCATGTGAAAATGAAAAAATTTAGGCTAAAAGAAAATTTTTGTAGAAAAAAAAGTACTTTTTCATTTTTATGGATGAATTTGTGAAGCACCTGGGGGTTCAAAATGCTCACCACCCATCTAGATACATTCCCTGGGGGGTCTAGTTTCCAAAATGGGGTCACTTATGGGGGAGCTCCAATGTGTAGGCACACAGGGGCTCTCCAAATGCGACATGGTGTCCGCTATCAATTTGAGCTGATTTTTCAGTCAAATTGTTAGCGGACACCATGTTGCATTTGGAGAGCCCCTGTGTGCCTAAACATTGGAGCTCCCCCACAAGTGACCCCATTTTGGAAACTAGACCCCCAGGGAACTTATCTAGATGGGTGGTGAGCATTTTGAACACCCCAGTGCTTCACAAATTAATCTGTGAAAATGAAAAAAAAAATTTTTATGGAAAAAAAAAAGTACTTATTCAATTTTACAGATGAATTTGTGAAGCAACTGGGGGTTCAAAATGTTCACAACCCATCTAGATACGTTCCCTGGGAGGTCTAGTTTCCAAAATGGGGTCACTTGTGGGGGAGCTCCAATGTTTAGGCACACAGGGGCTCTCCATACGCGACATGGTGTCCGCTAACTATTGGAATCATTAGCGGACACCATGTCGTGTATGGAGAGCCCCTGTGTGCCTAAACATTGGAGCTCCCCCACAAGTGACCCCATTTTGGAAACTAGACCCCCCAAGGAATGCATCTAGATGCATAGTGAGCACTTTGAACCCCCAGGTGCTTCACAAATTGATCCGTAAGAAGGAAAAAGTACATTTGATTCACACAAATTTTCTTTTTTCATTATTACGGATCAATTTGTGAAGCACCTGGGGGCTCAAAGTGCTCACTATGCATCTAGATATGTTCCTTGGGGGGGTCTAGTTTCCAAAATGGGGTCACTTGTGGGGGAGCTCCAATGTTTAGGCACACAGGGGCTCTCCATACGCGACATGGTGTCCGCTAACTATTGGAATCGTTAGCAGACACCATGTCGTGTATGGAGAGCCCCTGTGTGCCTAAACATTGGAGCTCCCGCACAAGTGACCCCATTTTGGAAACTAGACCCCCCAAGGAATGCATCTAGATGCATAGTGAGCACTTTGAACCCCCAGGTGCTTCACAAATTGATCCGTAAGAAGGAAAAAGTACATTTGTTTTCACACAAATTTTCTTTTTTCATTATTACGGATCAATTTGTGAAGCACCTGGGGGTTCAAAGTGCTCACTATGCATCTAGGTATGTTCCTTGGGGGGTCTAGTTTCCAAAATGGGGTCACTTGTGGGGGAGCTCCAATGTTTAGGCACACAGGGGCTTTCCATACGCGACATGGTGTCCGCTAACTATTGGAATCGTTAGCAGACACCATGTCGTGTATGGAGAGCCCCTGTGTGCCTAAACATTGGAGCTCCCGCACAAGTGACCCCATTTTGGAAACTAGACCCCCCAAGGAATGCATCTAGATGCATAGTGAGAACTTTGAACCCCAAGGTGCTTCACAAATTGATTCGTAATAAGGAAAAAGTACATTTGTTTTCACACAAATTTTCTTTTTTCATTTTTACGGATCAATTTGTGAAGCACTTGGGGGTTCAAAGTGTTCACTATGCATCTAAATACAGCGAAGCCCATTTTTATTTTTTTTCTAGGACTAATTCTAGAAAAAAAATGGCGTAGGGCTCCGCTATATTTTTGGTCCAGCCAGGTACAACTTGGCAGCTACGGACTGCCAGCAACCCCCAGCTGCCTCATTGTACCTGGATGGCAACCAAAAATACAGCAAAGCCCATTTTTATTTTTTTTCTAGGACTAATTCTAGAAAAAAAATGGCGTGGGGCTCCGCTATATTTTTGGTCCAGCCAGGTACAACTTGGCAGCTACAGACTGCCACCAACCCCCAGCTGCCTCGTTGTACCTGGCTAGCCACCAAAAATACAGCAAAGCCCTTTTTTTTTCTTTTAGAACTAATTCTAGAAAAAAAAATGACATGGGGCTCCGCCATATTTTTGGTCCAGCGAGGTACAACTAGGGGGCTGGAATCCGCAGCATGGAGAGGCCCAAGCGTTCTGGGCCCCCCATGCTGCGAATTGCAGCCCGCAGCCGCCCCAGAAAATGGCGCATTCATTGAAGCGCCATTTTCTGGCGCTGTACCCATGCTCTTCCAGTTGCCCTGGTGCCGGTGGCAAACTGGGTAATAAAGGGGTTAATGCCAGCTTTTTATTGGCAGCTGGCACTAAGCCCGAGATTCATAATATAGGGCCAATGTTAGACCTGCCATTAGGAATCTCTGGTAAATAGTCAGAAAATACACACAGAGAAAAATCTTTTTATTTGAAAAAAATAACACAAACAAAATTCGGACTCCATCTTTATTATAAAGATCCGACGTAGTCCACAACGAAGGTCCCACGACGCTCGATCGCCTCCGACGTAGTCCACAACAAAGGTCCCACGACGCTCAATCGCCTCTGGCCAATCCAGAGACTGCAGCAAGGGATGAAGTGTCCTCTTCCTACAGTCTCTGGGGTCAGAGTTATGGTGCACTGTATGACAATGACCTGTCATACAGTGCACCATGACTATGATCCCAGAGACTACAACAAGAGGACACTTGATCCCTTGTTGCACCCATCCATCCACCTATGCACCCATCATCCACGCACGCACACAACCACGCACATCCACGTACACATCCATCTATGCACACATCCACGCACGCACACGTCTATGCACACACACATCTATGCACGCACACGTCCACACACATGTCCACACACGCACACGTCTACGCACGCACACTCACGTCCACGCACGCTCATGTACGCTCACGTCCACGCACACGTCCACGCATGCACCCCCTATCCATTCACCCATCCATCAATTCATTCATACATACATACATACATACATAGATACATACATACACATACATAGATACATACACATACATACATACATAGATACATACACATACATACATACATAGATACATACATACACATACATACATACATAGATACATACACATACATACATACATACATAGATACATACATACACATACATACATACTTACCTCCCTCGTTCCACCGATGAGCAGGAGGAGGCCGGGAGAGGAGGCAGGGAGAGGAGGCGGGGCCACAGACCGGCAGCCGGGCAGAGGAGGCGCAGCAGCGGCGGCGGCGGGTGCACCGAAGTGTGCAGCCCGCCGCAGGAGGTGAGGGAGGGGGGGGCCAGGCACAGGGCCCAGAGGTGGGGGCAGCCTGGGGGGGAGCATCAGAGCAGGGGAGCAGGCAGTGTTGCCGGCGGGCGCACGCGGGTGCAGCCCGCCGGCAAATACATTGTAATAGAGTGGGGGCGGGCGGTTGGGGGGGACGGCGGGGGGCCCCTGCACAGTCCTGGAGCTGGAGGGGGGTAAGGAGGGGTGGGCACTTGCCGATCCACCCCTCCAGATCTGATTGGAGAGCTCCAATCAGATCTGGAGGGGTGAATCCCTATGATTCCCTCCGATCGGCAGTTTCACTTTTAAACTGCCGATCGGAGGGGTCCTGGGCATGGGGGGGTTAAATCACCCCTGTGGGGTCATCTACAGGTTGTCACAGAGCAGCAGCATCTGTGACACCTGAGCGACCCGGCTCACAGGGGGTGCAGGAGCTCAAATCTGCCAGGACGTTGTGCAACGTCCTGGGTCGTTAACAGGCAGAAACACAGGACATTGCACAACGTCCTAGGTCGTGAAGGGGTTAATCAACCTTATTCGGAACAATAAATCAAGCAGACAATCAGCACTCTTGGGAAGTGCAAATCCCCAGGATCTGATGGTCTACAAAACGAATACTACACAGCCAACGAAAATATTCTTACGCCTTTTCTCACGAAAGTTATTAACTCACTAACTAATAATGATCATGCAATCCTCCAGGAGATGCTCCAAGCCATAATATCGGTGATATCTAAAAGCAAAGGGGACAAAGATCTGGTATCAAACTACAGACCCATCTCCCTTCTCAACACAGACGTAAAAATTCTCTCCAAAGTTATCAATTTCAGAATTCAAAAAGTTATTCCTAACTTGATACACGGAGATCAGGTGGGATTCATAAAAAATAGGAATTCAGTAGACGCTACGAGAAGACTCATCAATGTAATATCCCACGCCGAACTCACAAAGTCCCCAATACTAGTGGTCTCTGTCAACGCCGAAAAGGCATTCGACAGGGTCCACTGGGGATATTTATTTGAAGTACTACAGAAATTTGGATTTAGGGGACATATCCTTAATTCTATACAGCCTCTCTGCACTAATCCTACAGCTAGAATTCTCACCAATAATCACCTATCTGACCCCTTCCCACTTACAAATGGAACAAGACAGGGGTGCCCCCTCTCACCTTCCCTTTTCAATTTATTAATCGAACCATTTGCCGAAAAAATTTGTTCTAACCCCCTAATTAAAGGAATTCATTTAAATCAGAACATTTATAAAATAAGTCTGTTTGCAGATGACATAATTTTAACCCTAGCTGACCGTCTGTCATCAATGAAAAATCTTTCTAATGTCAATTAAGGAATTTACAAACATTTCACATTCTAAAATTAACATCGACAAAACCCAAGTCATCAGTCTCAATCTTACACCACAAATTATCAAAGAGCACCAAAATAAAATTGTCCTAGCATGGGAAAGTGATTCTTTAAATTATCTAGGGATTATAATCACCAAATCCATATCTAAGCTAAACGAGGCAAACCTTGAACAATTACACAAAGTCATACACTCAGATATAAACCACATGTCCAAAACAGAACTATCCTGGATGGGGAAAATAGAGTCCTACAAATTATTCATTCTACCTAAAATCTTATATATTTTTCGATCCATCCCCCTCCATGTTAACCAGACATGGTGTAAGAAAATTCAATCACAACTTTCTACCTTCATATGGGGAGGAAAGAAACAAAGAATCTCACTAGACATTTTAGAGAAAAGCAGAACAAATGGGGGTTTGGCTCTCCCCAATATCTCAGCATACTATCATTAAACATTGATCAAAGCCAGCCAAAAATAGTGGGAAGTAGAGCACAAACCAAAATGGATACAACTCGAAGAAGCCAGCTTCCCAAGAAAAATCTCAGATGGGTACTCCTTTCCTTCTTTTGTGATAAAACAAAAAAAACTGCCCAAAATACAAATTCTCAAAGCCACTATTCGTTCCTGGAGATCCTTGATCGCAAAGTCATCTAACTCACATCCCGCTGAATTTCCAGATTGGATCCCAATAGATTTTTTCCCGACACTTTCAGCAAGCGTGAATGTCCAAACCTGGATTAAATGCGGAATTAATCGCTTCTCAGACATATTAGATGAAATAAAACTCCTGCTACCCTTCACTCTACTTAAATCCAAATTTAAACTACCGGATGAAGAACTTCTAAACTGAACCAAAATCAAACACATTTTCTCCAAAAACCGCATAAATTTCTGCCTACCACAGAATGTAACTCAACTATTCCGCTTCAACCAATCCAAAATTTTCTGGACGCTCAAAAATATACAGTTGTGGCCAAAAGTATTGACAACCCTGAAATTCTGTCAGATAATAATCAGTTTCTTCCTGAAAATGATTGCAATCACAAATTCTGTGGTATTATTATCTTCATTTAATTTGTCTTCAATGAAAAAAACACAAAAAGAATTGTCCTAAAGCCAAATTGGATATAATTCCACATCAAACATAAAAAAGGGGGTGGACAAAAGTATTGGCACTGTTTTAAAAATCATGGGATGCTTCTCTAATTTGTGTAATTAACATCACCTGTAACTTACCTGTGGCACCTAACAGGTGTTGGCAATAACTAAATCACACTTGCAGCCAGTTGACATGGATTAAAGTTGACTCAACCTATGTCCTGTGTCCTTGTGTGTACCACATTGGTCTTCTTTCTTTTCCCCATGCTCAAAGAACTGTCTGAGGACTTAAGAAACCAAATTGTGAGGAAGCATGAGCAATCTCAAGGCTACAAGTCCATCTCCAAAGACCTGAATGTTCCCGTGTCTACCGTGCGCAGTGTCATCAAGAAGTTTAAATCCCATGGAACTGTGGCTAACCTCCCTAGATGTGGACGGAAAAGAAAAATTGACGAGAGATTTCAACGCAAGATTGTGCGGATAGTGGATAAAGAACCTCGACTAACAGCCAAACAAGTTCAATCTGCCCTGCAGTCCGAGGGTACAACAGTGTCAACCCGTACTTCCATCGGCGTCTGAATGTAAAGGGACTGTATGGTAGGATACCCAGGAAGACCCCACTTCTTACCCCGAGACATAAAAAAGCCAGGCTGGAGTTTTCCAAAATTTACCTGAGAAAGCCTAAAACGTTTTGGAAGAATGTTCTCTGGTCAGATGAGACAAAAGTAGAGCTTTTTGGGCATAGGCATCAACATAGAGTTTACAGGAGAAAAAAAAAGAGAATTTTGTTTACTTACCGTAAATTCTTTTTTCTTTAATCATCAATGGGAGACCCAGACAATGGGGTTAAGGGCACTGCCCTCCGGAGGCCACACTAGGTACTACAAGTTTGTAGACACCGCCCCCTCCGCTTATAAACCCCTACCGCAGGGAATATCCTCAGTTTGGTCCATAAGTTGCGAGGAGACAAAAAATAACCACACCCGAAACCTCGGGAAAAAAACCGTGAACAAACGGTCCAACAACCCGGAATAAACTGTTCCAACTGGGAACAAGTCAAATGTGACAACATCCAACGGAACACTGGGTGGGTGCTGGGTCTCCCATTGATGATTAAAGAAAAAAGAATTTACGGTAAGTAAACAAAATTCTCTTTTTTCTGGTCATCATAATGGGAGACCCAGACAATGTGGATGTCCTAAAGCAATACCCCAGGGCGGGAAGAGTTCCTCAAAAGACGGATAACATATGGTCCCCTTTTCAAAGGTGGGCAACCGCCGCCTGGAGGACCCGCCTGCCCAGACTTGCATCCGCAGAGGCATGGGCATGCACCATATAGTGCTTAGAAAAAGTATGCAGGCTTGACCATGTGGCTGCCTGACACACCTGTAGAGCAGAAGCTCGATGTCGCAAAGCCCAGGAGGCACCGACAGCTCTAGTCGAGTGCGCCTTCAATCCCACCGGGAGAGGCAGACCGGAAGAACGGTAGGCCTCCTGAATGGGCACCTTGATCCATCTGGCCAAGGTAGATTTTGATGCCGTGGACCCCTTACAGCGACCCGCCGTAAGGATAAACAAGGAGTCAGAACTCCGGAAGGAGGCAGTCCTGGACACATAAATGCGTACAGCCCTCACGAGATCCAGAGTGTGAAGGTCGCGCTCAACCTGATGAACGGGAGCGGGACAAAATGATGGAAGCACAATCTCTTGGTTCAGGTGAAAAGTGGACACCACCTTAGGCAAGAATTCTGGCCGTGGGCGTAACACCACCTTGTCTTGGTGAACCACCAGGAAGGGTGACTTGCACGAAAGTGCAGCCAATTCTGAGACCCTTCTCAGAGACGTAATCGCCACCAAAAAGACCACCTTCTGGGACAGACGAGAGAGGGGAACTTCTCTCAGCGGTTCAAACGGCGGCTTCTGAAGTGCCGCCAGGACCATGTTGAGGTCCCAAGGGTCCAGTGGTCGCCTATATGGCGGAACCACCCG
Source organism: Allobates femoralis (assembly GCA_033576535.1). Lineage (NCBI taxonomy): Eukaryota > Metazoa > Chordata > Amphibia > Anura > Aromobatidae > Allobates > Allobates femoralis. The sequence goes on from JARQOC010000001.1 coordinate 449,638,216, forward strand.
AGACACCCCCTGTAGGAATTGACGGACCTTTGGTAGAAGCGCCAAACGTCTGTCAAACAGCACAGACAGCGCTGACACCTGACCCTTCAGGGAGCTAAGGGATAAGCCCAGCTCCAAACCCGACTGAAGGAAAGCCAACAGCGTCGGAACCGACAAGGGCCAAGGTGACCGTCTACCAGAAGCACACCAGGCGAAAAAGATTTTCCACGTCCTGTGGTATATCTTCCGCGAAACAGGTTTCCTAGCCCGATTCATAGTGGCAACCACTGTAGAGGAGAAACCCCTGGACGTCAGCAGCCAGGCCTCAAGAGCCATGCAGTCAATCTGAGGGCCCTGGAATTGAGGTGGAAGAATGGGCCTTGCGCGAGAAGATCTGCGCGATCTGGAAGAGCCCACCTGTGTCCGCCTGACAGCTGCCACAGGTCTGGATACCAGGACCTCCTGGGCCAATCCGGAGCCACTAGAATGGCCACTCTGCTCTCCGTCCTGATCTTCCACAGCACCTTGGGAATCAGAGCTAGAGGCAGGAACACATACGGCAGATGAAATCTGGACCAACTCAGGATCAGAGCGTCTGCTCCCAGAGACTGAGGATCCCACGACCTCGCCATATATTGCGGCACCTGATGATTCAGCCGTGAGGCCATCAGATCCACATCCGGAGTGCCCCATCTGCTGCAGACGTCTCGGAAGACATCCGGATGAAGAGACCACTCTCCGGCGTCCATCCCCTGCCGGCTCAGATAGTCGGCCTCCCAGTTTTCGACCCCTGGGATGTGAACTGCGGAAATCAGGCAGTTGTTGTCCTCCGCCCAGGATAGGATGCGGTGGACTTCAGCCAGAGCCTGTGCACTCCTGGTTCCTCCCTGATGATTTATATATGCGACGGCCGTCGCATTGTCGGACTGAACCCGAATGGGTTGTCCTGAGAGGAATCTCTGAAACGCCAGGAGCGCCAGATAGATCGCCTTGATCTCCAGCACGTTGATCTGCAACGCCGACTCCGACTCAGTCCAGAGGCCTTGGGCCCTGTGGTGTAAGAACACCGCCCCCCAGCCCGTCAGACTGGCGTCGGTGGTCACCACTAACCAAGATGGTTTGATGAAAGACCGGCCCTGAGACAAGTGACGTGGCAGTAGCCACCACTGCAGGGAATCCCTGGTCGGTTGAGAAAGAGTCACCAGCCGATTCAGAGAAATCGTCCTCTTGTCCCATCTGCGGAGAATCTCCATCTGGAGAGGACGGAGGCGAAACTGTGCGAAAGGCACCGCCTCTATTGCTGCCACCATACGCCCCACCAGCTTCATCAACACCCGTATGGATGACTGTGGTGACAGGAGGACCTGTTGTAGTCCGGAATGGATGGCCAACTGTTTGGCTCGTGGCAGAGACACCAGGGCTGAGTCTGTGTGGAAGTCCATGCCCAGATATGTCAGTGACTGGGTCGGAACCAGGGTCGATTTCTGAACATTGAGAAGCCACCCAAAATGTTCCAGAGACTTCATGGTCACCTCCAGGCTCACCCGACACAGGTGTTCCGATGGCGCCCTGACCAGAAGGTCGTCTAGATAGGGGATGACGGCATGTCCCTGCACATGCAGGAGAGCCATCATAGAGGCCATCACTTTTGTGAACACCCGCGGAGCCGAGGCCAGACCGAAAGGGAGAGCCACGAACTGGTAGTGTTCGTCCCCCACTGCGAATCTTAACCAGCGTTGATGAGCTGGTGCAATGGGCACGTGAAGGTAAGCGTCCCGGATATCTATGGACGCTAGGAAGTCCCCCTGTGACACAGCCGCTATCACGGAGCGCAGGGATTCCATGCGGAACTTCCGAACCAACACGTGACGGTTGAACAACTTGAGGTCCAGAACCGGGCGAAAAGAGCCGTCCTTCTTTGGGACGATAAAGAGGTTGGAGTAAAAACCCCGGAACCTCTCCCCGGAAGGCACTGGGACCACTACTCCGTCTCTGCGGAGACCCTCCAACACCAGATGAAAAGCCTGAGCTTTTTCTGGAGACGGGACCGATCGATGGAATCGGTGTGCCGGCTGAGACGTCAGCTCTATCCTGTAGCCTCTGGAGACTATATCTCGTACCCACTGATCTTGGACCTGGAGTAGCCATCTGTCCCGAAAAAGAGACAGGCGGCCCCCCACCTGTGGGGAGGCAGGATGAGAGAGCGAGTCATGCGGAAGTGGGTTTGGGGGTGGCAGCCGCTGCCCCCGCCGGTTTCTTCTGGCGAACCTTGGGACGCCACTGAGTAGAGGGCTTGTTCCCTCTGTCCGCACGGGCAGACGATGCTGATGGCTGTGAACTGGACCGAAAGGACCACTGTTTTGGGTTCCTCTTCACGGTATACCGTGGCTTAGGTTTATTCTGTGGAATCTTTGACTCCGCAGAATCCTTTATCAGCTTGTCCAGTTCGGTACCAAAAAGCCTGTCGCCAGAGAACGGAAGATTTTGCAAAATCTTCTTAGACGTGGCATCTGAGTCCCAAAGACGCAGCCACAATAACCTGCGGATCGCTATAGCGTTGGCCGAAGCCACAGCAGAGCGATTTGCAGTTTCCAGTACTGCCGTCCTGGCGTAATCCGCATAGGCCCTTGCTCTATCAGTAAGCGCCAGGACTTCTGAACTGGACCATGCCAGGTCCGCGATACCATCCAAGCAGGAGGTGATCGCCTGCAGAGTCCAGACCGCGGCAAAATTAGGGGCAAATGAAGACCCCACAGCCTCATAAGAAGACTTGGCGAGTTGCTCGACCTGTCTATCAGTCGCATCCTTCAATGAGGAGCTATCAGAGGCAGAAAATAGGGAGCGTGCAGCAATCCTGGTCATGGAAGCGTCCACCTTAGGGGACTGCGACCACTCCTGAAGCACCTCCTCAGGGAAGGGAAAGCGATTGTCCTTGGATTTACGGACATACCGCCGTCCAGGATGAATCCTGGGCGCTCTAACCACCCTTCCAAAGTTAGTGTGGTCCATAAAGGAACCACTTGGTCTAGCCTCCGGCCGCAGCCATTGGTAGACCTCCTTCGGGTGAACGTTCACCTCCTCAGGGGTGTCACGAGACGCAGAGTCTCGTTGATGGAGGACACCAGATCCTCCACCCCCTCTGGTGGTTCTGACACGGACCCGAGTAATGAACCCCCATCATCCTCATCCCCCTCAGAGAGACCCTCCTCTTCAGAGAGTGTCTGGAGCTCGGGTGAATCCTCACGTCGAGTCCGCTTAAGGGGTCTCATAGTTGAGGCAGGGGACACCCTGGGGTAATGTGAAGGAGCCGCTGGATTTTCCAGTCTCCTGGTCAGTACCTCCAGGGATTGCGACATGGAGGACAGCTGGGATAACATAGATTCATTTATCTTGTTCTGTGTCTCCCATGGCCCTGGGCCCACATGGACCACAGGGTACAGCACCGAAGCTGCTGTCTCAGCAGTATCAGCCCGGGCCTCTGGGCGTCCGCAGTTATTGCAGGACCCCTCCACCAGTGTCCCGTTGCATGTAGCACAGGTAGTGGTGTTACTGGCCGCCTTAGCAGCGTTCTTCCCAGCTGAGGACATTCCCACAGCAGGGGGAATAAGCCAATCTTTAAAGAAAAAACCGGTAACAACCGGCGGCTTACCGACCGCAGTAATGCGGCGGAGGAAGCGGTGTGTGCGTGTGTGGCCTCCGCGAGTCTTCCGGTCTCCCCTGTAATGAGTGCAGCCGTGCACTTCAAGCAGATCCCAGCCGGGAAGTGAGGGGAAGATGGCCGCCGACAATTCAACTGTGGGCGGAGCCGAAAACACGCGGGAAGCCACACGCACGCCCATTAATGACGTCACCGCCTGGGCTGCTTCCATCTCCTCAGGCAGCCCCAGTAATGAAGGCGCCGAGGCCCGCAGCGCGGGAAAGTACCGTGACACAAAACACAATACTAAGGCTGCAGACAAAGTCTGGAGCCGACAGCCGCAGCCCCTGTGAGACACAGGGCGGTCAGCCAGAGTGGCCCCAGCACGGGGTCCACCGCCAGAACCGCGGACCCGAGGGTTGCGCGCGGTCTGAGTGTCCCAACACATATAGTGCCGACACTACCCCCAGGCACACCGGAGACACACAAGGTGCCTCAGTGCCGGTCCGGTCTGTAAGCACCATTTAGGGAGGCCTCGGACTGGGCTGGCTCCAGTCCGGTCTGTAAGCACCATTTAGGGAGGCCTCGGACGGAGCGGAGCTGTGCAAGGCTCCAGTCTCCCACTTTCCAGAGCCCCCAAACAGGGATGGGAAGGAGTGCGACAGCGTACCGGGAGAACACAAAGTGTTCAGGCTCTAGGCCCTCCGGTACCTCGACCTGCGTGTTCCCTAAGGGTGAGCAGGGAGACTGCCGAAGGTCCCCGACAGGGACCATATTACCTTGTCTTCAGACGCCATCACGTAAGTAGTGAGAATGCAGTGAAGTGCAAGCAAAGCGTGTGATACCTCCGAGCACACTAAGTTAAAAACTGAGGATATTCCCTGCGGTAGGGGTTTATAAGCGGAGGGGGCGGTGTCTACAAACTTGTAGTACCTAGTGTGGCCTCCGGAGGGCAGTGCCCTTAACCCCATTGTCTGGGTCTCCCATTATGATGACCAGAAAAAGAGGCATTCAAAGAAAAGAACACGGTCCCTACAGTCAAACATGGCAGAGGTTCCCTGATGTTTTGGGGTTGCTTTTTTTGCCTCTGGCACTGGACTTCTTGACCGTGTGCATGGCATTATGAAGTCTACCAACAAATTTTGCAGCATAATGTAGGACCCAGTGTGAGAAAGCTGGGTCTTCCTCAGAGGTCATGGGTCTTCCAGCAGGACAATGACCCAAAACACACTTCAAAAAGCACTAGAAAATGGTTTGAAAGGAAGCAATGGAGACTTCTAAGGTGGCCAGCAATGAGTCCAGACCTGAATCCCATAAAACACCTGTGGAGAGATCTAAAAATGGCAGTTTGGAGAAGGCACCCTTCAAATATCAGGGACTTAGAGCAGTTTGCCAAAGAAGAATGGTCTAAAATTCCAGCAGAGCATTGTAAGAAACTCATTGATGGTTACCGGAAGCTGTTGATCGCAGTTATTTTGGCTAAAGGTTGTGCAACTAAGTATTAGGCTGAGGGTGCCAATACTTTTGTCTGGCCCATTTTTGGAGTTTGTGTGAAATGATCAATGTTTTGCTTTTTGCTTCATTCTCTTTTGTGTTTTTTCATTTAAGACAAATTAAATGAAGATAATAATACCAAAGAATTTGTGATTGCAATCATTTTCAGGAAGAAACTGAGTATTATCTGACAGAATTGCAGGGGTGTCAATACTTTTGGCCACAATTGCATATAGAGATCTTAATCTAGACTCGACCTTTCCAAACCCTCCTTGTGTTGAAACTTGGAGAAAAGAACTCAAAATCCCACTACCCAATATTACCATAGAAGAGACGATTTGTACGGTTTACAAAAACCTCTCATGCGTGTCACTGATTGAATCTTATTACAAAACTCTGATAAGATGGTACTACACACCCACCAAAATTCATCAATTTTCAAAAGAACAATCTCCAATGTGCTGGAGGAACTGCGATAACTTAGGAACGATGACACACAAGTTCTGGGATTGTCCCTCTCTACATATGTTCTGGGGTGAAGTTCATATTTTGATCAATGAAATTACCAACTTAAGGATTGACTTAACTCCAGAACTTGCATTACTATTAATTGGGATCAACTGCATACCCTCGCAATTCAGAGCACTAATTGTCCACATTTTGATCTCAGCTAAAGTATGTATAGCTGCCAAATGGAAGGACCCCAACCCTCCCACGTTTGGAACACTAATAGAAACCATTGCAATGCACAACTCCTATGAACTAACTTTCTCAATGAGATATAACCTCCAGGGAAAATATAACAAGAAATGGACACACTGGAACCACTTACTTTTCCCGTTGAGAATCTTCTACACCTTTCTGATCTTGATACATTTACTAGATATATTTTATATACTCAAAAGAACTAGATAAAAGTGACCTTGACGTAACCCATTCACCTCCATACCCCTCCCCTTCTATCCTTACTATAACCTAAGTCAGTGTTTCCCAACTCCAGTCCTCAAGGCACAGCAACAGGTCATGTTTTCAGGATTTCCTTAGGATTGCATAGGTGATAATTTAATCACTTGCACAGAGGATAATTCCATCATCTGTCTAATGATAAGGAAATCCTGAAAACATGACCTGTTGGTGTGCCTTGAGGACTGGGGTTAGGAAACACTGACCTAAGTTATAAACATAATGCTGACTCTTGCTAATTATTAAATAAGTTATTAAAAGTGATTACTACCAATAAGTTGTGACATATATATAAATAATATGTATCCTACAATGCATATTTTGTAAACATGTATCATACTTGTTGACTGTTTTAAAAATTACCAATAAAAAATGTTGAACAAGAAAGTGTGTATGTGTCTCTGTGTCACCCTAGAACTCAGCAAACAAGCCCAAATGGATGATGCCTTTTTGTAAAAAGAGGATCCATTTCTGGTGCAGAAACTGCACCAAATACGGATCAATAACAAACGGAGCCCAAATGCTCCGTCTGAACTTAGCCTTAGTGTCTTCCTCTCTATTAGTGAGAGCTCAAAAAGTGAAATCAGGTGCAAGCAAGGAAGCTTACTGCCTGCGTAGATCACCACTTTCCTTGATTCTTCGCACTACAGTGCTTTGCACATGCGCAACCCGGCCACGATATACATCTCAAAGTAGGTGGCACATCCAGGTGGCGCATGGACAGTAGAACACTGATGACAAAGTCCTTGGCAGAGCAAATGAGTGTGCAGAAGGCAAGCAGTGATCTACACAGATGGTGCCTAATACACAGCAAGCACAGGAGCTGCCAGTTAGTGGTGTGGGCGAGGTTATAGAGTGCCCAGCATTCTGAGCACTGCTACATCTACAGGAGAGAAAACAGGGATTCTTGCAAAACTACATCAAGCAGTCCAGTAAGTGACATCTGACTGGAATCCTCCTACTGCTCTCGGACTCCATACCAAAACCTATCGACAGATTCTCTTTAGCCCTTTAAGGACTAAGACTTTTTACATTCTGGCGCTTTTGTTTATTCTGCGCCTTCTTTCAATAGAAAATTCCAAGCGTGATGAAATGGTGAAATAAAACAAAATTCAACTATTGTTTTTTTGTGAGGTGGTGAGGGTTGTTTTAACACCATTCATTATGTGGAAAAAAAAAATACACGGAAATGTGATTCTAGATGTCTTTCCAATCACAGCCACACCAAACATTAAATGAGAGAAAAAAAATCTCTCTATTGCAAAAAGTTAATTTTTTCTGCCAATCACTATTTTCTGAGACTCATAACACATTTGTCTGTTGATGCGGCTGAGTAAGAGCTTGATTTTTGTATGGTGACTTGTTTTATTCATTACCAATTTCATATACATACTCCGATTGCTTATGATTTGAACTTTTAAATGTTTTTTAATGTTTAAAAACGCTTTATTAAATTATTTTTGCGTCTCCTTAGGGGACTTGAACCAACAATATCTTAAAAGATGTACTTTAATATTATGGTATTGCAGAATATAGTCAAAATCTAGGTGTCCTATGAAGCTCAGGCTGTGGCTGAGCTTCACAAAGGAACTGAGGTGACAGTGGTCTTCAGCAGACCCCCAGGTGCCATAGTAATCTATCTGCCCCTGAGGTTGCGTTGAGGGGGAGCACTAATCGCAGGATTTTCTGACAGTGTGACTTTGGTCTGCTCGGCATTCTTCCCTGTGGACCACTGAATTTGGTAAAGGCCGTAAAAATGAACACTGAGTAACAAGGTCCAAATCTCTGTAAACATCTGAATGAAAAAAATAAAAAAAATGGGGCACTGGGAATATAAAAAAAAAAAAAACTAGTCTTTACGTCTGCAACAGTTCCTCTTTAAAGGGAATGCATCTATTGTTTTATTTTAATTAATTGGGGTCTAAGTGTAACATCTCTTCTTGTGGAGAGTGACATGCCAGCATAAGGAGATTTAGAGGCCATGCAATGCTCCTCTGGGAAAAAAATATGTAAAATCATTCATCATAGAAGAGGACCAGAACTCTAGAACCAATTATTAGAAGGAGCAATTCTAAAAGTCAATATCAACTCTTTAAACCTTTCACCACCCAGCGTGTTTTCAACCTAATGACCAGGCCAACACTGACCAGTGTCACTTTATGGTTGGAAACACACTATGCGACACGCATTGAAGATACTCGCAATGAGTCTTGCATGACAAACCTTGGAACGGCCATCGAATCTCTGGAGAGGAGCACATCAGCTCCATAGAAACACAAGCAACTGACACGCTCCCATCCAAAGAGTAGGCGGCCGTTCCGGATGAGTCATGTGAGAGTGTCTCACATATATCTCCCGTGGTGTGTCTCCCGTCTTCGCGGTAATAACTCTGGAACGCTTCAGCGGATCCCAGCGATTCTGAGAATGTTTTTTCTTGACATATTGGGCTTCATGTTAGTGGGAGATTTAGGACAATATTTATTGAGTTTGTTGGTGAAAGAAATCGGAAACTTGGCAAAAATTTCACAATTTTCAAACTTTGAATTTTTATACCCTTAAATCACAGAGTAATGTTACACAAAATAATTAATAAATTAAATTTCCCACATGTCTACTTTACATCAGCACAATTTCAGAAACTATTTTTTTGTTAGGACGGTAGAATGGTTCAAAGTTTAATCTGTAATTTCTTATTTCTCCAACAAAACCACTTTTTTTCTTTAGGGGAGCACATCATATTTGAATTGACTTTCAGGGGCCTATGACAGAAATTACCCAAAAGTGACACCATTCTAAAAACTGCACTCCTCAAAGTACTCAAAACCGCATTTAAGAAGTTATAAACCCTTCAAGTGCTTCACAGGAACTAAAGCAATAGGGAAGGGAAAAAATTACCGTATTTTTCACATTATAAGATGCATGTTTGTTCCCCCAAATTTTGGGGGAAAGTGGGGAGTGTGTCTTATAATGCCAAATTAGTAGCTGTGCAGTAGGGGAGACAGGAGAGGCGGAGATGAAGAGGATGCAATGGCAGGGGGCTTGCTCTGGATGCGGTGTCCGGGGGCTGGAACAGGCTGCAACTGTGGCCCGTGATCACGTGGGGCCGCTCATTTTGTTCATGTAATATGCAAGAAGCAGTGCATATGATGGGAGAGTAGTGAGCGGGTCCACAGCCGCTGGCTGCAATCCTGTGTGAATAGTCAGTGCTTTCCACACTTTCATTGTGTGGAAAGCACTTACTATCCCAGCAATGTCATACTCATGTCTCTCCATTGCTCCCTGCAGCTGGCGCCATCCCCGCTGTCTGCGCTGTGCTGGCATCTGGTCCTGTGAGCGTCCCTGCATAGGGACGTCATCACTGCGCGCTACTCACAAGTACTGGATGCTGGTATAAGAACACAGAGGGATAGATGACTGCATCGCAAGGAGCGATGGAGAGGTAAGTATGACATCATTTATTTTTTAAAGTGTGCGCCAGGGTGGGGGCAGTATGTGCCAGCATGTGGGACAGTGTGCGCATGGGGCAGTGTGCCAGCATGGGGGGGCAGTGTGCCAGCATGGGGGGCAGTGTACCCGCATGGGAGACATAGTATACCAGCATGGGGGGGTTCATGTACCAATATGGGTGGCATATATACTGATCTCTTTTCAGTCACCAAATTTCTTATAATCAGGTGCATCTTACAAAGCGAAAAATATGGTATATGTTTCTTTTCCTAACAAAAATGTTACTTTAACCTCAAGTGCTGAAATTTTCTAAAGGGTAACAGGAGAAATTGCACCATACAATTTGTTGTGCAAATTCTCCCGAGTATGCCAATACTTCATATATGGTGGAAAACCACTGTTTCAGCGCACAGCAGAGCTTGAAAGGCAAGTTGAGCCATTTGACTTTTTGAACAGAAAATTACCGATATATACTCGCGTATAAGCCGAGTTTTTCAGCCCAAAATTTGGGCTGAAAAGTCCCCCCTCGGCTTATACGCGAGTATAAGTATACAGCAGCAGCCCCCGGAGGTATACAGGCCCCCCCATCATGATCCAGGGCCCCCCCTTGCGCGGCACACCTGTAAAGTAAAATCATACTTATCACTGTCCTGTCGCGCCGTCCCGCCGCTTGCCGACATCACGATCCCGGGCTTCATTCCGCGTTTCCGCCTTCCTGTGGTCGCGGGCAATGACGTCATTGCCCGCGACCACAGGAAGCCGGAAGACGCGGAATGAAGCCCGGGATCGTGATGTCGGCAAGCGGCGGGACGGCGCGACAGGACACTGATAAGTATGATTTTACTTTACAGGTGTGCCGCGCAAGCGGGGGGGGGGCCCTGGATCATGATGGGGGGGGCCTGTATACCTCCGGGGGCTGCTGCTGTATACAACACCCCTGGGGCTGCTGCTGTATACAGCCCTGGGGCTGCTGCTGTATACACCCCTGGGGCTGCTGCTGTATACTACCCCTGGGGCTGCTGCTGTATACTACCCTGGGAAGGCTGCTGCTGTATACTACTACTGGGAAGGCTGCTGTATAGCACCACTGGGGCTGCTGTATACTACCTAAGGGCTGCTGTATATACCTCTGGGGCTGCTGTATACACCACTAGGGCTGCTGTATATACCTCTGGGGCTGTATATACCTCTGGGGCTGCTGTATACTACCACTGGGGCTGCTGTATATACCTCTGGGGCTGTATATACCTCTGGGGCGGCTGTATACTACCACTGGGAAGGCTGCTGTATACACCACTGGGGCTGCTGTATATACCTCTGGGGCTGCTGTATACACCACTAGGGCTGCTGTATATACCTCTGGGCTGTATATACCTCTGGGGCTGCTGTATACTACCTCTGGGGCTGCTGCATACTACCACTGGGGCTGCTGTACACTACCACTGGGGCTGCTGTATACTACCACTGGGGCTGTATAGTACCTCTGGGGCTGTAACCTCGTTGTATACTACCACTGGGGCTGCTGTATACACCTCTGGGGCTGCTGTATACTAACCACTGGGGCTGCTGCTATATATACCACTGGGGCTGCTGTATATACCTCTGGGGCTGCTGTATACCACACTGCTGGGGGCTGTATACCTGTGCTGGGGTCCACCCTCGGCTTATACACGAGTCAATAGGTTTTCCCAGGTTTTGGGGGCAAAAGTAGGGGGGTCGGCTTATACACGGGTCGGCTTATACACGAGTATATACGGTACCTGGAATCATTAGCCAACACCATGTCATGTTTGGAGAGCCCCTGATGTGCCTAAAGAGTGGAAATCCCCCTTCCAAGTGACCCCATTATGGAAACTAGCCGTGCCCCTCCCCCCAAGGAATTTATCTAGATGTGTGGTGAGCACTTTGAACCCCCAGGTGCTTCACAGACTTTTTTAACACTGAGCATTGAAAATGAAAAAGTAATTTCTTTTCCACTTGAAAGATTTTTTAGCCTTGATTTTATTAATTTTCCCAAGGGCAAAAGGAGAAAATGGACTCCAAAAGTTGTTGGGCAATTTGTCTTGCGTACACCGATACCCCATATGTGGTGGAAAACCACTGTTTGGGGGCACAGCAGGGCTCGGAAGGGAAAGAAGAATGTTTTAGGGTGCAGATTTTGATGGAATGGTCTGAGTGTCATGTTGCATATGTAGAGCCCTTTAATGTACATAAACAATGGACTTCCCCCAAAACTGACCCCATTCCAGAATGTAGACCCCCCCCCCCACACACCCCAGAATTTATCTAGATGTGAATCGTTGAACCCACAGGTGATTCAAAGAATTTTACAATGTAAAAATGTGAAAATTAAAAGAAATTGATTTTTCCCACAAGCATGTTGTTTTAGCACCAATAATTTTAATTTTACCAAGGATAGCAAATATTTTTTCTCCAATTTCTCTTGAGTACGCTCATACCACATATGTGGTAGAAAACCACTTTGCGAGCAAGGCAGGGCTTGAGAGAGAAGGAGCACCATTTAATTTTTGGAGAACAGATTTTCTTAAAATAGTTTGCAGATGCCATTTGCAGAGCCCCTAAGTGCCAGAACAGCAGAAACCCCCTCAAGTGACTACATTTTGGAAATTACACCGCTATGGGAGTAGTGACAATTTGATCTCTGTAAAACACCCATGGAGTCAAACACAAAGTATGTTGCAATTATCATTATGTTGTGCTTCTGGACACACACATCCAGAGTAAATTAAGTGGGCTTCCTCACTACAAGAATGCCAGACATTTGGACGTGAACTGTGGTTTACACTTTGTGGAGCTCAGAAGGGGGAGGGCATATGGATTTGAGAGCTCAGGTTTTGATGATTTTCTTTTTGACAGCGAGAAGCCATATCACTTTTCCAGAGCCTTTACCAAGACTGTGGAAGACCCTATATTTCCATTAACAGATGACAGACCTGGTGGGGACTTGTGTTATTTGTGGGTTGAGTTGAATGCTATTGGTGGCGATTTGGGCACAGAATATTTTGCATCATGCCACATTTATCCTATGCTCCATGCTGAGCACTTACACTCGGGTTTCCAGCTACATATCCATGTAAATACTTATGTTGCAAAAAAAGGGGGGAAAAGTATTCAAGGAGTGATACCTTTATTGTTAACCAGAGAAATTATAATCGTAATCTTCTCAGCTACATATCCAAAAATACTTGATTCAGGTAAAACCCCCGAAGGATTTATTCACTAATGAGACAGAAGTTACGCTGGACTCAGTTTCCCCCTCTATTCAGTTGTGTCCTTCCTTTAAAAGTTCCACAAAACTGCTAATGCCTGCACGTTTGTGCGCGCCTACAAAAATGTATAAAAAGATAGATACCGCTGGATCATAGGGCAGATCTGAGTTCAAAGTGACTCCCTCTGCCTCATTACAGTGAATTTTCCATTGTGAATTTTGTCTGAATCATGTTTTTCAGAGATTTACACATAATTGCCGAAGTAACCACTCAGCGTAGAATGCAAGATAAATGTGAGCCAAGCCTTACTACGATTTTTTGGAGGCAGAATGAACAAATCAACAGCAGTTGAAGAATTGACTTTATTACTATTTTTCACACGATTCAGCTTGCGGTATAAAAGTGATAAGGCAGCCAAGTACAAACACAGCAATACCAGATTTATATAGTTTTTTTTTTAGTTTGGATACTATCACACTAAAAATGCTTTTTTTTCCAAAATAAAGGTTTTTCGCATCACTGAATTTTGAAGGCTATAGTTTTTTTCTCTGCCAACAGAGACATGTGAGGGCTTACTGTTTGCCAGATGATTTGGGAGCTTTTATAGGTGCCATTTTGGGCCACGTAATATTTTTTCATCACTTTCTATTCCAGCTTTTGTGAGGCAGAATCAAGAAGAAACAGCAGTTCAGGAATGTTAATTGTTTCAACTTTGTGTTAATTAAACATTTTCTATTACAAATCAAGATATGGCATTAACAACAAAAGATAAGAGGTATTCAACTGTACACTATTACATTTTAGAAAAAAGAACAGAAATAAACTAAAACAAATATAGTAAAAAAGAGGTTCTCATCAAATAGAAAGTGGCAACATATCTGATAAGGTGCTAAACTTTTGCAACTGTAGGCAAGGGTCTAGGATCATATAGCTTCAGGAGTGTAAGCAGGCAGTCCTACAATCAGTAAATTGCATCAGGCTTGTGTCTATGTCCATCACAGATGAAGGTCGTCTCAGAATATGATCCAGTAGGTCCAGATTTTATCGAATTTGTCCATAGTATTGTGTAAGTTAGCAGACATCTTTTGCATGAGGTAGACATCATTTATTCATTTATAAAAATCAGACAGGGTGGCGACTGCCGTTTTCCTCCAAAACAATTAATCAGGCATTTGGTGGCTGTTAGGAGGTGCAATAATAATTTAGCCCTCAGTTTATCCAACCCTGGTGGTAGTAAATTCAGCAGGTACGCTAGGAAGTCCAGAGGGACAGCAACATCCATAACTCTACCCAGCAACCGATCAACCTCTCTCCAAAAGCCAGTTATTCTCGGGCAAGTCCAGAAAATGTGGACAGGGATGCTCCAACTGCGTCACATCTCCACCAAACATTAGGGATGGACCGATGAATTGTATTAAGCAGTTCAGGGGTGTAGTACCACGTCATTAAAATCTTAACCTGATTTTCCTTATAAAGAGTATTAATTGAGGTTCTGAAGGCACGAGACCATATCACTTGCCATTTTTGGCGTGATAGCGTATAACCTAACCATCTCTGCATGCATATGTGTTGAACGGGGTTCAGGGGGTCTTTACCGTCTAGGATGGAATATATGTCCAAAATAAGGCCTCTAGTCGAGGTGCCTCTGGCACACAGTTGCTCAAGTCTAGAGGGGACGAGGGACTCAGGCGAACCCATTTCGGCTCTAAAGTAGTGTATGATTTGTTCATATGGCTAAAACAAATTCTGTGGTAGCTTATGTTTGCCAAGTAAATCCCCAAAAGATCTAAATTTTCTAGTCAATGGGTCTACCAAGTCTCTGAAACAAAAAAGGCCCGCATCTGCCCAGACACGAGTCACTCCTGCATTCATAAGTTTTGAAGTATGCGGATTATAGAGAAAGGGAGTCAGAAAGGATGATTGAGAAGCTAAATGGAACTTTATTCTGGCCGAGCGCCATATCTGACTGGTAAAGGACATAGGGCTCAAGAGAGTAGTGAAGGGTATTTCACTCGGAGGGCCCCAAATCAGTGAGCTCGGGTGGAATTGAGCAAGCCACAGCTTCTCCACTTCCGTCCATTTGTTATAGGCTAGGAGTGTTGTTTATGAAGGAATATGGCGTAAGTTTGTTGCATAGTAATATTTAGATATGTCTGGGCACGCCAAGATCCCCTGGGATTTAGGGGCACATAGAACTGTCCTGGGTATGCGGTGACCACCCGAATGCCATATGAATTTTAGAAACAAGAGGTAAAGAAATCTAGGGAGGATTGACATATTAATTGCTGCTATCCTACCTAGAAGGGAGTTTGGCATGGAGGACCATTTGTTTAAGCGTATTTTGGTGTCCTGTATCAATGAAGGGAAATTTGCCTTAAACATCTCTTTATATCTTGGGGTGATGTTGATTCCTAAGTATTTAAAGGAAGTTGTGCGCCAGGAAAAAACTTATATGATAGGTAAGTGAGCTTTTGTCCCGATATGTTAAGTGGCAATGCCTCTGTTTTCACAAAGTTAATTTTGTAACCCAATAGGTTAGAATAAGCGTAGAGTATGGACTTCAAATTGGGAAGGGAGACTATAGGGTTTGTTAGGAAAAGCATGACATCATCTGCAAAGAGGGTTATCTTAAAGTTTTTGCTTCTGATCTGGATCCCAGTGATATCTGCACTATTAAGCATCTGGGCTGCTAGGTGTTCTATGCTGAGGATGTTCAGTACAGACCAAAAGTTTGGACACACCTTCTCATTCAAAGAGTTTTCTTTATTTTCATGACTATGAAAATTGTAAATTCACACTGAATTTTTGTTAAGTATATAATTCCACATGTGTTAATTCATAGTTTTGATGCCTTCAGTGTGAATCTACAATTTTCATAGTCATGAAAATAAAGAAAACTCTTTGAATGACAAGGTGTGTCCAAACCTTTGGTCTGTACTGTCTAGTAAAGGGGACAGAGGGCATCCCTGTCGGGTGCCATTTTGTATATCTGGATCTCCAGAATGTGCATGGGGCATCTGCACTACTGCCGATGGGCGGGAGTAGAGACCCTCCAGAGCTGTGACAAAAGGCCCCATGAGGCCAAAGCGGCGCAAGGTAGAGAACATAAATGCCCAATCTAGCCTGTCAAAAGCCTTCTCCGCATCCAGCCCAAGAAGAATCGCTTCCACGCCTTCGCTATTCGCGACTTCAGCCAGATCTATAATGTGTCTGGTGTTGTCGCCTGCTTGGCGGACGCGTATGAATCCCATGTAGTCTTTATTAACAGTGGGAGCCAATTATTCAATCTCTCTGCCAATATTTTTTTGAGGATTTTTAGGTCCGAATTCAACAGACTTATGGGCCAGTAACTTGCACAGTGCACAGGGTCCCTGCCTTCTTTGTGAATTACTGTGATATAGGAGCAGAGCACTGAGGCAGGTATTTGTCCCCCAACCATGAAAAAATTAAACAGGGAAGCCATGTGCTGCGAAAGCAAGGGCCCAAAAGTCTTGTAGATAAGGTATAGGAGATCATCAGGGCCAGGTGTTTTATGGCTCGGTAAATTTTTGATAATGTCCTCAAACTCCGTCACCGTGACCCTCCAATTCAAGTCCTCACGTCCGGGTGCGGTCTAGGGAGCTGAAATGAGGTCAAATATGCATCTAAGAAGGCATCTCTATCAGTTGGGGTTGCCATTAGGCCAGAGGAGAGGGAATAGAGGGTACAGTAATATTCATGGAAAGCCTGCGCCATCCCCTCAGGATCAAATCTGATCACACTATTTGAATCTCTAATGCTGTATGGGGCATTAGTGGATATTTTATCTTTTAGTTGTGTAGCCAATATTGTATGGCCTCTGTTGCCGTGTTCATAGTGTCTCTGACGGGAAAAGCGCAGAAGCGCTTTCCAAGTGAGATGGTCTTCAACTAAGCCCTGAGATCAATCACCTCCTTCAAGTCTCTCCTGGTGGGGCGCACAAGGAGCTTTGCTTCCGCGAGCTTCAACTTTTTCTCGTAGTATGAGTATTTTAATTTGGTTTCTTTTTTTTAATCGTGAGGAGAGTGCAATACATTCACCACTGAATACTGCCTTGTTCGCCTCCCAAAGAGTCGAAAGTGAGGGTGCTGATGAAGCATTTTCAACAAAGTAGTGAGTTAGGGAGGATCTCAGGGTACAGATATCACTCTACACTTCTATGGGAGGTGTGATCAGTTTAGGTACATTCTCTCATCGGGGATGTGACAGGTCGCCGCCGAGACTAAGATAAAGAGAGAGTGAACAAAAAGAACCTTCTCGCCCCGAAGAATAAAGTTGAGTGATCGTTTAAAAGGTAATTGGTCACAGCACCTGGGGTTGCATGCTAGGCTTTCTGTATCTCCAGCCAGCACCTGGACGCACGTCCAAACTGGAGAGTCCAATCCGGATCCCAGCGATATATCAAAGAAGAAAAGGACAGCGCCACAGATCTTTGATGGTGCAAAAAAAATTTTTGTGTTTATTCCATGGTCATAAGCGACGTTTCGACCACTTCTGTGGTCTTTATCAAGCTTTTTTGCACCATCAAAGATCTGTGGCGCTGTCCTTTTCTTCTTTGGATATATCGCTGGGATAAGGATTGGACTCTCCGGTTTGGATATAAAGTTGAGTGATCGTCTCAAAACGGGGGGAGAAGCAGACACCCCTCTCCTCAGTAAAGGCCAGCAAAGTGAAGAATGAGGGGATAAAAAGGGCAAGGTAAAAGATCTTGGGTGCAGGAAGAGAGAGGGAATGAGAGTAGGGAAGGTGGGAAGCATCGTTAACTTTGAAAGAAGCAGGAAAAGGGGGTACGAAAAAAGGGTTTATAGGGGGAGAAGGTAGAGTAGAAGGGGGAAGGGGGAAAAAAATGGAGGCTTAAACTGGCTCGCAAACCCGAGAGAGTAAGGTTGAGTGAAAGGTGTTGTAATAAGACCATAGAACATAGTCACCGCTCAGGTGTATTCTTTCCTCTAGCGTCTCCCAAGCATCGTTTCCTCGATGGGGCCTTCCGCCAGGTTTGCTGGAGCAATGGATAATGGCCAATCCGGCAGGTCAGGTGGTTCAATGTTGAAAATGTTACAGAAGGCCAGCAAGTCTTCGAGTTGACGTAGGAGCGCAAATTTATTCCCTTTTCTGGCTGAGAGTCTGAACAGGAAGCCCCACTTTTAGAGGATTTCCTTATCTCGCAGGCGGGAGAGGAGTGGTTGTAACGCTTGTCTTTGTTGTAGGGTAATCCAGGACAGGTCTTAAAATAGGTGTACTTTTGTTACTCTGAAGGTGGGCTGTTTAGGCGAGCTAGCTTAAGCCAAGATCTCCTCCTTCAAGCGAAAGTCTATAATATGGCAAATAATGTCCCTTGGGCTGCCCTCCATATTTTAGGCTCTCAGGGCTCTATCTATTGGTATAGGTTGATCCGACGGATGGTGTAGAATGGAGTTTGAAGATTGTTTGGAGAGTGCCCACTAAGTCTTTTGTTATGCTCTTCGGGGACCCCCCTGACTACAATGTTGTGCCTCCGACCTCTGTTGTCAAGGTTTTCAACATGTCGTTGGAGGTCTTGGATCATGGTTGCCGGAGAAGCTACTTGTGCCTGAAGTTGGGCTATCACCTGCCTTGCGGTGTTATTGTCTTCTTCGATCTGGTGTAATCTTTGGGATATCTCCACTACTTTGTGGCGGACTGCCCCTATCTCAGTGCGGCAGGTGTTTTTGACTTCTAAGATAAGTGCCTGGAAGTCTTGGTTTGTAGGGAGTTGAATGTGGACCCACCAGTCCTGTGGGGGACGAGGTTGGCATCCCGCTGGGGTGCAGGGGGGGGTGAAGTTGTACAAAATATTAGTATTTAGGAG
The DNA here is from genome assembly GCA_033576535.1 of Allobates femoralis. Classification (NCBI taxonomy): domain Eukaryota; kingdom Metazoa; phylum Chordata; class Amphibia; order Anura; family Aromobatidae; genus Allobates; species Allobates femoralis. Next base: position 449,656,811 of record JARQOC010000001.1, read on the forward strand.
GGACATCTGTGGAGTGATGTAGTGACTCAGAATCTCCCCCGTTCCACCACACCCATGATGGCAGTGTGAGATTGGTCTTGGCATTTTGGCCAGTCTTGGTGGGTCAGCCAGCGGCCCTGTCAGTGGGTGGTTGTTGTTTAAGTCTCCTGGGTAACACATGGTGTATGGGGAAAGAGGTGGGGGTTGTGCTGATTTATATGCACTATTGGCTAGATCCTGCAGGCTCAAAGCAGCATTGGCAGCTGCCTGGTGTTCATTATCACTAGTGTCTCTCTCTGGAGGAAAGGATCCCCTCCCTCAGTGGAGTTCTAAAGTGGAGCCTGTTGGGGGCTTCTGCCTCCCATAGCTGGGTGATGTGAGACATTTGAGGGGCTTCCAGGTGTCCCCAAGGGTTTGGCGCTCATAAATGAGAGGGGGATAGGGGTCAAAGGAGAGGCACCTTCTCACCTCATCTATCTCCCCCCGTTCATGGCAGGCCACATCCAGTGCTTTCCCTTGAATCTGGGGAGGATAGAGCTGCACAGGCGCCGTTGTTATACTCTGCCTCCAGGCTCACAGTGCGGTCCGGCGAGCCGCTAGAAGGGGCGGAGCTATGCTAACCCGCGCCATCTAGCCAGGTGTGTATGGAGGGAGACTGCAGGACCACCCCTCGTTCACCAGAGCGGATCGGTTTTCAAGCAGACGCAGTGAGGACCCCCCGGGGGTGGGGGACAATGCACCTACGTACTCTGGGTTTCCTGATGGGCTCTCGTGCGGCTTCGGGGGTCTTCTCCTTTCATGTCCCGACTGGGCTGCTGCTGCCACCGGGGTTTCCTGTGTTCCCTAATGAGGTATCGGTCCATGGTAAGCGGAGTTGAAGTTGCAGCTCCTTAGGGGTCTTGGGCTGTCATTTTTTCCCCATCTTGGGCTCTTTTATATATTTTAAAGTGATAATTTAGCTTCTTGGGGCGAGGAGCTCTCCCCAGGAACATCTGCACATCACGCACCCCAGGAATGTTATTTTTTTTTTTTTTTTTTCCACGATGTTCAACGTGTTGTAAAAGTGATAGGACAGTTTAGGGTCTGCATGATTACCACATTTTTTTTAATGTTTTGTGCTTTTACACCAAAAATATTATTTTATAGAAAAAAGTTTTTCCATTGCTGCATTCAGAGAGGAATAGCTTTTTTTTCTCCGCTGATGGTGCTGTATTGTGGCTTGTTTTTTGCTGGACAAGATGATGTTTTCAGCAGTACCATTTTTATTTTTGATTGTGTTTTAATTCACTTTTTTGTCAGCTGTATGATTATTTTTGCTATGGTTCTTATTTTTTTACTGTATTTACTGAAGGTGTTGACTAGTGTGACACATTTATATAGAGTCGGTTGTTAAAAAGAGAACAATACTAAATATGTGTAGTTTTTTTCATAAATATAACTATTTATTGGGATATTTTTATTTATTTTTTTACTTACAAGTGCAGCTGAATACATTAGAACACCATCAAAACGTTTAGGTATTGAATTACTGAAATAAATTAAGTGAAACACAATAGAGTTATTACTAACAGAAACACTTTCAAGTTTTTATGTTAGTGTTGATGATTATGGCTTACAGCCAATGAAAACCCAGAATTCATTATCTCAGAAAATTAGAATGTTATAAAAAACTTACTGAAATAATGATCTTTAAATCACAAATGTTGGCCTACTGAAAATGCACTCAATACTTGGTCGGGGCTCCTTTTGCATGATTACTGCGGCGTGGCATGGAGACGATCAACCTGTGACACTGCTGAGGTGATATGGAAGCCCAGGTTGCTTTCATAGCAGACTTTAGCTCCTCTGCATTTCTGGGTCTGGTGTCTCTCATCCTCTTGACAATACCCGATAGATTCTCTCTTGCGCCTCTCTTTCAATTCCAGCTAACACTGTCCAAATAACTGCATTCCGGACATCTATCAAGTCAGCAATCTTCCCCATGATTGCATAGGCTACTGAACCAGACCATTTTAAACACTTAGTAAGCCTTTGCAGGTGTTTTGTGTTAATTATTCCAATTTTCTGAGATAATGAACTTTTGGTGTTCATTGGCTGTAAGCCATAAACATTAACAGAAATAAACACTTAAAAAAAATTGCGGTTTGCAATGACTCTATATAATATATACGTTTCTCTTTATATGTTGAATTACTGAAATTAACTTTATCGGTCAACAATGACAGCACCCACGAGAGAAGGATCTGCCCTCCAAGGACAGGGAACCATCAGGCTTCAAAAGGGGCGGTTCCTCTCCCCTTTACAGTTGGTTTCCAGTTTTTGAACGGGGGACTCAGGAACAATGGTTCCAGATGAATTTTCTTTATATTTTCCCAGTGGGGGCATACCTGCAGGCCTATGGGTCAGCTCCTCTGGATGGCTGGGGGCCGCAGGTGTACGGCTGGTCCGTGGGGGGCAAACAAATGCTTGTCTGGATCAGGCCCTGTTGCTTGGACACCTGGGGTTGTGGGCTCCCAGATCCTGGTGGGGCTCATGGGTTCCTCCGGGTGAGTTGCCCAGAGTCGGCCATTATGGCATTGGCGTCACCGGGCGTCCAGGCTGCGCATGCACCGGAAAGGCCAGAAGAGGCGGATCCGTCTGAAGAGTGCACCAAACTCCTGGGGCCCGGCCCCATTACGTCAAACACGGCAGCGACTTTTGATTTGGCGGCCTCAGTGTTCCAGGTCTGCGCACATCAGGGGGCAGTCCCCGATCACGAGTGCGCCAGTTATGTGACGCCCCAGAACTTCTGGGTTCAGGCCGGGCTGAGGAGACTGAGGGCACTTCTAGTCTTATTAAAAGGCAGGGAGACTGACTGTGGATGGTGCCTTTGTTTCCTCCTTAGCAGCCATGAGTGTGCCTGAGGCTCCTGCAGAGACTGAGTCTCAGAAGAAGAAACAGCATCGCAGTAGCAACAATTCCTCCCACAAGACCTCCAGAGGAGAATTGTTACAAGACAAGGGTCCTCTCCCGGCTTCAGTCCCTCATCAGTACATCGGAACAATCGAGGTTGGCTCATCAACCTGGACAAGTCAGGATGAACTGCTTCAACATCTCAGACCTTCCTAGGTCTCTGGTGAACTCAGAGATTACAGCCATCTGTACAGCCAGATCCCTGATGGTTTGGCTGGACCAACTTGTCAGCCTGATGAAAGACAGTTCTCAGGGAGGAAATCTTAAGCCTCAATTAATGTCATGCAAGGGGATGCAGCATTCATGGCAGATGCTTCAGCAGATCATACCATTTGGGCATCAAGATTCGCAGCCTCTTCCAAAGTAGCTAGGAGAGCGTTGTGGTTGAAGTGACCTGCAGACAAAAAGAAATTGAGCCTCCTTCCTTGTAAAGGGGAATATTTGTTCAAAGCAGCCCTTGATGATATCCTGTAGAAGGTGGGGGATAAGAAAAAGAAGTTTCCTGAATTTTCCTATGCTTCACTCATGAAGCTCTTTTGGAGCAGGCGTTATTTCAGGAAGAGTTCCCCTAAAAAAGACCAGTCCAGCTGGTCTGACCAGAAAAGGGGTGAAAGGGGCTTTATGTTTAAAGGGCCCTCCATGACACCAAGAAGGCCTCCAAGTGGCACCTTTCCCAAGGTGGAGGACAGCTCCCTTACTTCTTCCCATCCTGGGTACAGATCTCTTCATGCGGCTGGATCCTAGACCTAATAAGAGCAGGTCAAAAGTTGTGGTTTCCGGAATTTCCCCTGTCAAGGTTTCTAGTCACTCCTCCTCAAGATGAACAGCTGGCGCTGGAATGGAAGGTGAAGTCAGAAGTCTCCTGGACAAGGCAGTGCTGATTGGGGTTCCAGACCAGGAGAAGGGGGAGAGGGTATTACTCGCCCCTCTTCCTGGTGAAGAAACCAGATGGTTCTTTCAGAACAATTTTGAACCTAAAGAGTCTAAACAGCCATCTGGAGGTTCCAACATTCAAATGGAATCGATAGGCTCTGCAATAAAATTACTATTTGAAAGACGGTTACTATTACATCCCTATATGCGTCCAGTCCCACTAGCTCCTCTGGGTGGCAGTTCAGATAGGCTTGCAGATCGAGCACTTTCAGTACCAGGCCCTTACATTTGGCATAGCGATCGCCCGATGAATTTTTGCAAAAGTAATATCAGAGGTAACAGCTCATCTTCAAGAAAGGAATTTGATTGTGCCATATCTGGACGATTTCTTGATAAATCGGTATAATCTAGGTTGGCTCATCAACCTGGACAAGTCAAGATGAACTCCTTCAACATCTCAGATCTTCCTAGGTCTCCTGGTGAACTCAGACATACAAGAGTGTCGTCATCCACCAGACAAAATGATAAAGGTCCAGACTCTAATGACAAAGACCATAGACTCTCTGACTCTGACATGGGCTATGTCACTCTTAGGGTCTCTCACAGCCTGCATTCTGGAATGTGCTGGGCTCAGGCCCATACCAGGATTCTACAGTGGGACATTCTGGCAAATCAAGAAGCCCTTTCTCAAAATCTGGAGGGCAAGTTGATGTTGCAAATAGGCTACACAGAGGTCCCTTCATTGGTGGTTGAGCAGTTCAGTGCTGACCAGAGGAGTTTCTTGGTGGTCACAACCAATGCCAGTCCCTCGGGATGGGGGGGGCTCACCTGGGTCTGCAGATGCTTCAGGGAGATTGGTCAGATTTCCAAAAGGGCAGTTCCTCCAACATGAAGGAATTGGTGGCCATAGAAAAGGCGATGGAGGGGTTATTACCAGCATTACAAGGCCATCATGTCAAGATCCTATCCGACAAACAGGTGTATGTGGCCTACATAAATCATCATTGGGGGACCTAGTCCAAGTCTCTGACAGAAGTAGCGAGCCGAATCCTTCTGATAGCAGAGACACACTTAGCCTCCATCTCAGCAGTACACATAAGCAGATTTCCTCAGCCGAGTACATCTTCACCAGGGCAAGGGGACCTTAAATCAATCATTTTTTCTCCAGATACCAGACGTGAGGGGTCCCCACCATAAACTTATTTGCGACCAGACCCAACAGGAAAGTGGATCAGTTCTGCTTCCTGAATCTCAGGGAACAGCTGTTTGCAGTAGATTCCCTATTGATCAGCTGGAATTTCAGTCTGGCTTATGCCTTTCCCCCACTAATCTTGATCCCGATAGTTCTCCACAAAATACGGGAAGACAGGGCAAGGGTGATCTTAATAACCCCCTTTTGGCCGAAGAGGCCATGTTTTTTTTGGCGCCAGCAGATGTCAGTCTCTGACCCCTGTGACCTCCCAGATCTTCTCTCCCAGGTGCCTGTTCATCGCCTCCAAAAAAAACTCATTACCGGTAAATAATTAAATGTTTTTGATGATATTCTAAGGCTACCTTCACATTTGCGGACCCCTCCGCAGCGTTCTGCGGAGGGGATCCGCAATGTGACTGCAGCACCGCAAGCCCCTATCTTTATAATGGGAGCGCACGGTGCTGCACTTGACTGCGCATGACCGTGCGCACCCATTCACTGCCATATGTGATCTGTACGCAGGTGGATGCCTGCGTACAAATCACACAGTCTAGTCCCCTCCAGAAATGCAACATGTCGCGTTCGTGGTGCGGACGAGACTGGGTGATTTGTGCGCAGGCAATTCGCCTGCGCACAGATCACATATGGCAGTGAATGGGTGCGCACGGTCATGTGCAGTCAAGCGCAGCACCGTGCGCTCCCATTGTAAAGATAGGGGCTTGCGGTGCTACGGTCACATTGCGGATCCCCTCCACAGAACGCTGCGGAGGGGTCCGCAAATGTGAAGGCAGCCATATTCATTGAGATGCACTTGTAGTTCCTTTATGGGACATCACCTTTTACTGCTCTGATCGCAGCTGCACTGTATTGCAATGCTCGATGTTGTAATACAGTGCAGATGTCAAAGCTTCATTGTCAAAAGCCTCAGAGTATGCTAAAGGCATGATTACTGAGTAGTGATGAGCGAATATACTCATTACTATGTCTTACTTGCAAGGATAGTACAGTATTCGTGATACTCGTTACTCGGCGGGTAACGCTAGTGCTCGTCGGAGTGATGTGTCAATCATGAGCAATCTGACACAAACTGCCAGCTCCTTTCAGTACACAAAGGCAGTCTGCACCCCAGTGAGAGCAGCTTGAATGTACTGGGGGGTACAGCAAGATGTATGCAGTGAAAATTCATAAAAGACCACCCTCCCACCCATACTCGGAAATGCTCATTTTATGGCTGGCTGTGTGTGGGTGAAGCCTATCTCTAATTGACTTACACAGGACTCCCTATTCAGACGAATATATGAGTATTAAAAACTACACGCTACGAATCTCCTGAAGCTGAGTATTTCACTACGCGCTCATCATTATCCCTGAGGCTTCCCATAGTGACGATCCGGCTCTTGATATTACATCATGGGGGCATCAATCAAGGCAATAGGGACACAATCCCTCTCTCAATCAAAGTGGTGCCATTGATATTGATCACGGCATGTAGGGGGTTAAACAGGCAGGGACAGTGCAGGGGCCATCTCTGGCTGTGAGAGCCCTGTCTCGGCTGGTATATCAGCTGGAGACAAGGTGGTGATCGCGCGGTGAGGGCCCCCAGACGCTGTGCCTGCAAAATCTCCATGACGTGCAAAATCTCCCGCCCCGCCCGGTCAGCTGATTAAGGTCCTGCAGCCATCGGTGGTGGATGCCTCGCATCACGGGACACTCGGCTGAGAGGTGAGCATTTTTTATTATTATTTATTATCATTTTTAACCATTGCTTTATTTAATTTTACTTTCGCAATGTATGTATATACATAGCAAAAGTGAAAAGTACAGCCCAGCTTGCCTGGGCTTTGCAGGCTCGGGCTCCTCCCAGCACTTTCTGTGTTTGGATCCATTAAAATTACGGACCCAGACACAGAAATGGCATCCAGAGGTATACATCCGGACTTATCCCTTCCTGCCCGTGGGGTCCTGCAAAAAATCGTGATGTGAAGGGCGCCTTAGACCAAAAGTATTTTACAGAAAATTAGATAAATAAATAGAGGTGACACTAGAGCTTGTAGTGGAAGCCAAAAGATTAATAAATAAGAATCAGTCTATGTCGTTTTTCAGCTGATAATTACAACAAGCCCTGAATGATAACTTCTTATATGTGGTAACCAACAATTTATCCAAGTAGGAATTATCGCACTACACTGATGGATAATAAGAAATCCTAATAAAAAAAACACAAAACCTTTCTAAAAGGAAGAAAATTGTAGTTTAGATTTTTATTTTAAAATTGTTTTTAAAACATTTAATAAAATACCTGTGCCAGAGGTTGTACTTTGTTTTACATGACCTAAGGTTGTGCATCATTTGTGTGCTTGACTTTCCGTCGGCGTTCTGCTCAGTTATGATTTGTTAATCCTATCCGTTGATAACATGCTATCAAGGATTTAGAAAACTGCTCACTAGAACGTTTTTCTGTCTTTCAGTCTAAACGGATTTTCTCATCAAACTGGTTTTTCCACCGTTCCCAAAATAGACAGTGACTCTTTCCTGTTTTCAGCGGTTTAGCTGATCATGCACAAAATCAGTTTCAAACCGAGAAACCGAGAAAACGCTGTAACGGCGAAACGAGCAAAACGGGACACTGCTGAGCACAGAAACTCAGTTTCTGCAAAAAACCGTTTTGAGATGAAATCACAAACGTCATTCACATACCTAAATAAATGAATAGCTAGACTTTTCTTGGTTATTACAGCAAAAGTATGTTAGGTTCACTATCTCTGTAAGTTGGTTACAAATCCGAACACAGACTCTCCTTTCATTGTTCCAGTCAGTCTCACGTCTGACAACTAAATGAATCACCCCTGTGCTTAGCGTGATGCAGTTGCCATGACAACAGTACCATACCTGGAGTATTGTGCAGGGCGACAAATATTTTGAACTGAAGCAGTGGATAATACTCTATGGGTGGGGTACAGTTGCCATGGCAACAGCATTCCGGAGATTGTCACTACGTCAGACGATTACGATTAGGTGAGAATCAAGTGATGCCATAGACAAAGGAAAATCAGCCAATGGCTGGACTTGAGGGGTTAATGATTTATACACTAAAAAAGAGAGATCTGTCACTTTTAAAGCAAAATACTTAAAAAATATACTATATTTATTTTCTATGCACAACTAAATACAATACAAGCAATTTGCTTAAAGTAAAAAAAAATGCTACAAGTGTAAAATAAATCAGCAAGCAGCCAGACATGGCACAGTATAGTGAAGGGTGACCGGCTCACCACCAGGTGCCCCTGTTACTGTCACTAAGACACCAGAGACAATAGATGACATCACTCAGGACAATAAGAACAGACAAGAGACATCCTACAGGAGCATCAGACAGGGCAGAACAGCCAACACCGGGCATCACTGGCAGGACAATGCATGAGCCAGCAGGGCAGCCTGAGGATAGACTACACCGAGATCACTGACAGCAAGAAGCTGAGGACAAAGGAAGGAGGATGAAGAATATAGGAGAACCATCACATGTTACACAAGGCACATGGCAGAGAGATGCCAACATGCAGAACTGGCTAAACATAGTGCCAGCCACCAGATAACTGCTAGACAGCGCTCCACAACATGGCAGCCTTCCCAGTGCCAGCTTACTCCATGACAGCCTCTACTGTGCCAGCCTCCTCTATGCCACTCTCCCCAGTGTTAGCCACCAGATAACTGCTAGACAGCATTTCCACCACATGCCAGACTTCCCAGTGCCGAGCTCCTCTGTGCCAGCCTTCCCAATACCAGCATTCTCCATGCCACCCTCTCCAGTACCAGTTTCCTTCATGCCAGCATCCTCCATGACAGCTTCTTCTGTGCCACCTTCCCCAGTGTCAGCCACCAGCTCCACAACATGCCAGCCTTCCCAGTGCCGACCTCCTCTGTGCCAGCATCCTCCATGCCACCCTTTCCAATCCAAGCCTCCTCCATGCCAGCCTCCCCAGTGCCATCCACCAGATAACTGCTAAACAGCGCTCCACAACATGCCAGGCTCCCCAGTGCCGGCCACCTCTGTGCCAGCCTCCTCCATGCCACCCTTTCCAATCCAAGCCTCCTCCATGCCAGCCTCCAGATAATTGCTAAACAGCGCTCCACAACATGCCAGCCTCCCCAGTGCCAGCCATCAGATAACTGCTAGACAGCACTGCACAACATGCCAGCCTTCCCAGTGCCGAGCTCCTCTGTGCCAGCCTCTTCCATGCCACCCTCTCAAATACAAGCCTGCTCCATACCAGCCTCCACAGTGCCATCCTCCCCAGTGCCAGCCTCCTCCATGACAGCCACTAGATAACTGCTAGACAGCGCTCCACAACATGCCAGCCTCCCCAGTGCCAGCCATCAGATAACTGCTAGACAGCACTGCACAACATGCCAGCCTTCCCAGTGCCGAGCTCCTCTGTGCCAGCCTCTTCCATGCCACCCTCTCAAATACAAGCCTCCTCCATACCAGCCTCCACAGTGCCATCCTCCCCAGTGCCAGCCTCCTCCATGACAGCCACTAGATAACTGCTAGACAGCGCTCCACAACATGCCAGCCTCCCCAGTGCCAGCCATCAGATAACTGCTAGACAGCACTGCACAACATGCCAGCCTTCCCAGTGCCGAGCTCCTCTGTGCCAGCCTCTTCCATGCCACCCTCTCAAATACAAGCCTCCTCCATACCAGCCTCCACAGTGCCATCCTCCCCAGTGCCAGCCTCCTCCATGACAGCCACTAGATAACTGCTAGACAGCGCTCCACAACATGCCAGCCTCCCCAGTGCCAGCCATCAGATAACTGCTAGACAGCACTGCACAACATGCCAGCCTTCCCAGTGCCGAGCTCCTCTGTGTCAGCCTCCTCCTGTGCCACCCTCTCCAATCCAAGCCTCCTCCATGACAGCCTCCACAGTGCCATCCTCCTCCAATCCAAGCCTCCTCCACGACAGTCTTTACTGTGCCGGCCTCCCCAGTGCCAGGTCCTTCCATGCCAACCTCTCAAATACAAGCCTCCACAGTGCCATCCTCCCCAGTGCCAGCCTCTCCAGTGTCATCCTCCTCCATGCCAGCCTCTCCAGTGTCATCCTCCTCCATGCCAGCCTCTCCAGTGTCATCCTCCTCCATGCCAGCTTCTCCAGTGCCAGTCTCCTCGGTAATGATTCCCATTCTCTTAGTGTCCAGTGTTGCCCGGGCCTCCCTCCCTCTCTTCCCCCTGTGTGCCCAGGGCTGCCCGTGCCCGCAGAGCGCTGCATTACTGCACACAGCAGTGCTGGCAGGAGCCGCTCCGGTGCAGGCACACAATGCTGCTCCATCACTACACACAGCTCCGGGCGCAGCAGGCGATGGCGGATCCCATGGAGGACAGACACACAGACATGTCCGCCGCTTACCTCGGGGCAGGAGCCGCTCTCCTCCGCTGTCCTATGTCTTCTATGCAGGCCCTATCTCTACCGCCGCCCCCCTCACCTCCTCCTCGGCACACGTGACCCGAGTCACATGACTCCTCCGCCGGCCCCTGCTCCGGGCTGTCTGTCACTTCCCTGCTTCCTCCTCCGCTGTGACTGGGATGAGACGTGATGTCATGGCGGTGCCTCAGTCACTTCTGGGAGGCTGCACTCGCCTCAGTCACTCACCGTACGAAAACATGAAAGAAAAGACACATGTCACCTCTAATTACATAGCTAAGATTTCTGTCACACGTAGGAACATTGTCCTTCTGAGGGCTCAGATTGTATAGTGTAGATCAGGGCTGGGTATATGGGGCCACACAGCAAAATGAAGCTTAATGGTACTGTCACACGCGGCAATATTGCTAGGCAATTTCACTGGCAATTTGCTGGTTGCAGTGAAATCATGAACACATTGTTTTATTTTGTTGCTGTGTACAAATGGAACTGACGCACACCAGGGGCCAGGGTTACTCCCGGTTGATACAGGCGATTCTTCTCCTTCCTTGTCACGGGTGGACCGCGCCTGCCGGTAGTGGGGCCCGGTGTAGTGCAGATCAAAAGTGAAGACGTCTTACGGGAACAGATTAAAGGGGGGTTTAATTTGTTTTCTTCGTGACGCCACCTATGAGTAGTTCGGTAAGGGCTACCGACGCTGCGGAACCTCCGGGGTGATGGACAGCAGCAAGATGTTACGCTCCCCACAGGCTGAGCGGTGATCCCCGGAGGCTGGAGCTGCTCAAGATGTTGTGCGGCAGCTGCGGTTACCTTTAGTTAATGACGGACAGTTCATAAGGAAACACGGACACAGATAGTCTCTGCAACGGGTCTTTACTGTAACCAGCAGGCAGTACATGGCTTACAGTGGTTGAGTAGAAGACCGGGTGGACTCAGCAGTGATAGTGCTCCTCAGAGATCCGCAGTGTACCTCCATTCTACCTCCTTAGATTGTTTTGCCAGCGTCGCCCAGGAATACCAGGTCGGGTACGGGGAGGCTGCTTCAATGCCCTATCCATGATGTACGTTCTGGATGCTTTGGGAGCCTTGGATCCCTCAGTGGGTACACCGCTGGTTAGACGACTGGAAACTGGCTGGTGGTGGGGTGCTCCTATAAAGCTGCTCCTCCACGGGCTGGTTCGCGTGACAGAGGTGAACTGCTGCCAGCTTCGGTACCAGTGAACCGGCTGTGAGTGTGGGCACGGGAGTCTTTTGGGAACCCGTGTAGAAATGCCCAATCCCGGTAGTTAAGGCCTCAGGTGCGGACACCCGACCGGTGACGGCCCAGGGGCCCGCACGGGGTGCGGAGCCCCCGCTCCTCTCTTCAGGCTCTAGACTCGCTTCCCTCTCTACAGACTACTGTGTGTTCTCCTACACTACCCTAACACTCCACCCACCAGGACCTAGGATTGGTCCTCTGTTCTAGGTGTTGTATGTTGGGTTGGATCTCAGAGTTAACTATTGCACTGCTTTGTCAGAGAATATTGCGGCTGCAATACTCCCTTGTGACGCACTCGTTGCGGGGCGCCACACTCCCCCTTGGTTAAATCAGCTTGTCCCCAAGCGTCAAACTACTCACATTACAGAGGTTTTTGCATTTTTATACATATATATGACACACTTTTATTAAAATAGAAAAACAGGTAAAGGTATGCTTTGGTGATATAAGCAAAGAGACAGGTAATCACTTTGTGCGGACCCGGCGGGCGGTCGGCTGTACTTTAACTAGAGTCCAGGCTGTAGCCGCAAGATCACACAGTCAATGATTAACGGGAACAGAGTCATTGATGAAGTTCAAGTTTTAAAGTCACTGGCTCTGAGAACGATGGCGCACCCGGATAGCAAACCACCCATCTGCACAAGCATAGCGCTCGTAGGTGATAATATCGCCCCGGTATAGGTCGCGATCGGGATGTCCTCTTGGCAAGTTTGACTCAACGTCCCGGCGCCCCACAAAACACCTCCTCATTCAAACCCACCTCCCAAGCGAACCCCCACCCGGTATTTAAATTAAAGGTGGAAATTCTACCTTCGCGGCGGAGTTCATCAGGCAGCGGCGGCTGGCGGCGAGCCTCGGCACGGGCCTCCATGTTGGCGCGTTCTCGGGCTTGCCACTCCTCTCGTCGTCTCTGGCGTACTTCTCCGTCGTTACGGCTTGGGGTGTAAAGATGAGTAACGGAGCTGGTGGTTTGGCGGGAAGCTTGAACTTGGCGGGCTGTCTGTATCGGAACCCGGTGGAACGGCACAGGGGAAGGTGTCGGCGTTGCACCCGACCAGCGTACCCGAGCTGTGTGCCCGGAAGGAAGTTCTTTGTTGTCTCCCCAAGCGAACCCGGTGTCGAAATCCTCAGCGGTGCTGTGGGTCTCGTCGTCATCCTCTCCGACCTCTTCCTCGATGACCACATCAGGCTGCTCGATGATGAGAGATATTGAAGCTTGTTCCGTTGTACAACAGGGCGGTGGTGCTGCGGATCCTTCCGTAGGGACGTCCTGCAGGGCTTCCAGGCTGCCTGCCTCTTCATCTGTTTCCGCAGGTAAAGGTGTTTCAATCCCGGTTACCCGGTAGGCCTCGGCAATGGCAAGGGAAGCCTCCGGTACGGGGATAAAACAGGCGACTGTCTCTGTAGTGGTGAAACATGTCGCGGGTTCCTCAGTGGGAACCTGGTAGAGATCGAGTTCTTCAATGGAGCGTGTTATGAGCTCCGGCTCAAGAACGAGATCGGTTGCGATATTGGTCGCTGGAACGGGTCGAGTTGCGGCCTCCACCGGAATGACACAGTCTATTGGCTCAGGTGACGGAGCAGGACAGGTGGTAGGCGACGGTGAGGCGGTCGAGAAGCTGGTGACGTCGTCTGGGCTTGGAGAAGCTGTACCCGGTCGGCTCTGCTGCATCGCATGGTGTAGTCGTCTGCCTAGGGTCGCGCTCCAGCTACGGATCGTCCATTCCACTGTCTCTAGTAACCGCACCCGGAGGTCTTGTAGAGCCTCTAGCCAGAAGTCGGGGCTGCCGTCTATGGTAAGGGCAGGATCCGGACCTGGTTGGCTGATGGCTGCTCTGGCCTCCGCCTCGACCTCCCGCATCAGGTCTTGGAGTCTCATGCTGGCCATTCTTCTTGGAGGGAAACCACACCCGTTCAACCGGTAAGACGTTCTGGTTGAGCTGGTGAAGAAGTCTTCACTGTCTGTCGGTGTGTCTATGACACTCCCATTTCCTCTGGGCTTTTGTAGTCCAATCGTGGGAAAAGTCTTTGGGGTCCGCCCCCATGGTTGATTCGAGCAATCAGGGCGGACAAAGAGTTTGGCGCCTTTTGTCTTTGGCCCTCCCACAGTGAGGGGGGGGTTGACTCACTCCTGGGCTTCACGTGGCGGCTTCTTGTGGCGGGAACGCCATCTTGGGCGCCATCTTGACCCAATGGTGTAAAGGGGGGAAAGTTCTTTTTAGGACGAACAAAGTCCAATTGTAGACAATAAAGTCCAGTTTAAGCACAATATACCCGTTGGGTAACGGGCCTGCTCGTATCCTGTTCGTGACGCCATTTTCTGACGCACACCAGGGGCCAGGGTTACTCCCGGTTGATACAGGCGATTCTTCTCCTTCCTTGTCACGGGTGGACCGCGCCTGCCGGTAGTGGGGCCCGGTGTAGTGCAGATCAAAAGTGAAGACGTCTTACGGGAACAGATTAAAGGGGGGTTTAATTTGTTTTCTTCGTGACGCCACCTATGAGTAGTTCGGTAAGGGCTACCGACGCTGCGGAACCTCCGGGGTGATGGACAGCAGCAAGATGTTACGCTCCCCACAGGCTGAGCGGTGATCCCCGGAGGCTGGAGCTGCTCAAGATGTTGTGCGGCAGCTGCGGTTACCTTTAGTTAATGACGGACAGTTCATAAGGAAACACGGACACAGATAGTCTCTGCAACGGGTCTTTACTGTAACCAGCAGGCAGTACATGGCTTACAGTGGTTGAGTAGAAGACCGGGTGGACTCAGCAGTGATAGTGCTCCTCAGAGATCCGCAGTGTACCTCCATTCTACCTCCTTAGATTGTTTTGCCAGCGTCGCCCAGGAATACCAGGTCGGGTACGGGGAGGCTGCTTCAATGCCCTATCCATGATGTACGTTCTGGATGCTTTGGGGAGCCTTGGATCCCTCAGTGGGTACACCGCTGGTTAGACGACTGGAAACTGGCTAGTGGTGGGGTGCTCCTATAAAGCTGCTCCTCCACGGGGCTGGTTCGCGTGACAGAGGTGAACTGCTGCCAGCTTCGGTACCAGTGAACCGGCTGTGAGTGTGGGCACGGGAGTCTTTTGGGAACCCGTGTAGAAATGCCCAATCCCGGTAGTTAAGGCCTCAGGTGCGGACACCCGACCGGTGACGGCCCAGGGGCCCGCACGGGGTGCGGAGCCCCCGCTCCTCTCTTCAGGCTCTAGACTCGCTTCCCTCTCTACAGACTACTGTGTGTTCTCCTACACTACCCTAACACTCCACCCACCAGGACCTAGGATTGGTCCTCTGTTCTAGGTGTTGTATGTTGGGTTGGATCTCAGAGTTAACTATTGCACTGCTTTGTCAGAGAATATTGCGGCTGCAATACTCCCTTGTGACGCACTCGTTGCGGGGCGCCACAGAACAATGTGTCCATGATTTCACTGCAACCAGCAAATTGCCAGTGAAATTGCCTAGCAATATTGCCGCGTGTGTCGGTAGCTGTAGGGCCACAGTCTTTATAGGAGTACGGGCTCGGACACACTCACCTGAGTTTGACGGATGAGACTCGGAACAGGCTGGAGCAGTGACCCTGAACGGCCTCTCCCTGTCTGGACGGGGAATGCGATGCTGCACAGAAACACAAGCAGCTGTCATTCCCCGTCCAGACAGGGAGAAGGCTGTCCAGGGTCACTGCTCCAGCCTGTTCCGAGTCTCGTCCATCAAACTCAGATGTAACTCGGAGAGTGTGTCCAAGCCAGGGGCTGACTGACTGGTGCACCTTGCCCCGGGAGGCAGTGTGATTCTGCCTGCCCTTTCAGTAGGTGAGGAGCGGGGAGGGGGGTGAGGAACCGGGGGACTCGCGGCCCACTGTGACTCACCACACTGCCCGACGTGTCACCTTCTATGATGCCAGCAGCTGCGGCCGCAAGGCCGGCCCATTTAAGTGAGGGTGGCGGCCCTAGATGAGGGCAATACCACCAGCCTTGCCCCCCTGCCACCTGGGCCAGTCCGCCCCTGGTCCAAGCCCTAAGAGACATTTCTAGAGATACCATAGTTTTTTTTCTTACATCTTTTGATCACTTTTTAACTTTTTTTTTTTCTAATGGCATTTAATGTATGGGTTATGGTGTCAGGATTTATAGCTTAGGTTGTTACAGATATGACAAACATGCATTATTTCATTTTAGTTTATATATTGAACATGAGTTTTAAGCCCCCGTCACACGAGGCGAAGGGGCTGGGGATTTTGTCGGCGACTGGTGGGTGCACGCACGTTTTTGGTGCCCCGCCAGCGTCGCCGTCCCCCGCTTACACGGGGCGACATCTCCAGCCCCGCGCCGGCGATCTACCAGGCGGCATCGCCGCCGGGGTGTCTGGAAACCCCAGCAGCGATGTCAAACAATGGGAGCCTATGGTTCCCATCGCCTGACAGGTCGCCGGCGCCTGGTTACATGGGGCGATGTATGCACATCACCCCATGATTGTCGCCTGGTTTCAGAGCACTGCTCTGAAACCAGGCGATTGCCCGGCACCGCCGACATCACCCCTTTACATGAGGCGACGTAGGGGCGATGTCGTCGGCGATAGGCCACGCCCCCACGTCACCTCTGTAATGGGCGGCAATGTCGCCCCATGTAACAGGGGCTTTAGTGGTATAAAAATGTCATGTCTTCTTTTGAATTTTTTTTTTTTTACAACTTATCCCTTATTTGTAATATCATCTTACAATTAGCACCATATATTAATTTTGGCCAACATCTTGCAGTAATGTCCCCATTCCTGATCCTCTTCTTGTAGTACTGTCCCCATCCTTGTCCACTTGTAGTAAATTCCCCGTCATGGTTCTCTTGTAGTAATGTCCCCATCCTGAACCCTTTCTTGTAGTGATGTCTCCATCCTGAACCCCTTCTTGTAGTAATGTCCTCATCCTGGTCCCTATATTGTAGGATTGTCCTTATCCTGGTCCCTATATTGTAGTAATGTCCCCACGCTGAATGCGGCGACCAATCAGAATAGCGCCATGCGCTATGCCGCCATATTTACAGTGTATTTCAAATTTGGCGCCATAGCACGCGCCGCTATTCTGATTGGTCGCCGCATTAAGCGTGGCGACCAATCAGAATAGCGGCGCGCGCTATGCCACCAAATTTGAAATACACTTAGTACAGTGTATTTAAAGTATCGCGCCATAGAGCGCGCCGCAATTGTAATTGGTCGCCGCATTCAGCGTGGCGACCAATCACAATAGCGGCGCGCTCTATGGCGCCAAACTTCAAATACACTGTACTCAATGTATTTCAAATTTGGCGCCATAGCACGCTGAATGCGGCGACCAATCACAATCGCGGCTCGCTGTACGGCGGAAAATGCCGGCTGGCTCGCGGCTGCCCGGAGCTCAGCCACGGCTATATACGCCACGGAGCTCAGCGGCTCGCCAGCCGGGAAATCATCTCCCGGCTGACTCGCTGTGGACCTCCGTGCCATAGTTAGCTGCGGCTGAGCTCCGGCCAGCCGCGAGCTAGTCAGGAGACGACGGCCTAACACCGGTCGTCTCCCGGCAGGCTCTCGCTCTCTCCGGCCGCGGAATCATGGTGTGTGGCGGCCAGGAGACGAACGCCTAACGGCGGTCGTCTCCCGGCTGACTCGCGCTGGCTCCGGCCGGCGGCCCCTGGGCGGGAGACGACCACCTAACGCCGGTTGTCTCCCGCCGGTGATGTGTTTAACAAAAAGTTTAAAAAACAGTAAAGACTAAGTATATCACATATGCCTCCTCTGATTGGTCGCTCGCGGCTGACGCCGACCAATTAGAGAAGCGGTGCGAAACACGGCGCCATATTTAATATCCATTTTTTTACTTCACATTTTAAACATGGCGCCGTGCCCCGCCCCGCTCTTCTGATTGGTCGCCGCAAGGCGCGAGCGACCAATCAGAATAGCGGCGCGAAACACGATATGCCGGCGCCATTTTAAACCGCGAATTTTGAAATTTTACCTCAGAGCTATTTCCTACTGCGCAGAGCCTGTCACAGTGACGTCGGAGTTCAAGCTCCCCGCTATTTTAGGCATAAAAAAGATAAGACTCTTTACAAAAACTATATTAATTTGTTTTGGAAGTGTTCCTGTTACATTTTGTCACAAATATTTCACACTCCCAAATTTACCTATTCGGTGCCACCAACTGTTTTAACATCTATTTGGTGCTATATATACTGACTAATATTTACTGCCTATTGCACTCAGAAACTGCCTTAAATTAACCTCTTCTTTGTCTATAACACACACTGGGCATATTAACCTGTTATTTGGCACTGAAGTACACTGTCCATTACTCTTTGAACTTCTATTTGGTGCGTTATAGAGACTGCGTTAAATTAACCTATTCTTTGCCAATTCCACAGACTGAGTATATTAACCTATTATTTGCAATAAAAGGACACTGTCCATTATTCAACAGCTATTTACCATATATACTATATACCTGACACTGCCTGTTATTAACCTGCTGTTTGTCACCACTCTTAAGGTACCTTTACACGCCGCTACAGAAGGTTGGAAACAACCGGGTGTTTCACGTGCACGAGCACGTACCAATGGTTGCAAACGGTACCTGATACCGCCTTTACACGCCGCTACAAGGTGCTCTACAGAAGGTTTAATCTACCTCTGGATGCACCGCTGGGTGCCTCAAGTTACCTTCTGCAGAGCACTTTACCTCATTTACACTACACGCTACAACAAGGTAATATGGGCGGACCTGGGGCAGCAGGGTTAACACATAGGCGTGCCACAGTCCATCACGCCGCGCCTAAACGACAACCATTGGCCAACACAATAGTGTTCTGATTGGGCACGGCGCGAAGGGCGGATGGCGGAGACATGACGTAGTAGTGTTTGGACTGTGGCGCGGAATAAGTGCTTGTGACATGGCGGAGTGTGACGATATTGAGCTAGGGGATGGTTATGCGTCACATAGGAGCGGTTTACAGTCACACACTCCGTGCGTATAAAAATATCAGTGTTGGGCTATGTGTGCGTAGTAAAAGTGTTTGCATTGTCACGCGGACTAAGTGCTTGTGACATAGCGGAGTGTGGCGATTGTGCTAGGTGACGCTTAGACGACACACAGTAGCGGCTTACACCACACAGTCTGTGCGTTTTGTAAACTAAGTGTTGTCCTATGTGTGTGTCTGGACAGCAATGTGTGAATAGAGCCCCAATGGTGATCTCATATATGGTAACAGATGTCAATGGCCTTGAGCAGCTCACATGCCACATGTCCATGATGTGTGTGTCTACGTACTTAAACCCACCTGACAGACAATATGATGTGCTGCATCAATGTGTTGTGTCCAGGTGACCCTCTGCCTACACCAAACCACAAGGGTTATGTACACACATTTGTCACATAGACTGTTGACCAACAAAAACCTTCACATACCTCATGGGCACCCACACATATTGTGTGTCATACCCAGCCATAGGTGCCAATGTGTGTGACAGCACTGGCCACAAGCCAAACCTTGATCACACTGTGCTCCCTCCCCAAGTAATCAGGCTCACACAGAGTAATTTGGATCCAAGAAAAAAATATTGTATTTTTACTTTTAAAACATGAACTTGAAAAAGTAAATAACACATACAGAAAGGAAAGACAATGGACATTCAAACAGCATGTGACATTGTAAACAAATATAATTTTTGGGTCACAAAATAACAAAAAATGATACCGTGTGCAGCACCCACATGACACAAATAAAACCTTAACTAACTAACTAAAACCTGTGCACACAATTAAAGAAACAAAACCAAAAACACCATGGTGCAGCAACCCTGCTGTTAGCACCATGGCCACCATTTTATGAGCACCCAGAACCACCCACACTAGATGTGCTGGTTTTGCCAGCCCACTGCACCAGAGCCATTAAAGTAGGAGCAGTATGCATCTCTACTGTCCCTGGCCTCCTGCTGACTGCGCCCATGGCTCAGCGGCTGGAGTGGCGCCACACCATGGTCTACATCACGCCAAGACCCTGGACGGACCTCCCCTGTTGTGGCGTCTGCATTATCTACATAACTTCCTGGCGTGTATGATGCTCTATCCCTACGACGCAGGAAGTTATGCAGCATACAGCAGGCCAGCACTAAAGCGTCAATAGACTCCAGTTTCATATGCATAGGCGTATGAAAAACCCGGAATGTATTCGCCATGATCCAAAACGCATTTTCAACCACACAGCGGGCCCGGGATAGCCGGTAATTGAAAATGTGTCGCTCAAAAGTAAGGGTCCTCTGGGGATATGGCCGCAGTAGGTGTGCCTGAAGTGGGAATGCTTCATCCGCCACAAACGCAAAGTTGAGATGATGGCTCGGTTCTTCATTTGAGGGAAAGTTCAGCCCACTGGTCCTTAGTAGTTGTGCCAAGGAGCAGTGTGCGAACACCCAAACGTCCACGTAGAGGAACTCATAGTTCGCATCCACTAGGGCCATGAGGACTATACTAAAATACCCTTTGTAATTGTAAAACAAAGAGCCCGAGTTGGGGGCGTTTAGTAATCCTTACGTGCTTACCATCCAATGCCCCGCCGCAGTTTGGGAAGTTCCACCGGCTTTCAAAGCCTCGGGTTACTTCCATCCATTCTGCGGCTGTTTGTGGCAACTTTAGGAAGGATGGCTGCAGAGCACTCCAGATGGCCTCACACGTCTCAGGGATCAGGCGGCTCAGCAGGGGCAGGGAGACACGTGGCGCGTATGTGAGGGATGTCATTGACTGCCCTGTAGCCAGGAACCGCAAAGTTATAGCCAACCGCTCCTCAGCTGATACCAATCGACGCATAATAGTGTCCTGACGGTCTATCAGTGGCCTCACGCGCTCCAGAAGGAAGGTGAAAGAGTCCTCGGACATCCGGAGGTAGCTTCGGTAATCATTTGGATTGTTATCCTCCAGCTCACGCACCAGCTGCATGTGGCCCCGGGTCTCCCGGCGGCGAAGCCAATCCTGGCTCCACAGCCGCCGTTGTCTGCGACGCATCAACCTTTCATACCGATTCTCAAGCCACATTTGCTCTTCCACCAACGCAAGAGCTACGATAACATGTCGATCATGTATACTCTGCATCCTCGGTGTCAGCACCTGTATATGTGAAAATACAACATCAGTACATACATCAATATGGGCACATGTTTGCATGTAAAGCAAGCCACACAAAATTTGGATTACACACTATAGCAAACCAGATGTAAGCCCTCGTGTGTGCACAACACACATCCTTGTGAACCATGCAAGGGCAGCAACCACTAGTGGCCGATAAACGAACAGAACATGCTCACTGATCAGGGCCGCCCATCCTTAAACACTTTGTTGACTGGCAGAAAGTATCACATCTAGACCTATCTGTGTTAAAAAGGGACATGTGTCACCACAAATATCGCCTATACATGTCACACAAACAATGGAGCATACCATTTTTATTTACACAACAACAGTCAGTAAGTAACAGCGTACCA